>CM060956.1:25187920-25565420 GCA_030765055.1 Mantis religiosa
TCTCTCTCTCACACACACACACATATACTAAACATATTTATTCAAAATCATGGAAGTTGTCATCAAAATATTCCTCTGTACTCTAATAGGCTCTGCTTAACAAGAGTTTAGTTAGTTTAGATTTAAACTTAGCAGCTGACACAGTATTTCCCCATATATATGTATATTTCATATTTTCCCATGGTCTACTCATAAGTCTTATAGAGAGGAATGGAATTTAAATGTCGTTGAATTATTGTAGTGATTACTGTTACAGAAATTTTCATAAAATATAATTTTATTAACAATTTACCTCTTGATATAAAACTGTAAATGCTAAATTCTACATATTTTAATGCATCATATTGAGAGTTATTCATTGTGAAGCCCTTTAGAAGCTAGGCAGATGCTTAGGACATAACCAAGATAGCTGACCATTTAGTAATTATAATACACATACCATCATATAACCAATTTACCTTGTACCATTATCTTCTGTTATGGGACTTAACTCACTACAATTTACTTAAATAGGTAAATTACCTTTTATATTCACTGATGTTCAACAACAAACATTTTATGCTGTCATTACCTCATGTCTATCAATTTCACAATTACTTCTAACTAAGAAGTAGTGTTTTTAATCACAGTTATTGGACAGAAATAAATCTAGTAATGGTTGCTGGTAAGACTATGCATGAATGAAAGAAAAATATGAAAATAGATCTACAACACAAAAAGGGCCTCTCATATACTTCCTTCCATCCTTCTGTTCTCACTTCATGACCGAACAGAATGCTCAGGCAGTTTCGTCTGTGGCCCGTATTTTGGGGATCCTGGTTTGATTCCCATGGTTGACCTACCTGACCCCTGGGTCTTTCTGAAGCTTTTCCCGGGTCGCCAGGTGAATGCTGTGTAGGTTAATTATATCCCCCCAGATTTTCTGTCCCTCCATTTCATCTCCATTATTATTTCATATCATCTCTCATCTGGTGGTCTCTTCCAGGGTACAAGTGTCTGCTGGTGTCTCGGCATTGCATGGCAGTATAATATGTTCTTAGAAAAACTTACTCTTCCAGTAGGATGATCTCCAGTCTCCGAACCCGGTCTTGTGAGGATGTTTCTGTTTCCCACAGTAGGGTGGGATGCCGGTTGTACTGGCCTGCTGGGGAGATTCCAACTGGTAAAATGTAGGGGGCCTGCCCTCTGCACTGTTGTGACTCCTTGTGACGGCTGCCCTCTGTTCCTCTCGTTCATCCTTCTGCTCATGGGTGCCCCACTTGAGGGCATAGGTACAATAAGACCATGTTTGAACCTCCGTGCCAAACCGCCTCTGTGGCATAGTCAGTCCAGTCTCTCTTCATGATCCTCTGTGTTTGTGTTTTGTCATATATGGAAAAGAAATATTACATGAAATTTACAAATAATTTTAACAACTAAAGCTTTCTTTAAGGGCTGATAATAATAGAAACAACATCATATTGCTAATCCACTTCTTCAATTTTAGATCTTTAGCTCGCGTGCAAACAAGAAAACTTTGTTTCAAGAAAACATTTCTGCATTAGGTTGATTTTAGATATGCATAAAACTATTATTTTAAGTTTTCAGAAGATTCAATTATAGAACCTTAATCATTAGTTCAGACAAATAAATAAATAATCAGCTAAAAAAGTGTCTGTTTAATCAGAGGCAATGTTTTCATTTAAGACACACTTCTAAAAAGTAAGGTTATGGACACAAAATTCAAGAATTATATTTTATTTGTGCTGTAAGTATTTTTAATATACTGAATTTTAATCACAATTGTTAGAGCCATTTTTGTGAAAAAATATTTAAAAATATATTCCATGTAAAGATAGCGAGCATATTTTTTTAAAATATATTTCTTGCTACTTTGGAAGAAACTGATCTTAAATACCAGCACATAGAAGATGAGCAACTACTTTTATATGTTCATTCAGTGTTGTTTTGAAACACCCCATATCTGTAATGTACACTCATATAATGTAAGGAATAAAGCAATTGTAAATGTAATAAAGCAAATGTAAGGAATAAGACTATTTTAGGACCACACTAAGGGGAACACTAAACAACAGATCATTAGAAAGTATCGGAAAAGGCATGTATAATAGATTGCCAGGTAAAATAAAGAATACTAAACTATGTAATATTAAGAATATAAAAAGATATTTGTCAGAACAAACTTTTTATAGTGTGGAAGAGTACAAAGCAAAAAATGGAAAATAAACAATGTACATTTCAGTTTCTAAGCAGTGCATATATATACTATAATTTTGAAGACTGTTGCACCATTGGAGCAATTGTATCATTTAATTAGTACGTTAATTTTAACTGACTTGTCCAATATCATTTGCATAAAAGTGTACTTTATGATTTACTGGATCAATAAATTACTTTGTTTTATGCACAAAATTAGAACAGCTATATTTTTCATTACCTTCTCTAGTTTTTTACAGTAATAAATTGTGTATATAAGCAGGTAAATGTTTTATTCTGAAAATCATATATACCATTACAAATAGATCAGCTAAAATAAGCGTTTTTACAAAATACTTCTGTGATATAAGTAACATAACATCAAACAGAAGTTTAGAAACAGAACTGAAAAATTCAGTGCCATAGCTGGGATTTGAATCACAGATGTTCTGCTCTATGCATGGCTGCTTTACTGCAATGCCATGGCAGCATGCCAACATGACATTAAATTCTCCAGCTGATTCATATCTTTCTAGCAGACCAATGAGGAAATCTCAATTTGAGATCAATTACTCCAATGGCACCTTACAGTTCATAAGTGTTTAATTTCCAAGCTTTTTAACATTTTTCATTTATAAGGGCAATGAGCAGTAAGTGATTGATCTAACACAAACAAGAAACTATGTGTAGGTAAACATTAGAATTAGACAGCAGCCGAGTTTAGTCGACAAGAGCTGATGATGTTAGGAAGATCCTAACAAAACGCGTTCTAGGTAAATACTAGCAATAAATGGAGCATTGAGTACTAGTTCGACTCAAAATTGTATTAATTTTGTGCTTCATTGTATCATAGTCCTTAAACAATGGAAACGTTAGAATGTTAGAACCAAAACTAAAAAATTCATTGTCAGAGCTGGGATTTGAACCATGGAACTTACAGTCTATCTGCAGCTGCTCTATCATTGAAATCCTATAGTAACGTGCCAACATAAAATAAATTTTCCAACTGTTTCACATCTTCCTTGTAGACCAACGAGGGAATTTTAATTTGGGGTCACTTACCCATATTGCAACTTACAATCCAATCAAAAACCATAAATGCTGGTCAGGAAACTGCAATTAGTCAGAGATGGATAATTTTGAAATCACTAGTAACCACTAACAAACACTAGATTGAATCATCATTTAATAACACAGCTGAAGATCTGTGTTAATCTACAACATGTAAAAATAAGACATGAATTTTTTAAACATACCTTTAAAACAAGAGGTAATTATTATAGTTTAATTATTTTGATTATAAAAATTTCAAGATATACATCCTCCATCATTAGGCAAAATTGTAAAAATTAAAAGATATACATTTTTCTGTATTAGCCAAAATTTTTAAAATTAAAAAATTTACTTTCTTCAGCATTACCTAAGATTTTAAAAATTAAAAAATTTGCATCTCCCAGCATTACTTCAATTTTATAAATTAAGAGATTTACAGCACCCAGCTTCACATCAGAAGGTGAGCATCTCCTGGCATTGCTACAGAAAGAGAGCTCTGTTTAAGACTAATCTGCAGCCTTCATATGTAAGATTGCACAGATGTGGCTAATTTTGATGTTAGAGCATATGAAACCAAACTAAGATCAAAGGTAAACTAAATAAATTGCTGTTTTGTGGACAGAAAATTGCACAGCAACTAAAGTTTTAAAATGGCTAAAGGAAGTTAAAGATCTCATATTTTCTCTCTCCTTTAGGAGGGTTGGGTGGCTTTGGTCTGGAGCTAGCTGATTGGCTTGTGTTACGTGGAGCACGTAAGCTTGTTTTGTCTTCACGTACTGGACTGAGAACAGGATATCAGAGCTATCGTATTAAGATATGGACAAGCTATGGTGTCACCGTACACATTTCCACTGCAGACATCACCACTGAAGAAGGCATTGAAATGCTTCTTAAACAAGCCAACACATTGGGACAAGTGGATGCTATTTTTAATTTGGCAGTTGTAAGTACCACAGTATACCAATATCCTAGGCAAGTAGAGCAGTAACAGGTGTGAGGTTAAATAACCAATAAATTCATATTTCAAAACTAAAAGATTAAAAAGATATTGTAGATCTAATTAAGTTTTAGAGGATGTGTACAGAAATTCAGTAATAATTTCACTGGCTTCAAAACCGAAGAGGAGTTCTTTGATGAGTATTTTCATATTGATTTGATTATTCATGATGAATTAAATAGGTATTGAGAGTTTTAATGGTTGTTATTAATTACATAGTCTACAGTTTTGATATTTAATAAATTAACCAGCATGCTCTGCATTGCAACTTCTATTATGATAATAAGGTGGCATCACTTAAAACTATGGGAGACAGTTTGCCAAGAAAGGAACTAAAATATTCGGCTCAGTAACTGAACTACATAAAAACTGAAAACATGTATAAAACAAAATTCCACATACAAATCAATTAAATCATAAAAAAGTCATTTCTGCTTGTAACCAACAGATAACAATTGAAAAAACTCTTTGTAGTCAGCTCTGTTTTTTTTTTTTTTTTTTTTTTGTGACTTCGTCACTTACATTTTTATACTTTTGTGGGACTAGTTTCAGAAGCCATCGCCTCCATTATCAACCTCTTTCCAGTTCGAGTTGGAAAGAGGTTAATAATGGAGGCGATGGCTTCTGAAACTAGTCTCTCAAAAATATAAAAATGTAAGTGATGAAGTGTCAAAAAACTGACTACAAATAGTTTTTTCAATTAATTTTGACATCACTGTTAATAAATTCCTCCAATCATGTATAACAACAGATAACACTTCAGAATGAACAGTCAAAATAGAACAAAATTTTGAGTGATGTTTGATTTATTATTAAACACAATGTGAACATAATATTAGTAGCTCACTGAAAGTTCTGATTATTTGCAAATATTTCATTAGATGAGCCTTAGCAGGGCAGGTAAATAGGTCATACTGTGAGCAGTTAAGGCCCCATAATTTGTAGGTTGATGCTTGGGGAAATCCTTGTTGATCGCAAACACTATGATGCATGCCATGTGCCACGGTCCAGAACACATTGTTGAGACTGAAATTTGGTCCTTTTCATTCCACAGCGGTTGTGGGCATTAGATAAAAGTCTAGATCTATTGTTGCGACCTTTTTCTCCATCTCTGTGATGTGGGTTCATTTGCTGGGGTGCTGACTAAGTTGTTGCTTATCACCAGTTCCCGGATCAAGAAGTCGGTGTCTGTTAGTGTGTACACAAAACTTGTTCAAACTATTCTTGGAGGCACAGTGTTCTTTTTATGTACGGGGCACTCACAGCTTACAGCCTTTTAAGGTTTGCCTTGGTGAGATAAGTCTATATGATTTTGAATGATGCATCAATAATAATAATTTGTGATTTACCATGAATATTTTCTTTTGTATATTCTGACTTATTACATAACATGATTGAGAAAACAACTTTATAAAATTGAAATAACTTCTACAAACTGCTTACTGTGCTTCAAAGAAGAAGAAATGTTAATGAAACATTTAGAAATTGTAATAGTCTTTGACTCTTGAAAATCTAACTTTAAAATATTGGGAAACTAGAATAAGAATGGTTTCATTACTAACTCCTAAACATTACACACATGCACATGCACATGCACATGCACATGTACGAGCATGCATGCATGTAAAATCTTCAGAACTTAAATGATGACTTAGAAATTTTAGGTAATATTATTCTAACTAATTTTTTTTTACAGGTGCTCCGGGATGGTTTATTTGAAAACCAAACCGAAAATGATTTTGTGGCATCTGCAGGTCCTAAAGCAGGTGCAACAAGACACTTGGATAAGTTGTCTAGAATTTACTGTCCCAATCTACGTCATTTTGTTATATTTTCAAGTGTTTCTTGTGGAAGAGGAAATTTAGGCCAGACTAATTATGGTATGAGCAATTCTGTCATGGAGCGAATTTGTGAAGCAAGAGTTGAGGAAGGTTTACCAGGACTTGCCATCCAATGGGGAGCTATTGGAGAAGTTGGTCTTGTTGCTGATATGCAGGAAGAGAATACAGAAATAGTAATTGGTAAGACAACCTATACATATTTTTATGGCTTTATTTATTGTATACAATACAATACTTTATTCGTCACATTACACTTACATAGTTGAGCAGGTGCTCGTAAATTGATGACTTATCAAAATATTAAACCTAAACTTTAAGATCAGAAATAAGTCTACAATATTTACAATACAATATGTTACAACGCATAATAAAGCAAGAGAATATTAATTATGTACAATATCTAGAGTATATAGTTTTCCTAAAGTTGAACAGACACTAAGATAAAATTAAGATCACTGTGCATCATCCATGTATTCCTGAATTGAATAGTATGCTTTGTTGGTGAATAAACTTTTGACTGTTTTCTTAAAATGATTTTGGTTTTGGATTTCCCTAACTGTTTGTGGCAATTTATTATATATTTTAATCCCAATATATTGTGGACTTTTCTCGAGCAGTGCTAATCTATGAGTAGGGTATTTTATATCCCTTTTTCCTCTTGTGTTATGACCATGATGATGTTGATTTTTTAGAAAACTGTTATAATTACTGTGTACATATAGAACTAGATTATACATATAGAGGCAAGGTTGCGTCAAAGTTCTTAATGTTTTAAAAAGTTTTAAAAGTATGTACTTTCTCATAAATGTACATTTATACTTCGTAGAATAACATATCTTTGGAATTGACAGTTTGGAGCCCCACCATCAGGATTATTGAATTCACATATCTGAAGTATACCATTCTTATAACGATATTTATTGCAAACTTGGCATAAATCTTGTTTTAAATAGGCCAAACAAATTAGTTTACTACCAAGGGCTATTGTTCATTTCAGATTAATGGTGAGGCATTTACTGAGAAACCTGCTACTATATTGGTTGCTTATCATTAAAATCAAACCACTGGACTAGAGTGAGTCAGAAGATTATTACCTTCACTTTAGTATCTCTGGCCCAGAGCAAGAACAAAATGTCCAAAATTAGTTTGAGTGGCTGTGAATGCTTACAGTAAAGAAATTGAATAATAGTCACCCCATTGCATCATTTTTGTTGTTTGCCATCAAAAGGAACAAGTAAAAGGAACTTTTCAAGGACAGTCACTGTTTGACATCATGAGCTGGAAGTACAGTGCTGTTAGTTAAGAAATCGGTGGCCGTAACAGTTGCGTGCCACGGTGGTCACCCACTTGCTCGCCTATACTCGGGAGCTTTAACTCGTGGAACACAGTAACTTACTGTGTTATACACAAGTCACACTGTCGTATAAAAAAAACTTGCATTCACTTTCATCAGTTCCACTGCAACAATCTTACTTATTTTCTTGCAAATGTTTTCTTTAAGTTTGTCTAAGCTGTGTGGATTATTCGCATACACTTTACCTTTTACTGCTTCCCAGAAATAGAAATCTAATGGTGTCAGATGAGGGGAACGGGCCCGCCACAGTCTGCTGCTTATAATTTTATTGCCAATGATGCAGTGGAGGTCTGTCATGGATGCATCAGCAGTATGCTGAAAATACGCATTTAATCTTTCAAAATATGTCAGTTTGTCACACAATGTACCTTAGATGAACTTAAAGAAAACATTTGTAGGGAAATTGGTAAAATTTGTACAGTGGAATTGATGAAAGGAATGCAATGTTTTTACGATGGTGTGATCTGTGTGTAGCACAAAATGGACAGCACTTACAGCAGCTATTGTGATTAGGGTGAGTCCAGACTGTTCAACATTAGCATAACTAGAAGATTTGACTTTGAGAATGTTCCATATCTTTGATTCAAGGAATTGCGATTTCCAGAACTTTTTTTCCATGACAGGCAGGCTATAAAAGAGAATGCAAAAGTCACTTCAAAGGTTCCTTGTTATGAGTTGACCAATGAGTATCATAGTTGTAGTAATGAATTGGCCAATGTAGTGAACAGAAGTGTTGGAAGTAAGAGCAAAGTTTGTGAAAGTTGTCAGAATACACCAGCAGAGCAGTGTAAAATTGAGTATTGATCTGCGAGCAGTGAACATCAACAGGTTTCAAGTAGTGTAGAGAAATATTAGACTGATGTGCTTGCTCTGTGTCTCTATATATATTTAAAAAGACAAAGTGATTATAAGTTAGCATTGAGCTAATGAAACTAATGACAAATAAAGTGAATTTTGTACAACTGTATATTGTGATTTTCTTGCAATACAATTACGTGTTATTCGTTGGGTTTCTTAATGCTGACTTCCTTTGTTTAGTACTTCTGAAAATTAAATCCACATATTTACTCCCAAATTCTTACTTGCTGAATTTGGTCAAAGGAAACTTTCTCATCCCAGCTATAAATTGATTCTTGGTTTCATAATTTATATGTGAGGTTATTCATTCATTCATTTATTATCTGCTTAAAAGAATACAAAACACATTCAAAACATTGCCAAATTAAATATGTTCAACCAGAAAATCACATAGTTTAATATCTACATAAACAAGTTCTAAAATAACCTAATTACAATAATAAACTATACACTATTACACTTAAATTATACAAACACTATTTATTTAGTCAATATTATCTAAGATATTTGTCAATTGAACAATAGCAACCTTCCATACAAAATTTGTTTAATTTGTTCTTGAATATTTTAAGATTATGAATATTTTTCAGATAGGTAGGGAGTTTATTATACAGTTCATGAGCTGCAGCAGTAGGTCTGGTGTTATATAGATCTATATAGTTCTAATTTGTGTGACTGTTAGGAATTTAGGGATTTTTTTTATTTATTTACTTAATCACTCACTCACTCACTCACTCACTCACTCACTCACTCACTCACTCACTCACACATTCACTCATTCACTCTCTCACTCATTCACTTATTTTTTCATCAATTAATTAATTTATTTGTAACTATAATCATAAGGATCCAGACAATAATATCTAGTGGTGTTATAATTTGATTATATAAATTGCTTTTGAACATTGGTTTCTGTTATTGTTACTAAAAGGTACACTCATATTCACTCGTGTAGTTGTACTTCCAGACCCAGGATCTCTGTGTTGAGAAACCAGAATGCAGAGCATTGAACAACTAAGGCAGTCTGTTAGATATATTGTTACAGATGAACAATTAGATCAAATAGCTCATGAACATAACAACAAAACAAGCATACAAAAGTTATGTTGCTCTATTATTATTTCATGCTGAGTATCATCAATCCAATTCTGAAGACTGCACTTGAAACATTCTTTAACATAATAGTTATCAAAACAAATAACAAATATGTAACGTATGTAATAAATACGACTCATCTATAAATTAATAAATATACCTTGTTTTATAAATTTATAAGTGCTTATCTTCAAAGAACCAGATGGATAGACTACTTCAGAGCCAAATTGGGAAGTCAGTGGACAAGAGTGGCAAGAAACAGAGAAGTATGCACACAGCTGGCACCAAGCAAGAATCAACAACTCCAATAAGTGAAAAGTGCAGTGTAGAAGTGCTTGGAGGACAAGTAGAGTGGAAATGATACAAAAGTGGAAAACAGGAATAGAGAAAAGAAGAAGCATAACAACACGACAAAGCTCCCAAGCAGTTGCTCACCTTTGGAGCCTAAGTATCATTTCAGCCTTGTGTAAATAGGAGGCTTTTGCCTTATGGTATGTCTATTGGCTAAATGTATCATCATCATCATCATCATCATCATCATCATCATCATCATCATCATCATCATCATCATCATCATCATCATCATCATCATCATCATCATCATCATCATCATCATCATCATCATCATCATCATCATCATCATCATCATCATCATCATCATCATCATCATCATCATCATCATCATCATCATCATCATCATCATCATCATCATCATCATCATCATCATCATCATCATCATCATCATCATCATCATCATCATCATCATCATCATCATCATCATCATCAATCATCATCATCATAATCTATGATTATCAGATCACATCAGAAAATGCTTTACTGGTGGAAAAAAGTATAAATTAAATCATATGGCATCACTGTCAGTGAAGAATCTGACCTACCAATCTTATGCTAGCCTTACACTCACTTATGTACGGCATTGACAGGCGATAATTTGACCAATAATGGTGAGGTGATGAGCTCAGCATCATTCATTCCCCACCAAGAAATTTGGCTCCTCAGACCAGAACACTGCATAGTGCAGGTCTTTATTTTGCTCTTAGTGCTGAATGGTTACCAGTCCTATATCTGGAAGTTAAAATCTATATCACCATTAGTAGATTACATCCAGTCACATTCCATAAGGAAGAATGATGCATCATATTAAAAGATATATAACATAATGATCATACACTTTTATGCTTAAGAAGAATAGAACTTTTAGCCTTGGAAATAAAAGGACTCTCATTTGGATTATTAGTCAAATTTTGGATCTTGTTTGCTTCAGTTACCCTGTAATTTAATAGAACATGTTTTGGAAGCTTAGGCCTCCTCTGTCAGCTGTAGGTTGATTGGTATCTGAATTTGCAGTCACTGTTACAAAACCTCTAAAAGTTAATTAAAGGCCTACCACTGCTGCTTTGATGTCTTTACGATTCTAGTGCTCTATGTTATGCTTTTCTTCACAGTAATTTTCCTTAAATTGATAACTAACTTTTTTGTCTTAGGAGGAACACTACCTCAGAAGATTTCATCATGCTTAGAAGAATTAGACAGATTTTTGAATCAACCATATCCTGTTGTTGCAAGTATGGTGGTTGCTGAGAAGCGTGCCTCTGGTAGCAGCACTGATAGTGCTGTTGAATATGTCAGTAATATTCTTGGTAAGAATTAATGTTATATCTATATACTCCAAGTGTCTTACATTGATATTAAGCTTTTCTCCTTAATTAAAGTTGTGTTAATACATAAAATCACTTATTGTTGTAAAGGAACTGGTACAAAATAGAAATCCTTATTGCTTTGCTTTATGCTGCACAGCAAACTAGGAACAAAATGGTGTATTACATTTGCACAATTCCCTATGCATTCTTGAACAAATCATTCTTACTAAAGCTTATTCTTCTGTATCTTCATTATAAACAAAAGAAACATTAACAGAAATGGTTATATATATATATATATAATTTGAATTTAGTCAATATACTATATATAGGGTGTTGTGGTTATTGTTCTGTATGATTAACATGTTGACAGCAGTAATAATACAAGATTTTAAAAAGGAAGTAACAAAGTTTGAGGTTAGTCCTTCTGAAACACTACTAGAAACAAGGATCTTCAAGCTACTGCTTGAAGGCTTTATTAGTGAGCAAGTTATTCCAGTGTTTCAAAAATTGGGATAAAAACATAATAGATTTACAACATTCTGGAAGCCCCAAATTATAGAATACTGAAAATACATGCAGGGTTTTGGTGGCAAAAGTCATAAACAAGTACTCAGAATTTTTTAAAGTAATGAGTCGGTAATTCAAACACAAACATCACTTAAATTATCCTTACTTGGACATGTTTCGGAGAACGGTTTGTCCCCATCATCAGCAGTTATCCGACTAGTTGGATCCGTGGTTTCATGAAGTGAGCTGGTTGTCTGTGGTGGCATCTGTTGTCTGTGAGATGAACTTCCAAAGAGAGTTTTCAGGTGGCAATTCGAAATTTAAAGTATACTGTTTGTTAACTTTAAAGAGAGTCGATTAAAGACACTAGACAACACTTACTTTTAAATTTTTCCGGAACTAGTTTCAGAGGCTTTGCCTCTATCATCGGCCGGCTCTCGACTGGTTCTCATTGGTGTAGCTGATGATACCTTGTCACAGGTCTCCTCTGGTGGCGGCTCAAGGAACTTGCTGAACAAATCCTTCTGGGGGATGTCGAAATTGAATACTTTGTTCCTATTTTTTGAAATGAAGATTTGTTCCCATGTGGATAGTTCTTGTTTTCCTGATGTATGTTTCAGTAGTTTTGGTTCTGGATTTATGTTGTGGTTTTTTTCCCAAAAATGTGTGGCAACTGCTGATTTTTCTAATTGTTTATATTTTATGTTTCTAAAGTGTTCCTTTGCTCTTGTTTCTAAATTTCTTTTTGTTTTTCCAATATAAATTTGACTACAGTCATTGCATTCAATTTGATATATACCAGATTTTTTGTTTGATGGAATGGCATCTTTGATGTTTGAGCAAATTAGAACCAAAACTACTGAAACATACATCAGGAAAACAAGAACTATCCACATGGGAACAAATCTTCATTTCAAAAAATAGGAACAAAGTATTCAATTTCGACATCCCCCAGAAGGATTTGTTCAGCAAGTTCCTTGAGCCGCCACCAGAGGAGACCTGTGACAAGGTATCGTCAGCTACACCAATGAGAACCAGTCGAGAGCCGGCCGATGATAGAGGCAAAGCCTCTGAAACTAGTTCCGGAAAAATTTAAAAGTAAGTGTTGTCTAGTGTCTTTAATCGACTCTCTTTAAAGTTAATTTATCATAACAACACTGTTTTCAACACTTCCAAGAAAGTAATTGTAATACTGTTTGTTTTTTATAATTAGCAACTTTTCCCAAACATTGAGTTGGGCTGCATTACTGGCTGGCTTTAATATTTTTATATTTGGTACAATTTCATGGTTGGTAGACCATAAATGGTCAGCTATTGCTGATTTTTCTATTTGTTTGTATTTCATGCATCTCATATGTTCCTGTAATCTAATATGTAAAATGCTTTTGGTTTTTCCTATGTAGAACTTATTGCAGTCTGAGCAGTTGATTTTGTATATACCTGATTTCCTGTTCTCAGGTACTGGGTTTTTCAGGTTGTTGCATAAGTTTTTTAAACCGAATTTATTTATTGGGGCTAGGGTGAAGTTGTACTTCTTGAATATCTTGTTGAATTTATGATGCACTCTGGGATGATATGTAAATTTCCTGAACTGTGTCTCAGATTTTGATTCTGTTAATTTTGTGGTACCCAATGTGTGTTTCTGTTTCTTGAATTTCCAAATTTTCTTTTCTATTAATTGTTTACTGTATCCATTAATTGAAGCTATGTTAATCATGTGTTATATTCTTTGTTGTATTCATTCTGTTTCAATGGGATGTTGACTAGTCTATGTGCTAAGCTGTCCAAAACTGCATGTTTGTGAGGTGTAGTGTTGTAGCTATCATTCATGATGTAATTATCTGTTTGTGTTGGCTTCCTAGCGACTTGCATAAGAGCTGACGATGCGAACAATGGTTCGCGAAACATGTCCTGAATATAGGTACATAAGGGAAGCCAATGTGTAATAAATATGACTCATCTATAATTTAATAATGTACGTCATTGTTTAGTTGAGGGGATTCACTTGATGTTTTAACATATAAAATAGATTTAATGTCTTATGCTGTTTATTGGGTATCCATTCCCAGCTCCTGCAGGGTTTAAATAGCCATTGCTGAAGCAGTTAATAAACAAAATATTTATTTATCTGGGATATAGCCTTGATCTTGCACCATCAGATTACCATATGTTTAGATCCATGTCCCATTTCCTAGAAATTTTGAAAACATTGAAATGGGAATCAACAAACTGTATTAAAAACCAGAAACTGGTGCCATTGTGGAATAGAAAACCTTTCTAAAAGGTGGCTCAGGACCGTATAATCTAATGGTCTTTACTATGAAAATAATAATAATTACCTACAATACATTTCACATGAAATTTTTCTTGAAACTAACATCTCTTATGAGACATCATCTGTACATATATACATCTTTGTAAGTACAAGGGCAATAAAGAAATACAGTAGGTTTAAGCAATAGCCAAATCTTTTAGGATTTGGTCACTAGTCTCTTTATCATGAGAAGAAAACAAATCATAATTTTGTAATTAAAAATGCATTTGTTATTTGACAGCTGAAACCTATAATAACAAATATCTCCCAAATTGTTAATACTGCCAAAAGTTTGTATGACTAATTTATGCGATCTAATAATCTACTTTGTTTTACACTATATTTTGTGTATCTCTTATGATTTACAAGTTATAAAAAATTAATTCAAAATAAAGTGAGCTTCACAAGCTATTCCCATGACACTCAAGATATACATTTTATTTGTTTAATCTTAAACATATTTTATTTTAATCATTTTCATAATGGTCATTGGAAAGATAGAGTTAGACTGAAAAATAGTAGCTAAGGCATTGAATTTTTCAATCTGACTCTACCTTTCCAAAATCTTGTCTTGCATGTGACTATACACATAAGGATTACCTTTTTGAAAATATTTTTGTTGTATCTTTGGAGGCAGGATATTGAACCTAAATACCAAGTTTAATAGAGTCAACATGAAAAATTCAATGTCATGGCTGGGATTTGAACCATGAATCTCCTGGTTTCCGACCACTCGCTCTAACCCATTGAGCTATATTATAATTATATAATAATACATTATAATATGAGCTATATTATAATATTATTAGCCCGCCTCGGTAGCATGGTGGTAGCATGTCAGGATGATGTGTGTTTGGAGGAATTTAGTAACAGTGACGTCAAAATTAATATAAAAATTATTTGTGGTTGGTTTATTGACACTCGTCACTCGTCACATATATGAAAAAGTAAGTGACGAGTGTCAATAAACCAACCACAAATAATTTTTATATATGTCAGGATGAGTTACCTGGATAAGGTTTTTTCTGGGGTTTCCCTTATCCTGAAAGACAAATGTCGGGTAACTCTAAGCTCCATGGACCCCGGGCTCATTTGAGCATCATTTCACCCATTCCATTCATCGTCTGATATGACTTAACGTTGGAGGACGTAAATTACAAAAAAATATATATATTATAATTACTGACAATTTATATTGCATAAATAATACCTTGTATACAATCTACACATTAGAATTAGTTTTCTCTTTTATGTTAATTCTTGTTTTATATATAACCTGACAAGTCACCAGTTTACCAGCTTAGCCTCACAATTTAATCATTATGTGACAATAAAAATTCTATTCTATTCTACCATGGCCAACGTTCCATCCTGACATTAAATTCTCCATTTCACTCGTATATTTCCCGGGTAAACCACTAGGGTCTCTCGCCGTTTGTGGCATATCATTTTTAATTAAATGATGAAGCCTGGGACTCAAGTACTTATGATAGTAAGTCGCCACAAGCGGTGTATCTCAAATGTGAGAGCCCCTAGTGGTCTACCGGGGAAATATACGAGTCAAATGGAGAATTAAATGTCAGGACGGCAAGTTGGCCATGGTAGCTTAATGGGTTAGAGCGACTAAACGGAAACCAGGAGATCCGTGGTTCAAATCCCAGCCATGGCATTGAATTTTTCATGTTGACTCTATCAAAAACCTTAGCCTATATACGGCTAGTATGAGGAAATTATTAATTTCCATCAATTAACTAAAATACCAAGTTTAATACTTCACCGACTTCTTGTTTTACAATTAAGATATATTCTCACATGCATATATTAACAGGCATTACTGTTGTAATGAAATTTTTGTTGTATAATCTCTTGTAGTGAAACTTTTCAATTTTCATGTTAAAAATTTTAATTCATCAAAAATTATTGTCAAATTAATTTTGTAATTTTAGATTTATTTTATTAATTGTGCTATTGTTTTCATGTGATGATGATCAGTATTCAAAATCTTACTGAGGTAGTTAATTTATAGCTATTTAAATTTCCTTTCTCCTGTTTTGAACTCAGTCAGTGCATAAAATTCTTTTATCAGGATCATGGTCTAGGGATAGTGTGATATTTTATGCTTTATTTGCGAAAATAACTTTGTCCATAATATTTTAGTTTGTGATCACTTGATACAAAAGAAAATGACACAATTTACATAAAAACTCTTTCTATGCATTCACTCTTACAAAAGACACAACTTCTGTTCTTATGCATCTCTTATAGAAGAAAGACTAATGATTTTCCGTCGTCCTGGATACCACTCCTTTCCTCACATGTTTTAAACATTCATAGCCTACTCTGCAATTTCATTTCTCTTTTACTCACTGATTTCATACTTTCGCACATTCACAATATGAACATTTTAACACTTTTTAACATTTTCAGATATTTAACATAACTCTAAAATAATATAAGTAACATATCAAAGCATGTAAACAATAATTATGCCTCGGGCCAAACAAAAACAAATGTTTCACTATTTCTATCCACTATTGTTTATTTTAAAATGGCTCATACTACCTATTCTTATGAAAGCTTGCTTTTCTATTTTGTATTAATTGAGATTACCTTTGTAAAAAGGGTTTTGTTACACATAGTTTATATTAGGTGCAAGTAGAAAATTGAATATCAACTGTTACATGTTTGAATTAGGTGGCCTTATGCTGTAAGTTGCTTACTGTGATTTAGATCACCGTCACTTCACTAAAGTGATCAAAAATGCTTAACAGGAAATGACTTTACTTAATTTTACACTTTTATTTTGGATCTTACAGGAATCCATGATCTAAAAACCATCAACATGCAGGCAACACTGGCTGAATTAGGGATGGATTCTATGATGGCAGTTGAAATTAAGCAGGCTTTGGAAAGAGAATTTGATATATATCTCACGCCAAAGGAAATAAGGAGTCTCACATTTGCTCGTATTTTGGAGCTCTCAACTACTAATGAAGAAGACAAATCAAAAAGTGATGAAGCTGCTGAAGGTGAGAAATGTAGTTATGTTGTATGTTTGATATTGTAACCAGACTAGTAATACATATTAGCAGAAAAAATTGTAATTTTTTATATGAATTATGAAATGGAAGTAAATCACTCATTTAACACAATTAAACCTTTAGTTAGACTAGTTAGTCATCTAAATTATATATGCCACATGATAATAATAGTACATATAAGATATCATAAACACAAAATAGTGAATAAAGACTAAAATTTAATCATACCTTTTAAAACTTGTAACTTAACTTACATCCATTTAAAAAATCAAGAACATTTTTGCTGTTTTGGTTTGACAAAAAGAAATTTAAAAACTAGATTAACAGAACACCGTAGGAACATAAAATATAAACAAACAGAAAAATCGACAGTTGTTTTTCATTTCTGGAATAATAACCACCACATTGGAGAGGAGATCAAATTACTAAAACCATTGACAACAAAACTTGAACTTAAAACATGGGGAAAAAAATATGTTATTATAAAAAACATTCCACAAATTCTTAATTTGATGTGCCATCAGTGAGTGGTCTATTGAACGTATGTAAAAAATCTTCCGAGAGAGGAAGCCAGTTACAATAGATCCAGACAACAACCAATGGTGACGAGTCACTAATCAGCTGAGGATGAGAATACAACAGTCTCGAAAACATTCCTGATTTTTAAATGGATGTGAGTGAAATTATAAGTTTTAAAAGGTATGGCTCAATTTTAGTCTTTATACATGAATTTAGCGTCACTGTTAACAATGATTTTATCTATAACTATTCAAATTATAAAAGAATGAGATAAAAACAAAACAAACAAAAAAACTAAGGATTTATTATTTGTTGGTGAGATAGCGATAGGTTCCTGTTACAAATTAAAAATCTAGAATCATACTTAACAGTATGATACCACTTGTGTCTATTTTTGTAAACTGCTAGTTAACAAAAATAGACACAAGTGGTATCACACAGCAGATAATATAAGCAATCTAAAAACCCAAACAAGCTTTAGAACATATATCAATAACTCAAAACACAAGAACATAATAACAACAAATATAGCAACAATAGAGGAAACAAGCCCAACAGAATATATTGACATACATTATAAGAATGACCTTGTTATATACAATACATAAGCAAAACAATTTACCAGATGAAATGAGAGCAATAGCAATAGCCACAGAAAATGAAAGATATCCAGAAAAAGAATGGCTCTGAATATATACAGATGGATCCTTTATTAACAAACAAGATGCTGGTGCAGGAGTATACTGCAAACATTTTGCACAGTATCTAACACTAGACGAAACTTCAAACCATACTGATGGAGAACTAACAGCCATAAAAGCAGCACTGCAGAATGTCCTGTACAGACCTTACATAAAGCAAACATAGTTATCTTAACAGATTCAAAATCAGCTTTAGATGGGATTGTAAACTATAAAAGCAAAACAACAAGAAACATCAAAGAAATAAGAAGTTTAATTAAAGCTGTCGAATTAAGAAACCATGTCACCCTGCAATGGATTCCAGCCCATGTTGGACTTTTAGGTAATGAACATGCTGACCAACTAGCAAAAAAAGGTATAATTCAAAATATAAAACCTGTAAGACAAACTGAAATTAATAAACAATTAAACAACATTAAGCTACATTTTAAAAGACAGCAGAGACTTGATGAAGAAGATAAACTAAAAGACAAGGATTATAAGAACATTGGAGACAAAACTGAAATACAAAAACTACCAAGAAAAACTGCAGTGGCCCTATTTAGAATGGAAACTGGCCATTTTTGTCTTGCAGAACACCTTTATAAAATACACTGCATACCTACATCCAAATGTGCTATCTGTAAAAAGGATGTCATCATGAACAAACACCATTTGGACAAATGTAATGGTCTCAAAAGTGGGAACCTATAGGCTTTATATTGGGAAGCTAGGGGGAAAATGATGCAAATCAACTAATCCCCAGTGCCATTAGTCAACAACAACAACTTAACAGCCTTGACATTTTAACAGTTCTATACGTTTACATGTATGGGCACACTTGAACTATTAGATTCTGTTGTTATTGAATATGGCAAGGGACTTCTCAGGCCTTTTATGCAATCATACATTAAATAGTATCATAAAAGGCTGTGAGTTGCAGTTTCCTCAATCATTGTTTCCAGGTTAGCCAATGGCTGAAGTAAAAAGCTAAATGCATGACTCCTTCTTTTACTATTTAAAGTAGTTTGCCCTATCAACACTGGGTGTGTTTCAGAGATTTAATACTTAAAATTACTGTTTGAGTTGATTAAATACAAAATTAAAACACCTAAGTAAACTGGTATGATAATGCAAGACAATAGTAACAAAGGTAATGTGATGCCATGAAATCAGTCACAAGTGGTAACACTAGAGTATGGACAGAATGCTCAATTGCTCCTTTGGCAAAGCCTTCTTAGTTACGAGTGTCATTTCAACTTCTGTCTGAAAATGTTTGGTATCCTTCTGAATTTTGGCCTTCAAAACAGTGATATTCACTGGAACTTATTTCTTATCACAGGTAGGTTTTGCTACAGATGATTTTTAAAGTTTCCAATTCCTGCTTGAATACAGGCGTACTTGATGTCTTATGACCATGTGAACATGTCCTTAAATTCTAGGAGTATTAGTATTTCCTCACAACTGCCAAAAAGGTGAGCATGGTGGCCAAGCAATTGGGCCACCTCTACCTATCCATTGATTGGGAAACCTTCAACCCAAGCACTGATGAGCGGAACAACTGAACGTGCAGAAGCTGTCATTCAAAAAGTGAGCTTGTTGATGAACGCTCAGTGGAATTTCTTCATAGACACGAAGTATAGTGTTTTTCAAGAAGTTTATGTACACAATTTAATGTGGAAAGGTAAAGTCAGACTGAAAAACTCAATGCCAAGGGATTTGAACCACAGATTTGCCGGTCTTCGTCCGATTTCTCTAACCACTGATTAGCTATGGCAACATGCCAGGGCGACATTAAATTCTCTAACTGACACACATTTTTTCCAGTAAACCACAAGGAGTTCTCATATACATATGAGACAATCACCTTAATGGCTACTATAAAGGCCGGGGCTTGAAGTACTTATAGAGGTATTTTTTAGAGTTGGTGCATGACTTTGCTCGGATGTGCACAAGTGACTTCATGCAAATCAATGGTGGGGTTAAGATCTCTGCTTATCAGACTGCTGATAAAGCTAATTGAGTTATATGACAGATCACTAACCTAACACTCCTTTTTCATACAAATAAACAAGTGGACTCAATCATAAACTACTGTGCAACATTATGCCATATGCCACGTCTAAAAAATACCTCTGTACAGCATAATAAGCTGTCATTAAAGAGTTATCTCATATGAGAATCCTAGTGGTTTATAGGAAAAATGCAATTCAGTTGGAGAATTAAATGTCATGTCATTTCTGAATTGTTTCTTCACTACTACCCTGTCCTTAATTATTTAATGGTAATGCAAGTGCAGATTACCACTGCGCGAGGTAGTGATTGGCATATCTTCATAGCACTCGCCAGCAACAACCAGGCATGCCAGCACCATGCGAACTGTATAGGCACACCATGTCAGTTGGCAGAGACGGGACTAATAGTTCCTCTCTCAGACTTTGACAACTGGGAAGCCAGCATCATTTTATATTGTAGACTCAGGATCTTGTAGAGTAATTGATTTGATTTGATTTGATTTATTGATTCATCCATTAAAACATGTACATGTTATAGGACACATCAAATTAAAAACTGAGTACAATATTTACAATTAAGGTAGCTAACTAAATATTTAAAAATTTTAAAATTCCTCCAAGCTGTAGAAGTTATGGTGTTTTATGTTATCTATAAGTCACACGTTAATGTAAATCTTAACAATGTTATGTTTTATTTTATCATCTGCAGGTAATGAACTTGAGGGGATACAGCTTATTATTCGTGTGGTTGGAGATGAGAAGACATCTTTATTGGATGTTGTTCAACTGCCTTCTCTAACTGGCTCAGGAACTGATGTTGAAAATGTACCTGAAGCTGGTCCAGTCCTGTTTATGATACCAGGAATAGAGGGCATGGCTAGTTCACTTGAATCTTTGGCTGCTAAACTCAAATGTCAGACTATTGCCCTTCAAATGGGCTACAGGAATGATAATCAAAATATCCAGGATATAGCATCAAGACTGCTTCCAGTAAGTAATGCCCCAAATTTTTAAAATGTTATCATATTCTTATCTACACTGTGGATGTGTTAACAAGTGGTAAGTATAAATTAAGCTTTATTTGTTTTAAACCAAGCTACAAATGCACAACAGATACACCAGTTTTCTATATTCTTGTTGACTGTTGATTCTGAAATCATAATTTCAATCTGCCTAAGGCCAAATCCAGAAGGTGCTTTTGACATGCACTGGAGCCAAAAAAAAAAAAAAAAAAAAAAAAAATAACTGAATTATGCAGTGAGTCATAATTATCCCATGCTTAATTGTATATGTTTATCCATGTAGGAATGTATCAATTGCATCACTGAGCAGGATGTGTTGACTAATAAAGGTTTTTATGGGTCACATGACAGACAACTTTTTAAGTACTTGTAAGATCAAAAGGCAAACAAAGTACATAGAAGCTAAACTCCACAGTCAGGACTCATACAGTAAGGTGTGTTATCCTCTAAGCTATAGGAAAACCTACTCCAAAGTTCCACATTTACTTCATTACAGTGCAGGAAGTGCTCTGTAACCAGCTATTATATTGTGACTTCGTGGGTTCGTAGAATTAAAAGTCCAAGTTGCAGAAATTCAAAATGTTCTTTATTTCCGTAGAAGTACACTTACAGTAGTAGAATTACGTCACATACACAATTACAATCTTCCAAGGTTGCCATCCACAAACAAAAGCATTCACACAATTCAGTTCTGATTACACTCCGTTTACGACTGCTCCTTGGCGAGTCGCCGCTTCCTTAAATACTTCTATTGGTAATTCTAGGCTGTTCTAAAACAAACAACAGACCAAATATTCTCTGTAAATGAAGATGTCGTTAGAATGTTCCATTTACCTCACTTATTTGTTTCGGCAGATCTTTATCTCTGTGCTATCTTTATCAATTCCAGTAAGCTCTTTATCTCCGTGATACACTATCTGTCCGTTATCTCTCCGTGCCGAACCTTTTGTGTGCGTTACCGCGACACTATGTTTCAAATGGGAAGAGTTCTGGGCTGCATTGAATCAGATGCAATAGCAGACTCAGGTTGTCAGCTCGTTACACTGTTCATATTTCCCTCTCTCTCTCATACACTATCCTTTTTAGACCATGCAGGTCTCCTTGGTACTAAACTTAAGGGAACATAAACTTAATTTTCCAAACTTTTATAATAATGCAGTTGTTGAAATCAAAATTGCAAGATGCATATTCACATATTATGTACATGTTTCAATTGCTATAATTGTAATTATAATTTATGAATTACCTATTTTTCTAATCCTGCTGAACTGCCAGTGTTGTGCATCCATATAGCTGTGAATTTCACGTACATTAAGAGAAAATTTGTCATTGTCGTTGTCTTCATTGTTCGAGTACTGCAAATTTATGATGATTAGCTCCAAAATCTCATCACGTATTATTTATTTCCAAAAGACATCTTCCTGTACTTTATCTGCATGTCTCATGCAGTTTCCCCAGTCTTGTGTTACCTTGTCAATTTCTTTGTGAAGAAGTCATTCAACATCAGTTTAAAAGTGTTATTTCTGTGTGTGACATAACTTGAGCCTCCATTAACTCAATGGGATTGTACTGGCAGTGGTAAGGGGGAAGGCAGCATACCTTGTATCTCTTTTCAGTTGCAAATTGATCCAGCTGATACACTTTTCCCTAGTTTTTAAATGGAAGAACAACTGAATAATGCTGCTTTGAACTCTCTACAGTAAACAGAGATTATGAGCCATTCATAAACAAACATATAATGTGACAAAGACAGGTTTGGCCCTCCAGACATACTGGGAGTTAAAGTGAGTGGATGATATAACCACCATTACAAACATAAATATTGGTTGAAGTAATGAGTTGGTATTCAAACACAACATCACTTAAAATATCCTTACTTGAACAATTGTTTCGGAGACCGGCTCGTCCCCATCATCAGCAACTATTGCTGATGATGGGGACGAGCCGGTCTCCGAAACAATTGTTCAAGTAAGGATATTTTAAGTGATGTTGTGTTTGAATACCAACTCATTACTTCAATTGTTATATACATCACTGTTTCTAACCTTTTGCTTCAAATAATAAATATTGGTGTCCACTTAAAAAACGGTTACATTTATGCTATTTGAAATATTGGAGAGCAAGAGAGCTAATGGCTTCATTGCCAAAGCCTAGCATTTGGAAACAACAACAACATATTGTGACTTGGTGGGTTCGTGAAATGAAAAGTCCAATTACACCACTCAATAATGTTCTTTATTTCCACCGACTTACAGTTAAACTCTTGCCAATTACACAGAATTACGTAATGCACACAATTACGATTCACCAGTTCGTCCGTTACAATTTCACTTGCACTCGTAATTACGTACAATCTTCCGATGCTCTCACACAGTCTTCTCGTCGTACACTAGCACTGCATTCTTACACCAAGGACTGACTGACTCCTCTTCCCGACGTGCTGCTTATATAGGGCCAGCGGGTCGATCGGAAGGTTCTAGATTAGAGGAAATATCCTGTAAGTTCGAGAACACAGGTGGAACAGAAAGAGATGGCGCAGTCATGTTTTTTTGTCCCAGCCATCCCTTCTAAACGCTATAAGACAAACGAGGGGGCGGGGCGAACACCGACCCATCTGCTGCTTGCCCAGTCTACAGGGTGTTCCGATGCTCGGGTGACACTGCTCCCTCCTCAAAGCTGGTCGTCCCGAACAGCACCATCGTAGCGTGCCAGGCGGTCCAGGTGTACCACCAGCATCTGCTCGGAGTCTCAGCCAGAAGTAGCGCTGCCGAAGTTTGTCAATCGTTCGGTTCGCTCCCAGGTGTCCTCCTGAAGTACCAGCGTGCACTTCTTCCAAGACTTCCAGTACCTTACTCCGGGGAAGTACCAACTGTTCTCTCTGCGTCTTCCCATCGGGCGATTCCCATACCCGGAACAGCACGCCATCTCTGGTCTTCAACGAGTCCCATTGGGCCCAGTACGACTTGTAGGTGGCGCCCCTCGGTGCGATGTCCTCCCAGGTTGGTCTTGACCCTGCCTCCACTTCCCTCAAGAGTGGCCCCAAGTCCGCGTCCGCCAGCTGCTCCCTCCTCAGGCCTGCGCTATCCCAGCCGTCCGCAGGCACTACCACAACTACTCGGACTGCTGCGGCACGCTCCTTCTCTTCCACTCTTGTGCACTGGCCGCACTCTACTGGACAGGGTCTTCGGGACATGGCGTCTGCGTTACCGTGGCTCTTCCCTCTACGATGTTCCGAGGTGAAGTCGTACTCCTGCAGCCTCTGGACCCAACGTGCTGTCTGGCCTTCCAGGTTCTTAAAGCTCAATAGCCAGATTAGGGCGGAATGGTCAGTTCTCAGGTGGAATGACTGACCGTACAGGTACTTGTGGAAGTGCTCCAATGTCTTTACTACCGCCAGTAACTCCCGTCGGGTGACGCAGTAGTTCTTCTCTGCCTTGGATAGCGTCTTGCTGTAGTAGGCTATCACCCGCTCATGGCCGTCCTGGATCTGCGATAGGACACCTCCAATGCAATGGTCGCTAGCGTCGGTGTCCACAATGAAGGCGCCACCCGGTTGTGGGAAACCCAAAATTGGAGCACTGCACAGGGTCTCCTTTAGCTGCTGGAAAACGTTTTCGGCGTCCTCTGTCCACACATAAGGCCGGTGTTCCTCCGTCAGGCGGGTGAGGGGTTTTGCGATGTTGTCGGCCTTTTCCTCTAAATCATTAAGGCGGTCGTCTACTTGACCCATCCGCTTGCCCAGATTCGTGACGTCATCCCTCACGCCGGCCAACCGTTCCTCAAACTTGGCGGCGAGGACCTCGTTCGCCTCCTTCATTTCCGTGGCCAGACTGTCGTTCGCTGCCCTCATTTCTGTGGTCAATTCGCTCTTTATTTCTTCCATCTTCTCGGTGATGTTGTCGTTGGCCGTCTTCATTTGTTTCAACTCGGCGGTGATGTTGTCGTTGACCGTCTTCATTTGTTTCAACTCTGCGGCCAGGTTGTTATTTGTAGTCTCCAGCTTCGCGGCTAGGCTGTTATTTGCCGCTTCCGTTTTTGCAGCGAGGTTTTCATTTGCCGTCTTCATTTCTTTCAGTTCCGCTAAAATCTTTTCTAATGCTGCCTCCATTGTGTTATGTCGCACTTCTGACACCAATTGTGACTTTGTGGGTTCGTGAAATGAAAAGTCCAATTACACCACTCAATAATGTTCTTTATTTCCACCGACTTACAGTTAAACTCTTGCCAATTACACAGAATTACGTAATGCACACAGTTACGATTCACCAGTTCGTCCGTTACAATTTCACTTGCACTCGTAATTACGTACAATCTTCCGATGCTCTCACACAGTCTTCTCGTCGTACACTAGCACTGCATTCTTACACCAAGGACTGACTGACTCCTCTTCCCGACGTGCTGCTTATATAGGGCCAGCGGGTCGATCGGAAGGTTCTAGATTAGAGGAAATATCCTGTAAGTTCGAGAACACAGGTGGAACAGAAAGAGACGGCGCAGTCATGTTTTTTGTCCCAGTCATCCCTTCTAAACGCTATAAGACAAACGAGGGGGGGGGGGGCGGGGCGAACACCGACCCGTCTGCTGCTTGCCCAGTCTACAGGGTGTTCCGACGCTCGGGTGACACCCTAGTTTTTAAATGGAAGAACAACTGAATAATGCTGCTTTGAACTCTCTACAGTAAACAGAGATTATGAGCCATTCATAAACAAACATATAATGTGACAAAGATAGGTTTGGCCCTCCAGACATACTGGGAGTTAAAGTGAGTGGATGATATAACCACCATTACAAGCATAAATATTGGTGTCCACTTAAAAAACGGTTACATTTATGCTACTTGAAATATTGGAGAGCAAGAGAGCTAATGGCTTCATTGCCAAAGCCTAGCATTTGGAAACAACAACAACATATAATGTGAGAGTCACGTTCTGCCAAAGCAGCATTCTGCAGACCAGCAGGATGTGTACTCAAAATATAAACTTGGAGAAGCGTAGGGACAGTATCAGCTGATGATAGGAGCTAGAGCTCTTGAAACATGTCCTGTGAATAAACAGTGTGAGTGAAGCAATGTGTCAATATCTTCTCGATTCACTTTTGTACTAGGAAGTGTACTGTTTGCTCTTGCTGGAATTTAACAAACACGTTGGCTTATTCATAGTAATTCTTCTATCACATCATGTCAAAAGTTTCAGTTCTGACTAAATAGAAATATATGTACACACATACATGCCAAACTGTATACATCTATGTTCTTCTGCAAACTGTGATAGATTCTGTGGTAATTATGGAGTTGTGAAATAGTTCTCTGAAAGTTAGACCCCATTCTATTATTTAAGTTATATAATGACTGAACATTTGTTATGAATGAACATTTATTATGATTAATAGGAAATAGATGAAAAATAAGTTGTATGGCTGTTTTATTTACAGAATAGCTATGAAAATAAGTAAAATGTGCAGAGAATATTATGTGATTATTATGCATTACATTTTTAAATTATTTGTAAGCATGTAAGCATTTAGTAATCAACTTTGTCAAGTAAGTCTCACTCAGTGCATGATAAATGATTTATGAGACACCACATATATTCCATTATAATGATGTAAATGTAATAATGTGTATGTAAAGATTACTCCATATTGTTATAAAGTATTGTATTTTCAGGAAATACAAAGTCGACTTGCTCATGGAGAACCATTTTCTCTATTAGCACATTCATTTGGAGGACTTGTAGCTATGGAACTTGCACATATGTTAGAAACACAAGGAAGAAAAGGACAACTATTCCTCATAGACAGCTCACCTGAATTTCTTCAGTCACTTACAAAGCAAGGCTTGGAATTTAACGATATGGAAGAACTTCAAATCAAACTTCAGTGGTGTATTTTACAAATTGTTAATCCCAAGGTGGCAACTACAGTCACTTTGGAAAAGGTACATATACTTTATTTTCATGTCAGTGTAATAAACAAATTCTAGGATTATTAAATTCTAGATGAGTCGTATTTTTTACACATCTGCTTCACTTTCGTACCTATTTTGAGGACATGTTTCGCAAATCTTCGTTTGCATCTACGGCTCTTGTGCGACTGAAGCTAGTGAAGCAGATGTGTAAAAAATACGACTCATCTAAAATTTAATAATTTTTCGCTTCACTGTGGTGTTCCAATACAGTTAAATCTCGATAAATTCTAGAATACCCCTTGTATCTTATTTAGAAGTTATACTTTGTGAGACAGAAGAGAAAATTTTGGATTTGAATGAATCATTTAATATAGCTGTCAACTTTGCTAACATATCCACTTCTATTAATAGAATTCATATTAATTATCTTAATTATTTATAAATATAAAATATAAAGCATCGAAAATTAAAAAGTGCAAATGCTAATGTATGAAAATAATTCTTAAATCATGTGAATAATGGAAAATTCAATGCAAATCCCAGCAATTATTCCTATATAAAGCTTCTATTTTTTACATTTTACATGTATCCTTACATAGTAATAGTAATTTATTTCCTTTTACATCAACAAATGGAAATACAAAATCAATATTACAATTATAAAATCCATACTGAAAAATGCCATATATTCTTAAATCCTGGAAATCCTATCAAGTTGCCCACCATTGACTACTAATTTGGTCCCCTTACACCTAACCCTAGGTTTTTGTGTAATGGAGGCCCTCTACTCCTTTTTACACTTTTTGCCATTTCACCTATCCCACTCTACATTTTTCTCTTAATTGTTCTTAGCCATCTCTCTTTAACTTTCCCTAAATAATTCCCTATATTTCTCCTGTTCTTTTCCCCTTTTACTGACAACATTTTTCTAATTACTACTTTGCCCCCCAAATTGTCCCATTTATGTAGCCAAGCCTGCTCTCTCCATATCTTTGTTTGACTACAGTTTAATATACAATGGAAATCTGCATTCTCTTCTCCACACAATGGACATTTATCTAGCTCCCTCTCTTGACCTATACCTTTCAAGTTTCTCACTCCTGTTCTCGCCCAAGCAAAACCTTCTCGCCCTAACTTACTACATATATCTATATATCCTTCCCTCCCCCAGGTTGTTTTTATTTCTCTCTATAATATCAGTGAGCTTTTGTCACTTGTATTGGCAAAAATGTCTTGTCTGTCAGTATCTTCTAATCTTAGCTTAACTTCTTTCCAGAAGCCTCTATACCCATACTCTGTATTTATCCAAGAATGACCCATACCTATCTGCTTCAACAAGTCATACATTTTATGTGCCCAAGACCCACCCCAGTTACTTCTCTTTTGAATATGAAAACATTCTTTAATTATATTGCCATCTTCCAAGTTAGTGATTCTGTATAAATATTTCATTGCCCTTGACAAGATTTTAATTTTAGTAGAATGCCTGCCTGGTTCTAATTGTGCTGCTCCATTAGGGGATGCTATTGGTAATCCCAATATGTATTTACAAAAGGATCTATGCACTCTATCAGTCTCTCTCCAAGCCTCATCTATTCCCCATACCTCTGATCCATGTAACATTCTATTTTCTACTACTGCCGTATAAATCCTCTCCAACCATTTGACATTTATATCTGGCAATTTACCATAGCATGATCTTATCACTCTCATGGCCATTTTACCTTTTGCCACAGACATCTTTTTTTGTTCTTTCCAGCTGCCATCTGAACTCAATCTTGTACCCAAATAATCAAATCTCCTTACTACCTCTATTTCTGTTCTATTAACCTCCCATTTCTCATCCTTACGCAACCTGTATCCTTTTGTGAAGACCATAATCTTTGTTTTGTTTTCATTCACTTTCAAACTCCATTTATTGCAATAAGAATTGGCTGCCTCGATTGCTCTTCTCAGCCCTCCACTTGATATGGACCCAACTACTAGGTCATCTGCAAACAGTAGCCCCAGTATTTCTTCATTATTAATAACTGGTGAATGTACCCTACAACTTGATATCTCCTCTAAAATTCCATCGATATAAAGATTAAATAATACTGGACTAAGTTTACATCCCTGCCGTACTCCTGCCTTACTCGATATAGATTTAGTTACTTTGTTGCCTGGTAGTTTTATACACAACTCATTCTCTTGGTATATCATTTTAATTACTTCTATAAATGCCTGACTTATCCCCTTACTGCTTAATTTTATCCACAATGCGTCTCTATTAATAGAATCAAATGCCTTTTCTAGATCAATAAATATCATATATACCCTTCCCCTTTTATTGCTCAGATCCTTACATATGCATACTTCATTTTATTTATCTATTAACCTAGAAGGACCTAGATTTAGAGTGTCTATATAAACCATTCTCTAAATGCACTGCACATTCTTCCCAATTAAAATTGTGTCCATTTTTCTTTCACTTTGCTGTTTACCTCTCTTTTAGAAATTGCTCATTTTCTGTGTTAATGTATTTTATCCTCTTCCATTTTAATAAATAAATACTTGTTATAGACTTACCCTTTATCTGATACAGTACGTGCTATATCATCATCCCATCTTCTTAATTCTATTTCTTAGGTTTTTTTTGTACATGTGCTCTTTTGTTGTCACATAGTTATAAAGCAACTCAAACAGTTTTACCAAGGACCAGAGTTGCAACAATGGACAAGCATTGAGAATATTCACTTTTACTGATACATAATTTGTTTGTGTGTTTTATAGGTAACTAGTGAACTAAAACAAATTAAAGATTGGAAAGAAAGAACGGAGCACTTTGTAAGAATGGGTTTAATACCAACAGATATTAGTACAGAACATCATAAAGCAGTTGGAAATGCCATGTACATGCGCATTATGTCAATGCTAAAATATGAATGGCAGCATAGGAACCTCATTAAGTCACCAGCTGTGCTTCTACGTCCAAAATCAATATCAGTTGCACAACCTAATGAAGATTATGGATTATCACAGGTACTACTATAACTCATTCAATTTTAGTTATTTTCCTAATATGCCCTTGAAAATATGTTCATAATGGCTGCTAGAGTACAAAAGTAGTTGAATACAAATTTTTGAAGATACTGTTACAAATAGAATTGCATATACTTAATGACATGTGTTCACTAAAAGATTTTACTACCTACTTGTAACTAGGAGAGTAGCTGGAAGGATAAGGGAGCAGGTGGTAGAGCAAATTAGGAGCTAGATTAGAGATAAGTAGAGATAAAATACAGACAACACAGAGTTCTATAATATGCCGATTTACTGTATCTTAATTAGCAGGTTTTAATACAAATCACTCCCGAAGTCTTTAAAAGACTTGGGGTGAAATAATGCTAACAGTTACATTATTATATTAAAGACCCATACGGGCTTACCTTGAGAATGTGTAGCCATGTATGGTTAGAGGATGCTGTCACTGGAGGGCGGCATGACATGCCTGATTCTAAGATCAGCATGACCTCTGGAAGAACCTAGCTAGAGTGAACTTCTAGCACGACCCAGACTAAAATGACCTCCAACTGCCAAAAAATGCAGTCTTTAAATGTTATTACTTTCAATATGGTGACCCATTGCCAAATCAGCATTTGCACATTACAAAAAGAGTGTTTCCCATACAAGCATAAGCATAATCATATTTCTCAAAACATCCTAACTGCAATTCGGCATCTAGATGGCTCAGATTAATTTAGTCAGCAAAGTTTCTGTCTGGCCACCTATATGTGGTTGACATAAGTAAACAGGAAATTGGTGTCATCAGCTGAAGTCATTGTGAAATATGGCAAAATGCTGTTCTCATAGATCAGCAGAATTAAGGACTTTAGAATGTGCAAATCTGTCAAGTCACAGGAAGTGAGCATTAAGTAATAAGATTCTAGAATTTGATATGTCCCCAAGTATTCCTCAAACATACATGTGACAATACTGATGCAGTTTACATAGAGCTTAAAGAATATGGAGAAATTTTCATTATTTTTTTCAATTATAAATACCAATTTATTCATAATAATTTAACTATACTGAATTCAGGCTATGAGTGATACAAAACAGAAGAAGAGGTAGATAGAAGCTGTGGGGAAGAAGAGCAGTTTGGGTGGCTAAGAACAACCCCCTTTCAACTGCATTCACTCCCTTACCCACAACTTCTACTTCTTTGGATCATTCATAACCTGAACTCACATATAGAATAGTGTAACTGTTAATCAATTTTATTTGCATACTTATCAAATTTTCATTTTTCAACTGAAAGTTGCAATTCTTTATGTTACAGTATTTTGAGCAGAAAGTGAATGTTCACTTTGTGGATGGAAACCACATCACAATTCTGGACAATCTGCAGACAGCTGAAATAATTAATGATGCATTTCCTGATATTACAAACACTGGTGTCTTCAAAGATTCTGTAATGGTGGAAGATACTAGTTAGATGGAGAGTGCTGCATTTGCTAAGAGCAAACAATAAGCAAAAAGAAATATTGGTATTATACTTTAATTTATTCTATGTTAAAAAGCATAAATCATCTGAAAATGAGGAAAAAGTATCTGTAACTTGTAATTTCCTGCCTGCAGTTTGGCTATCAATCTGCTGTTGAAAGTGAACTGGTGAACCAAATTTATGAGGCTCAGCATTATTTTATTTTACATGCTTTATATACTAAGAAACACAAATTGAAAAATATGAAACTATAAATTATTTCTTTAGATCATAAATAAAAGTTTTCATACACAATGTATATAATGTATTAATGTATAATGTATTTAAACCTCATGAACTTTCATCTGGCAAAGGATTCATTTTGTAAACAAGCTTTCTTATTGAACAAAAGAAACTGATGTAGGTTATTCTGAATAAATTAGGTTGGGAACCATTGCGTACCATTGAGAATCATTCCCTATGTTTCAATGTGGTATACACTTATAGACCATTTGTGTCATGAAAAGGGAAATACAGTTGGTGAAAGAAGTAAACACATGAATGCACTGGACATTTAGCAGAAAATTATATAAAGAAACATAGGTATAAGAAGCTATTCTGTATATTTATATCCTAACAAATAGTTTGTAAAATCACCAACGAAACTACCTCACTGAGACAGCAGCATAGAATTGGCAGTGGATGCTAGTGATCAAGGCAACAGCTTACGAAATATGTTCTAATTAAAATGGCAAGCAGAACAAGTGAAGTATTACTAGAAGCCAGTTGTAATATTCCAAAATATCACTGCATTATACTGTGCTGATGGAAACCTTTAAAGTGTATAACTAATTGAATTTTTAATTGAACCTGAATTAGTTACACAGTTTTGTTTCATTTTACAATGTAAATTATATTACCCAGGTCATTTAGAAAGATATATGGCAGTGGAGGCACTGATATGTTTACACCACAAGTTGTTTATCAGAGCGTAAAAGAGGTGGAGAGTATGTTACAAAAATATGTACATATTGAAGGCACAAAATGTGCTGCACTAGGGAGCAGAACAAAATTGACTTATTTATTTGTGAAGTGAAGATTCTGATTCCTGCATATGAGTTTCACTTGTATCTGTAGAGTTTCCATCTGTGGCTAGGTTGTCTAAAGGATGGATCAGTTGTTATGTCTGTAGAACTGCCAGTGTCATCTTCAGTATCCATAAAGCCGACTAAGGTATTTGCTTCCTCTCCTTCACTGATATCCAAACCCATATTGATTACTATTCTTTCTATTTCTTCTTCCATCAAGACATTTATTTTGATGCATTACATTGGTTAGTCCTTTAAGTGCATTTTAAGTCATAGAGCACACATATTTCTGCTACATTTTGCTTCATGACAGTCTGTATCAGTTCAACGGGGTTTAAATCGCAGTGATAAGGCAGCAATCTATATCCTGGCATTCCACTAAAATGTATCACATATTTTTACATTCTTTGAAACTAAATCCTATTCCCTTTAATATTCGTCAGAATGTTTTCTACCCACAACCAAAATTACTTTTCTCATTTGCTGCATAGAATAACTTCTTCAGCTCTTGGAATTTATTTACATACTTCATACTACTCTAAAAACCTTCTGTGAACGATGCACTTATCAAAATTGAAACTTCTGACTAACAAACAGCTAACTGATCCAAATTTGAAACAAAATTAAAAATATTTCATAATAGATGTGGATATGTATGTAAATAAGTCTTAAGTTATTCTTCAAATATTATTCGTTATAATGTTTTAATTTGCTCTAGATTAAAGTTTCATGGGTAATGTTGCTGTAGATGGGCTTATTGATGCACAGTCTCATTAAATCATGCCAGTTTCATATGAAAAGTATACTATATTTCCCAGAGTGGACTAAAATAGCATAATGTGTAATAGAATGGAAGTGCAATACACATACTAGAGTAATGTTAGCAAAAAGGAACAGAAATAAAACTGAAACTTAATTACGGAGAGAAGGTAAGTAAAGCAGGAAAGAGAGCATAATTACAGAAAGTGTTGTTGTTGTTTTCAAATGCTAGGCTTTGGCAATGAAGCCATTAGCTCTCTTGCTCTCCAATATTTCTGTGTAGTGGATCCGGCAGGCAGGGCTTCACAGGTTGGCTTTGTTAGATATTGATTGGTTTTGTTTGTTTTTATATTTGCTTTTAATTAATCTTTTTATGGAGTAAAGGGTAAGTTTTTACTTTTGTTCTGAACTAAATTTGCACCTTTTTTGGCAAGAAAATCAGCTGATTCATTTCCAGCAATTCCACAATGTGAAGGTATCCACTGTAATATAATTCTTTTCTGTAGTTTTTGAAGTTGTTGGATCATTTTGTGACATTCTTTAATTTGGATTGTCCTCATTTTAGATTAACTTATTGCACATAATGCTGCTCTAGAATCAGAAAGTATGACAGCATTTTTGAATTTATCTATCCTTAATTACAAAAAGTGTTATAAACTGAACGTTTCCTTTCTCCTCATTCTCTTTATTCGTAAATTACATGCCAACAAACAACTTTATTTTTAATGTTTTCTGTGCTTCAAGAGTCAAGTTTTACTAATTTTGCATAAAATAAATCATTTTTACAGTTGTCGTTTCTGTGATACAAATATGTGGAAGTATTTCAGTTTAAATAGACTAAGAGAAAATGATACATTTTAGTTAGATATGCCATCATTATAGTGCTTTTGAAGCTAATTAAATGGTAGTCATATTCTAAGGTTTTTAAATTTATGGAAGAATACCTGCAGGTGGTTTGTTCCGAAGAGAATCATCTGGTAGCTTCATGAGACCAGTGTTATACTTAGCCTGCATCTTGGTGAGTTCTGGAGCATTTCTTACAAAGACCAGCAGTAATCCACAAGCATTTCTTCATTCCAACAGTCTCAATATCTTTGTTCCATTTCTGAAATATTCTGATGGAATCTTTCTCCATGTTCATCACTGACAGCTCCACAATTAGGAGCAAAAAAGATTAGGTGGGTGTGGAAAAAACAGATTTTAAGGTAAATGTTGCATCCAATGGTACTTTTGCAGGAGCACTGTCACCAACCAAGTATAGTTACCATCTCTTTTGTTGCCTAAATATCCATGAACAGCTCCCTTGAAGGCTTCTGAAACTTCCTTTTCTTTCCCCTCCAAAACTTGGTCAAATGCAAGATCCTTTACCAGTTTTTGAATTTGTGGTGCAACAAAAATACCTTTTTATTTTAATCAATTGACGGAAATTAATCATTTCTTCACACTCGCCATATATAGGCTACGTTTTTTGATAGATAGAGTCAACATGAAAAATTCAATGCCATGGCCAGGATTTGAACCACGGATCTCCTGGTTCCTGTCCAGTCGCTCTAACCCATTGAGCTACCATGGCCAATGTGTCGCATTAGAGCCAATGTGTCGCATTAGAGCCAATGTGTCGCATTAGAGCCAATGATGCGAGCAATAGTTTGCGAAACAAGTCCTCAATATAGGTATGAAAGTGAAGCTATGTGTAATAAATACGACTCATCTATAATTTAATAATACCTTCCTTAACTTTGGTATCACTTAATTTTGGAAATGTCTTTTTTACATATTTGAAGGTCCATTCTTGGTGCTTACCTTTGACAACATTTTTCTATCAAACCCTGGATAATGTGCAGGGGTGGAAGAGGAACATCTTTTGGCTCCACGAGGGTCTTGGCAAGGACATTTGTCTCACTAGGTTTAAGATTCTTGCAAGTCAATCTGCTTGAATATAATGTGATTTCCTATCCTACTGTTCCACATACAAGTAGCAATGTTTTGTGTACTGCTGTTACATTCCTAAGAGTGACAGTGACTTTCAGTTCATCACAGATTTTCCACTTGTGTTTATGTTATTTGATTGGCTTATTTGCATAAGTATTCTCCATGTGAAATGCATAACCAACAGGAATGTAAGGAAGACAGAAATATGATTTGCTGTGAAGTAACACAGCTTTCAAACTAAGCTTAGAAGACTCTATGTATGAATAGCCTCCATTCAGTTGGATCATGGTTCAAATTCAAACATTTCTTCAAGCCAATAATGTTGCAGCGAACAACAAGATCGTTTTTCTTCTCAATTATTTCCAGATCATCATCGCCATTATCATGATCACCACCACCTCCACCACTATCATCATTACTATGTTTTATATAAATTCATGCTTACAGCCTTTGTTCTAGGCATTAGTTGGAATGAAATATTCTGCGTATAGATACTTGCTTTTTATGTATGTAATTCCTAAATGTTCGCTTGTGAAATTCTTGCTCAGTTATACAAAGGTTTTAGTTTAGAATTGTTTTAATAGTGTTTTATTAGTTTTAATTTAATAGTGTTTAATCCATCTTTATTGATACACTAAACACTACTAGAGGAGACTCATCAAAATAATCTGGAGGATACAACATGAAATTTTAGTTGAAGTAGCAAATGAACAAATCCAGCGCAGAAAAAGTGCATATTTTGTTACTGGAATATAGTGCAACTTTGCAGCCAGTGACAAAAACCAATCAAAAACTCTTTACAGAAATAATTCCTCTATGCAACACATATATATTGTTGTGGCGATGCACATAAAAGGTTCGTGCAGAGCGATAATGCAGCTTGTTCACACAAAGGAACTGATAAAGATAGCACGCAGATAAAGGTCTGCCAAAACAAACAAACAGAGATAAATGGAAATTTCTGGTGACATCTTGATTGATAGAGATTATTTAGTTTCTTGATTGCTCTGGAACAGTCTGGAATTATCAGATGAGGTATTTAAGGAAGCAACGACTCGCCAAGGGTCAGTCAGTTGCAAACAGAGCAGTAGTAGTAAACAGCTGTGAAGAGTTGTAACGAGAGCTGATGTAAACAGGTGTAATCAGAACGCTGTTGTTGTGATCATCGACCTTGGTAGATTGTGTATGTGATGTAACACTGCTACTGTAAGTGTATTTCTGCGCAAATAAAGAATGATTTGAATTTCTGCAAATTGGACTTTTAATTCTATGAACCCACAAAGTCACAATATTTATTGCTCACTATGACATAAATGATTGTAAATAGATGAAAAGTTCCACTTAGTTGTCACATTGGGTGTATAAGTACTTTTTTGAGTGTTGATGTTCCTCACCAGTTAGACCTACAGTTACATAAGATTCAGTGAACTTTACACTTCTTTGTATAAGCAATTTCTTCTTTCTATAAGCACTTCTTTGAGTTTTGATGTTCCTCACCAGTTAGACCTACCATAAGATTCAGTGAACTTTACAGGTGGTAAATGCTTGGAAAGCTTCTTGTTGCTCAGCACACCTTATACAGAGTGATTCAAAAGTCATCCAACATACTGCAATTGTGTTACTGATGCAGATACCCTAAAAATATAGGACAAAACTTTGTAAATGTTTTAAATCACAACTGATATAATTCGTGGTGGACAACACATCAGGCAGGTTTTCTCCAGGTTCTCTGGTTTCTCATGCCAGCATTCCACCAATTGCTCAATCATCATCTTTCCCATCATTTCATCTCGCCCTCATTCTGTCATCCAATTCTCTCACTCTCATACTAGGCAGCGGGCTGATCACCCTTCCTGGATTTTCTCTCTTGCTGATCCAGAGACTTCATTCCTCAACCCACATAAGGGTTAAGAGAAACAAGAATACCCTGATACCACGTAATGGTATAAAAGGACAGTTAAAGAAAAAGACTTTGCTACTGAATATTTTTATTTTTTTCATTGTTGGAAATAATGTTTTAAATCATGATCTTCGTGTTGAATTTTATTTTTGTTCCAATAAACAACAACAATGACTTGATACATAATTCAGAAAAGGGTGAAAATGCTTCTTATCGGTTCTGCAGACATGAGCCTACAGGAAACTGCAGAGGAATATAACAGGATCATCCAGATCAACCAACTCCACATCAAGCAACCTTTAGATAATTACTGAAGTGGTTCAAGATACCAGGTAGTATCCATGACAAACAAAGTTCTGGTGACCACATATTGCAACAGATCCTGCAAACTTATTTAGCATACTAGATAAAGTCCTAGTTCAACGTAGTCAACAAGAAAAGTAGTTCAAGAAGGTGACATCAGTCAAGCACCCTTGTCTAGAATACTATCCAGAAATCATTTCTACCCATATCATGTGCATTTTGTCTAGGAACTTCATGGAGATCACACAGATAGATGGAGGTAGTTCTATGAGTAGTTTGCAGAAAGACAAATATGCCAGCCACACCTTCAGTGATGAGGCCTGTTTCCATCTGAACAGAATAGTGAATAGACATAACACTATTTAATAAGCAACCAAGAACCCATAAATTGCTATAAATGCTCATCAGACTGACCCCAGGTTAAATGTATGTTGTGGCATAGAAAAAAGACAGGAGTTGCTCTTTCAGCAAGATGGATCACCATTGCATTTCAAACTAACGACATGCAAATTGCTGAATGAAGTTCTACCTGAGCTTTGGATAGGTCACAAGGGTCCAGTGGAATGGCTGCCTTTAGTTGCCAGATTTTACACCACTCCTCTGGAGCCATCTCAGATCTGTAGTGTATGAAAAAATACACAAGGACTGCAAAAACTGCAGAAAAAGGAGAGCCTGTGCAGCAATAACAACTATGGTGTTGTGTAATGCGCATAAGGGTTATGTGAATTGTATTTGATATACCATCAACAAAATGGTGATTAATTTGAGCAATTCCTGTAGGCTCAAGTGGTACAGCTGCTGGACATGACAATTCCAGTCATTCATTTACTTTAGTTTGCTGTTGTGATTGTAAATGTTTTGTTAAGGTGTAAATCATGTATGAATATGACATTGATTTATTTATATATGTTTCAGTTTTTCACCTTTTTTTGTGTGTGATTTCAAGCAGACTAATAAAGTTACCCAATATTTAATCTAAGTAGAGACCCTTATGTTTGCAACAATTGAGCTTATGATTTAAAACAATGTATTTCCAACCATTTTACCCTATATCATTTTTTTTTGATATCTACACAAGTAACAGTTGTCCTATGTTAACTTATAGTATCTGAAAGCATGAATTCCAGAGAAAGAGCTTTATATACAAAAGTGCTAAGGGTAATGGAGGTGGAGGTTGCAGTAAAAGTTCATCACACTACATTGGTTTAAGTAAGTTTTAGCTTATCAGAGAAGGAAGAGGCAAACACAAATCAGTTCATGCAAATAAATTGTTATGTGAGCTGAAGCTTTCCTCATGATGTATCTAGAATTCTACAAGTTTCAGTCAGGTATACGGTTGTTTTAAAACTAATACTTCAGAAGTATTTGTTATCTTCATCTGCAGGGTACACTTTATATACAAATCTCTGCATTTATAGTTCCAGAAGATGATGTAAAGCTGAAATCTCATTGGCGCACCGTATAATAAATCAGTAAACTTGGGTGTCACATCTTATCTCAAAAACTGGGTGAGAAAGCTAAAGAGCTAATTAACATTTTCATTTCACATAAATCTGAGTCTTTTCTGATAGCCATAAATTTATTCTCCATATGACGATAAACATCTTAAAAGGGTTAGTTTAAAATCAACCATTTAGTTTTTTAGAAGTCCAAGAATACCTAGAATTATCAAGCCTTCAGAAGTGCTTGACACATGTTTTAATTTTCTTTTTTGTGTAATTTACGTCCTCCAACGTTGAGTCATATCAAACGATGAATGGAAATGATGATGATGCTCAAATGAGCCCAGGGTCCATAGAGCTTAGAGTTACCCGACATTTGTCTTTTAGGATAAGAGAAAACCTAGGAAAAAACCTTATCCAGGTAACTCATCCTGACCAAGATTCGAACTCGGGACCTCTTGAACGTGAGGCAAACACGCTATCACCATGCTAGCGAGGCGGGCTTAAATTCCTTTAAGAGGAAAGAAATTAACCACCAGAAAACACCAAGTATAGGGTGTCCATAAAGTATTTCCAACATTACAATTTCCTATAGAATGAAAACTATAACAGCTAGAGTTGTGTGATTTGTGGCAGATGAAAGAAAAACTCTCCAAGTTTGTAAGATACACTGTTCATGCACTTCCACATGTATGCCATTTGTCGCCCTCTTAACATCTAAGTGATATTCAATTTCTTGCCATACATTTTGTGGTTGATGTTTGCAACAGCATCAGTTACCCTTCTTCTCCAAGTGTGCATAACAGGTACACGCGTTGCATACACTGTGTTCTATACATAACCCCAAAGAAAAAAGGTTAGGGGGATTATGTCTGGGGATCATGGTGGCCAGGGTGTTGGACCATCTTGCCCAATCCATCTGTTAGGGAATGTGTTCCTAAGCAACTCTCTAATGTTTAATCCTCAATGTGGTGGTGCACCATCCTGCTGGATCATCACTGTGGGTTGCAGGTCATTAAGTTGCAATATAACATAATATGTCCAGGAAAATGTCAGATGTAATTCAGTTCTCAATAAAAAAGCTTATTATCTGAGCTTTATAAGCATATAGATGAGGTTGCTTGTGTAACACTTTATGTACTGTGGACTGTGAAATTCCGAGTTCACAACATGCACAAGGAGTAAACTTGGAAGGGCTTCTTTGAAATCCCTCCAGGGGCCTACTGTGGTAGGTACGGGGTTGACGATCCGGGGGTCCCAAGCCAAATCTCTCAATTGGGTGCCTCTGAGTGGTGAGGGAACTATTGCTAAATGCCCGAACAACTTCGGTCCACATCCAAGTTTGACCCTAACCTCCATGAACACAAGTTTGATGGATACCTAGTGCGGCCAGTGGATGGGTGACTGGCTAATGCAGAAGTCCCAGCTCCTGGTTATCATGTAGGATTGTGTTCATTTCCGCTGGTAAAAGCCAGTCTTGGGAAGGGGCCATTGCATTAGCTGATGCACTCCTGAAGGCAATTGGGTCTCTCTGTCTTTATATTGGGAGGTGAGACCCTGAGGTGAGCAAGGTCCAGGCCAGGACTCTCACCTAAACCAGGGTGGTGTCCAGGAAGTGTGCATGCCCTCAGAGGTGTCTGCAATGGTGGAGGATTATACCACCATGGTACATAAATCTAATAAACAAATAAGATTGTAGTAAAAGAAGTAGTTGAGAGTGTTAGTCCTTGCTACTTGGTTGTAAAAAGAACAGAGAAAGGTAGGAATTTGTCAACTGTTAATCCGTTTCTGAAAGGGTTTCAACAATATTGCTGGTGCAGTTAAGTCCTGCACTAAATCAAAAAATGGCAAGCTTCTAGTGGAAGCAATTTCAGCATCCCAGGCAGCTAAGTTGGGCTATATGTTGGGCAGTTACCCTATTCAGGTGGAATTACATAGAACTGTGAACTCCTCGAGCATTGGATGGCATGTCCAACAAGGATATTCAGGAGAACCTTCAAGAGTAAGGTGTAACAGCAGTATACCGTGTACAACAGAGATAGCGAGGGGAATTTTTCCGTACTCGTACACTGTTCCTGACCTTTGAACAGGTGGAACTCCCACAAACGATAAAGGCAGGGTAAGAAGTAATAGAGGTCAGAACGTATATACCTAACCCCCTGAGATGCTATAAATGTGAGTGGTTTGGTCACGCAAGTGACTTCTGTAATGGTGTACCTACATGTGTCAGCGTCTTGCATGAAGGTGCATGTACAGCGTTCGTTAACTAAAGCGGTGAATATCCATCAAGTTCACGAGAATGTCCCTGTTATATTGAGGAGCGAGCAATCCAGGAAATCCGGGTTAAAGAGAAGGTATCCTTCTCATCAGGAAACTTCTTCGTATCCAAAAGCCCTGTGTTACACCGTCACAAAAATGGGAAACTGCAACGCAAACATGCGATGTGAATGGAGTTACTATTTCAGAGAAAGTCCTTGTACCTAGATCACCACAAAAGAATTTGCAATCCGCACGTACAATTGCATCCACGTAAGCTAAGACTACTGTCAATAAAAACACCTCAGTTAGGTCACCTGCCACACCGTCAATGACAAAGACCAGCACGCCCGTTATATATAGTCACGCTATTCGAACCGTTACCATGGATTTCTTTGGTAATAGATACCTCTCAGATAACGCATTGATTACTCCGTGGGGAGTAAACTTCTATCTGTCATTTGTGATTCCTGCAAATTCCATTGGCTAAAGTGATGTGTTTATTGGTGCTTAACACAGGGCTGGGAAGCGGCAGCAGTTCCCCTCTCACTCTTACAAGAATAATCAGCTCATTATCTGAAAGGTATCTATTGCCAAAGATAAATGCATGGTAACAGCTCGAGCAGCATAACAATACCAAGCATCAGAAAAAAAATTAAGACCAAATATGATAGAACTGCTTTCCTGAAGGAAAACGCAAAGTCTGCTCCCGCTAAGACCAAAGGAAAAAGGAGCCCACGACCACCTCCTCCAAGATCATCTTCTGAGGAGTCATCTTGAGAGTACTCAGATCACGACATTCATCTTCATCGGTCACAAATTCCAATCGGTTCGAGCCTCTTGGATCGAAAGTTCCAGCAGGGAAAGAGTGCTCCTCCATACAGGATATGGAGCAGGAAGATCCTGACCTCGATACCAGAAGGGAAGCGAAAAAAATAGGCAGGATACACCTGCCAAATCGGGTGTTGGCCCAACACCTAGAAACAAGGGCATATTGATCCGACCACCGCATCTACGTATTGTGCATATACATTTGACATCGTATCTCATTACCGTTGCCATGGCTATCCTACAATGGAATTTTCGAGATGTAAGAACACATCGACCAGAGATCAAACTTTGCTCAACAAGCACAACCCCTTGTTGGTATGCTTACAAGAGACTGAGCTACAACCATAAGACAATTTTAAAATCAGACGGTACACACCACTGAGGTGTGATATTGAAACAGAAGAGCGCATTTCTGCACACGGGGACACTATGATGCTCATGAGGGATGATGTATTCGTAAAGCTTATACAGTAGCACTCTGACAACCAGTCAGTAGCTGTAAATATTAAACTGCCATCAATCGAGTTCTGTATTTATATGTATATAACATCTCGTTAACTGACTTAGAAGATCTGGTTTCCCAACTATGAGCACCATTTCTCTTACTGGAGACTTAAAAGCCCATCATCAGTTATGTTCGAGAGGCAAACCCATTGCAAAAATTATGGAGAGCAATAATTTGGTTCTCCTGAACACCTTTCTGACTCCTTTAAAAGGCTTAAATATTAATACTCATAATACAAATATATCATTGGATTTGTAAAATCTTGCAGATTTTTATAAAAAATAAAACAAAACAAAAATTCGATTTTTTGAGGCATTCACATGTCCCACTGTCCTTAACACCTATTCCCCCCAGGGGCCTACTTCGGTAGGTACGGGTTTGGCGCACCCGGGGTCCCGAGCCAACAGTCTCCCTCGTGTGGGCTCCTCTTCGTGGTTGAGGGAGACAGTCAACAGGCCCACCCACGTGTAGGCCGTGCGTGGAGACCCGTGGAGAAGTTTTTTAGATTCTTATCTAGTTTAGAGTTTAGGATTTAGTGAACGAAATTTTTATTAGGTTTTGATTGATGTTTTTTATATACGTGTATTTTTAATAGGTTTTGTTACACTTGTATAGTTTTTAAAAAGTTTTATATCTGGCTTTTGCCATGACTAGTTTTTTAAAGGGCGCTGATGACCGCCGTAGTTGAACGCCCTTTATATATATATCATCATCATCATCATTAACACCTATTCCCACATTGATTTGGTAGTTTGTACATCCCAGTTAGCAGTTTCATTACAACGGAATGTCATCTCTGATTTATATTTTAGTGACCACTTTCCATGTCTTCTTAGTCTCTTAGCACAAGATGTCTCCCTCACATATATCTAGCTGGCGCTTTGATCGTGTCAACTGGAACCTTTACATCCAGCTGGCTGTTTTTTATTACAACGAGCACGAATCTATAAATGATTTAGTTGATCATCTTACATATAATACGAGATTCTTTCTGCCGCATAACTCTACCTACCCCGGTCGATTTCCTGTCCCATGGTGGATGAACTGCTGGAAAGCTATTCGTGCTCGTTGGCGTATTCTAAGGATATTCCAATGACACCCTACACTACCTAACCTAATTTAGTACAAGAACGCGCATGTAAAGTCTCGGCAAATGATTAAGGGTAGCAAAAAGACCTCATGGATCAATTTTGATTCATCCTTTAACAGAGATACACCTCCCTCTATTGTATGAGATAAGCTAAGGCGCGTGGCTTGAAAATCGACCCAAATGCCAATCGCTGATATGAAAATATCTGCAGAAGTTATTGTTGATCTGGTTGATGTGGCTAACACCTTCGCCAGTGCTCTCGCTCAAGTGTCTAGCTCATTAATTATGCTCCTGAGCTCATCTCAATTAAGAGTCAGGTAGTATCCCAAAGTTTCGTCTTTCGTTTCAGAAACCTTGAAGATTATAACCGCCGTTTCACATTTTTCGGCAGAGTTAGAAGACAATCTTTCATCTTCGCGACTCTCAGCACCGGGAACAGATGGAATCCATGTTCAAATATTACAATATCTCTCAACTGAAGGTAAAGCATTTTTACTGGAGGTCTATAACCGTGTTTGGCTTGATGCCACTTTTCCTGATAAGTGGCCCAAAGCCAACATTATACCTATTTTGAAAGCTGGAAAGAACCATCATCTCCCCTCTAGCTACCATCCTATTTCCCTCACCAGTTTCGTGTGCAAGGTGATGGAACGCATGAAAAATGAATTTTAGGAACTCCAGATACCAAATCAGGAAAAAGCCTTGACCCATCTACATTAAAAAAAAAAGAAAAAAAAGGTGTCTGAGTTTTATATTTCTGATGATGTGAGTAGAGCTATGCCTGGCTGAAAATATGTAGTTTCTGTTAAAGAAAATGATAAGAGAACCCATCAACAGAAAAGAATTATACTTTGCAATCTTCAGGAAACTTACCAAAGCTTTACAGATATGCATCCGGATGTCAGAATAGTGTTTTCAAAATTTGCGGAATTAAGGCCAACTGAATGTGTACTTCTTGGAACTAGTGGAACCTATTCAGTTTGTGTTTGTGCTCATCACGAAAATGTCAAATTAATGCTTGATGGTATCAGTATTTATTGCCTCACTGCAAATTCAAATCCTATTTTAAACAATTATAAGGACTGCTTGACACACATCGTCTGCAACCCCCATCATCTGTTTTTAAAGACATGTAAAGCTTGTTCAGGAACTGAAAATATAACAAATAATTTATAACAACTGCTTGATGTACCAGATACTCAAGAGCTTACCTACAGACGGTGGGTAACTGTGGATCGCACAAATTTAGAAGCCTTGATATCGTCTGTAGAGGATTTTCTAGGCAAATTATCAACAAAACTCAGCAATTTACTTCCACATATATTCATATCTCAGCAGCAGAATTTATTTTTGCGGGAGTGTAAAGAAAATGTGGCGGTAGGCGAATGCACAGTGATAGCCGATTCCTCGGAAAATTGTGCTTTTGTTATTCAGGATTCTGTTCACGGGGTATACTGAAACAACACTTAGGGCACAATTCATCCTTTTGTGGTCTACTATAAAGACAATAGTTACATAAAACAATTAAACTTTGTTGCTCTTTCTGAACGCTAAAATACAACCTTAGAGCTGTCCACCTTTTCCAAACAAAACTGCTACTGTTTCTGAAACAGAAACTGAGAGTAATGCATAAAGCAATATATTTTTTCAGATGGTCAAGTGTTCAGTATAAAAATTGGACAAAGTTTTTCAAACATCTGTTGACTTTAAAATTCAAACAGAGTGGCACTTTTTCGCCAAATCCCACGGAAAAGGACCTTGTGATGGCATCGCTGGTATTGTTAAAAGACTTGCAAAGAAAGCTAGCCCTCAGCCTGGAATAACAGACCCTATCACAACTCCAAGAAAACTGTTCATCTGGACCGAGAACTTTTCCAATATAGTTTTTAACTTTTTCTCCGATAGTCAACATAAGGAGCATAATACTGTATTTCAATCAAGATACCAACAAGCAAATGCGGTGCGAAGCACTTTACGCTGCATTCTTTTGTGCCAATATCTGTATCTCAGGCGGTAATAAAAAGACTATTCGCCGAAAAGCGTAGGGAGAGAGGTGGATATTAAAACTGTTTAACTGATCTATGATTCATTTGAAATCAATGAAACAAGAAACGTAGTGACTGCAAGTGTAAATTTGCGACTGGAATTTTAAACTACGGAATGTCGTGTGATGAATTTGATCAGAGAGAGCTGTTAATAGTATCATCACCGAGCTTCTGGAAACAGTAATAATAATAATTGACCTTGTAGGTGATGACAGCAGTACAACGCAAGATAAGCGGTCAGCTGGCACACGGTGTGTGTGCGTCTTGATCTTGTAACCAGCACTGCACTGCACTGTAGTCTGCAGTCCTGCATGACATCATAAGTTACTTAATTTCTCTCTTATTATTTGGAATACCAGTCTGAATTTCTTCCTAAGGTTATATGACATTATGAGGTTAGTTTTAATTATTTTCTCGGAATTTGGATGTCTGTAATCTCAATGCCTTTGTGAAAACGTAAATATTACAGAAGTTATTTTTTATTTAATGTGTAAATGAAGTATGCATTTCAATTTAGCAAATGAGCTAAAAATTATATTTTTCTGCCAAAAATAACAAGATATATTCACATTAAGGTAGAAAGGTGCACGCAAGGTACCCAAATTTTTAATGGTTTTTATTGGCCAAAATAATTAAACCAGAGACTAACAAAGAAATACGTGTATCATTTTTTCCTTCATAGGACATATAAACTCAATATGAATTAAATCGGAGACATGAAGGTAGATTTTCCTAGAAATTTGTGCGATTTGACATGGAATGACTCACAAGTGGGTACATCGGTGGGTATTCGCTGACAAGACTCCTTTGGATGGGCACCCCCACACCTTAGGCATCGCAAGTTCCTGTGATGATAGATTAAGATAATATAGGGTAACTACTATCTGTAGTTACCCTATCTATCTTAACCTCCGGATCCTTGGCAAGTTCTATAATCACCAGGAAGAGCGGAATAGGTACGTCTCCCACCTGACCTTATGGGGCAGATTTGATGAGTTGCCTCAACAGACGAGGGGTTATGCCCTGGCGGCTGAGGTCGTCAGCGATATCATCCACCGATGTGTCCACCGGGAGCCCCCGTATGACACGTCGAATGTCCCTGGCCATATCAAGGCCAAATTTAAATGTGGGATCTTCCTTTCACCCTGAGAGAAGAAGCTTGTAGTTCTCAGCTGTCTTTCTTGTAAGACAAAAGGCTCTTCCGCTTTGTCACATTGCGCAGCTGGGGCAGGGTTGGCATAACTTATTTCAGGAAGCCCACCAATCCCTTGATGTCATCCATTATAGCAGACGGAACGTGCCGTATAGCTGGAATATGTCTGCTGATGGAGATCCCTCCGTCGACATGGTTGGATTACGCCTTCATTTCCGGCGATTGACTACATCAGTAAATTCAGCCTCGTTGACGTCTGTAGAAACGGATGATGAGCTGTACTCATCTTCCTCCATTTTGGAGGATGAACGTAAAGGCACCTCAGTCCCTTCAGAGTCGAAATTTGCGGCATAATCGCCGCAGCTGCAATCTGAGTGCTCAGACTCAGATTATACAACTGACCATGGAATATCCCGCAAAGGGTCCTCGTCGGTGGAAATATTGGCTAGTGCCAAACGTTTGACTTTGCCCTGACCACCTTGTGGGCATTTTGGGCGAGGCCTGGAATTCTTCGCTGCAATAGTAAAACTTTCTGAAAAGGGATTATTGACACCAGTGCTGGTGCCGTCTATTGCGCCCTGATTAGGCCGTGGCTTAGTTGTAGGACCAGATTGGGAAGGGGTTGGGAGTGGTGGTTTGAGTAGGGTATTATTCCCTCCACCAGCGGTGCAGCGCACCCAAACTCTTTTCAGGCTTACCCACCTACAGCAGCGGTTTGCTAATAAGCGTAATTATCAGGGGGGCCGGAACCTAAATACGTCTAAGTCCGCTTAGGAGTAAGCGTTGGATGTGGCCTTTCTAATTAAACCTCAGCTGTTTTCCTGGATGGATGCTGGTAGAAGCTGGGTCTCAGAAGTACTGCTGCCTTCCTTCAATGGGTGGCTCTGCTGCCCTGTAGCTGCCGGCCGCACTCACAAGTACAGCTCGCCAGAAACTGCCCGAAAGTCGCTTCCGATGATGGCCAGTTGTAGCTCTAGCTTTTAGCTTGTAGCTGTTGATTCTAAAACATCCGCTCTTGTCAACAGCTGAACGTCGAATTGTGATCGGGGCTGTATCAAGAAGGTAGCATTGTTACGATTTTATAGTTCTTCCGTTGCTATGGAATTCAACACTTTAATATTGATCCATGTCTCAACCAATTGCAGTTATGTTCATTATTACATTTCATATTTTTATAGTTATTCCTCTGAAATCATTTTTCAAAACTATTTATCATTTAAATAGTATTTCTAATTAATTTAAACTAATTTAGTTGTTACCAAACATTAAAATTAATATTTTACTTTCCTTTCCTCTATCACTTGAATTTTGCACCTTCACTTGTTATTCTAAGCATGGAATTATATCCAACATGACAAAAGTCAATCCTAAATAAAACCAAACATTAAATAACCGTTTCAAGTTTAAATAAACATCATCCCCGATTACGAAGCCTCACAGTCATAAATATTTGATGATTTATATTCTGCCAATAACAGCGTTCTACATGTTAACGGGAAAGTGAACAGTCCGTAATTTCTCATCAACAAGAGCCCTGAATTTTTCAAAATAATAATTTTGGCATACCATGTCAATAATTTAAATTCCAGTTCCGAACGATTGCAATATATTAAACACACACAAACAATAACGGCCATTACAATAATTACGCCAAGACACATTTTAGTAATATATGTGTATGTTTATTCATTTTTAATATGAAAATTACCCGAGCTTAAAAATACTTAGTTTCTAGGAATGTGTTACAAACTTTACTCCACACTTCGACACTTCATTATTTTTTAAAAAGCTTTAAATATTTTGTTAGAGCAAAGAATATTTAATAGCGACGGATTCCATTGGCACGCATTATTGAAGGGGAATGCAATGTACAACACAGGACTCTGGTTGTCTGCTTGATAGCGCTGGACAAACGTCATCCCTTTCGAAAGTCACAGCAGAAATTCATTCTTCATTCATTCATTATATGCAGTAACAACTACAGTGTAATTCATAGCATCTTCAAGTACATGAGATTATAAATAGATTAACAGATTACACAAACCAATTCATAGATTTAGATTAGCTATTATAGTTACATGGAATTCATAGTATCATCAATGCACAAGACAATAAATACAGTGTGATATATTAAATTTCATTTACACAATGACTTAATTAATTTACAAACAATAAATAGAATGTGATATAATATATCTAATATTAAAAACACGGTAATATAACAAGCATGTTACACTTTCTCAGATATTCACCTTAATGTATTCATTCTACAGAAGTCAAAGTACAAGTCAAGACTAAAGACTATCACTTTATGTACGGCCAAGATTTTGAAATTCCTGCATGGTTTATGGCATGTAAAACAATAAAAGTTTATTTAATTAATTTGGAATTGTTTATTATCCAATTGTTTATTATTTTATTTTCTGTGGTAATTTATTATATAAACAAATTCCTCTATGGGAAATGCTGTTGAGGTTTATGTTAATCCTTGGGAGTTTAAATGAAAATTATTTGCAACTCTCGTGTTGTGCAAATGAAAAGCAGATCTTTTTTAAAAATATCTTACATTCTGGTGGACAAACCACACTGTTTGAAAGAAATACATAGGAGCAACAGGTAATATTTTTAATTCTTGGAAGATGTCCTTGCTATGGGTTTGAATAGGTTTCATTGTTCTTATAATTTTATTTGAAGTTTAAATACCTGGGATACTTATTTTAAATTAAAATCTTTTGCTAGAAGTGGATATTTAACGTGTTTACATGTTTGGGTGATGTTTACTTCTCGATGTCTTTAACTGGGCCGTACTTTCCTGTACCTATTGTCAGATATATTCCTCCTCAGTGAATCACTATCTGAAAAACCAATTTTAAATTGCAATTTTTTCACATCAAGCTTGAAAGATTTAAACAAAACTTAACAGTGAAGGCGCTTGAAATATAAATTGCAACTGGACGACGGTACACGAAAAGCTTAAAAAATTAAAGAATTTTCAGAGCATTAGAAATATAAGTTAGTTAGTTAGTTACTAACACTCCCCACATGGCAACCTTGGCCTTCGGGGTAACCTCACCCCACCAAGTGATGACCGGACCCATTTCTCAGGTGGAGGCACCCAGAGGGCGGTGTCCATTACCTCCGATGATAGGGTGATAGTGAAGATGGCGGTGAGGTGAGAGGACCTACAGTTTTTACCGTGGACTCCGAACCACGTTGGGCATAGGGGATACTTCACGTGTGCTAGACAGAGGTGAAGGCGTGGATAGGGCCGACTTAAAATCGCCAACCCTAGAGCCGGGAATCGAACTCGGGACCCTTAGAACGGGAGCCGCGAACGAAACCACCGCGCTACCCCGGCGCCCCCATTAGAAATATAATAATAGCATCATTTTTACCTGCCGAACTTAGGCCGTCTACAATTTTTGTCCACGATTGCAATAAACAACAGAACAACAATAATTGTGATTCTGTCCTCTGGTCTGCTGTTGGAAAAATGGAATGCAAAATATAGTTAATATTCTCTGCTCATTGGTAATAGACATTTTGTGAAATGTATAGTTTTATGTTCTGTGCCTATAAGGACCTACCGCTTACAAATGTTCTGTGAGTGTGTAGGCGTATTCACAAATTAATGTTCTGTGGATTAATGGGCGTATCGAGGTGTATCTAACAAGATGAAATAACATTGGGTGTAATTTGAAGGGAAGTGCGTATTCGAAAGTGTAAAGCTGTCCAAGTAATCTTATTAATAATATAAGTAAAAGTAAAATGACTTCGCCAATATTTGAAGAGGTTTTTCGAGTTATCACGGAGGTAATGCTCTAACAATATAACTAACCTTAAATATGAGTAGCTGCTGCTTTGGCCGCCTTTTATTTGGTTGGTTAGTTAACATCACCTATGTGACTAATTCTAATTCTTAATCTCTACTTTTATAAGTATGGAATACTCTGTAACATTATTCTCTTAATGTGACATATATCAATATATTTGTGTTTGTAAGTACCTACCATGATTCTGCCAATGTTTCACGAAAACATTAATTGCTAATCTTTTTAGAGGCATAATTTTTGTACCATAAGTCCGAATTAAAAATAAAAATGAAAAAGTGACCTCATCGTTGGAGTCTTATGTTATTGTAGTTTGCTTTTCCTGCACTATGGTGGCTGTCGTCCGCTACGAGAATGGTGGAAATAGCCTCGGTGGCTGGAGCGTTGTCAGCACTGAAAACATTTGCTGAAGTTCCTAATATTGCGTTACCAAAACTAGCAATACCAATAGGAGTTGTCGTGTAAACAAAATGTATGGAAAAGTCGCCATACCTTATGGATCAATAAAGTTAACTGTAGACTGCTTTTATACTCACGAGGTAGTGGCTTTCAAGACAAGGTAAGGTACAGTGCCCCAGTGGACTCCAAATAGGGTGAGGGGAGAACTTCAAAATTTTAAATGATGGTTGGTATAAATTTGAGATATTATGATAGTCCTTATAAGTTAAATGTTGAAAACAATGCTTTTCTAAAATGAAAACTTGAGAATTTATAGGCAAATGCAATTTCTACAAGATATCTAATAAAACAATTGGTACTTAACTTTATTGATCCGTTTTAAAATTATAGTAAAAATTCTATTAATATTGATTTGTGGCATACGATCCTCATTTCTTTGGCTATGCTAAATCATTCTTGGGCACTGTTTGTTAGTCTTATTTTGACAGCCATGCAACTGCATGTGCAAAATGAATGAAGAGCAGGAGAGAGATGTCTGTAGGGATAACCTGGAAATGATTTTGGGATTTTAGTATAATAGTTTATCCATTGCAGAATATCCAAGTTGTTGCTATTTGCAACAAAAACTTCACTTATCTTAAGAAAATGATGTAAATTTTTCTTATTAATTGATGAGATCGATTTCACAATAATTTGTCCGCATCTTCAGTCAACACACTTCGTTGTCAAGGATACTATCACAGGTTACTATGTTTTTTGGTATTACCAAAATCTGAAAATGAAACAAACTTACAAACAAACTTTAGATTATTGCTTAGGTTTGTTTCGTTTTCAGATTTTGGTAATACCGAAAAAAGCATAGTAACCTGTGATGGTATCGTTGACTGAAGATATGGACAAATGTTCCTGAAATCGATCTCATCAATTAATAAGAAAAATTTACGTCATTTTCTTAAGATAAGTGAAATTTTGTTGCAAATAGTTGTATTTGTGTAATATTTATTACTTCACTGTAGCTAGTTTCATTTTTTATGGAATTATATGTTTTGATATCTATTAAAATTTAGAATCATTTCTAACCTGCAATGCATCTTAAAATCATAGCAGACTAGTGGATCTCACTTCCTCCCTTAGGTTGGCACTCATTATTGCTTGCACAGTATCGTCACCATGGCATGTTTTGCTGTCTTTATGCCATAATTGTGCTATAAAAGAAAATGTAAATAGAAACCAGCGGGTGGCTCACGGGATTCTAAAAGGATATCTTCTGTCTATGCAGTTCTTAATATAATTTCATTCATTATTGGGTTAATTGATGGGAATTAATTGTTTTTCCACACAAGCCGTGTGTAGGCTAAGGTTTAAATAGGTAGAGTCAGACTGTAAAATTTCAATGCCATAGTCAGGATTTGAACCACAGATCTTCCAATCTCCATCTGGATACTCTTAACCATTGAGCTACTATGGTCAGCATGCCAGCATGACATTAAATTCTCCAACTGATTTGCATTTTTCCCAGTAAACCACTAGGTGTTCTCATATACACTGAGAGATTTACTTGTAAGTTCCAGGTTTCATAGTTAAACCACTATCATTGGGTTAATTGGCTGATGTAGAAGAATGATTAATTTCCATGAGTTAACCCAATAATAGTGGTTTAACTATGAATCCCGGGACTTAACTACGTACTTGCAATAGTAAGTAGTTAATAGTAGTAGTAAGTAATTTTTTTGGAGAGAGGTCAGATAGGAAAGAAACTCCCATGTGTTCTTGTCTGAATAGTTTTTGTAATGATATAGGTCTTATTAAGAGGATGCCAACTGATAAAATTTGAGAACCTGTTTTAGAGGAATACATGGGTGATTTCAACAAAGAGCAACATTATACAGTGAGTGTAAAAAGTGTTCGTACACATAAGAAATTACATTAAAATTCTTGGAGAAACAGGAATGGGATGTTTGACAAATTTGTAAATAAATTAATAATGCCCAGTAAAGCATTTATGTTGTATTTGGTAATATTTTTGATAACAAAACATAAATAATTTCTTCTTAAAATAAAAATTATGCTATTATTTCGCACAAAAAGTGATCATACACCTACGATTTCAATAACATTTTTATAATGTATACCAGCATTCTATATTTGGTGGGCTTTCCTTATGCTTTTATAACTGCCTGCAGTCTCTGCGGCATTGATTCCACTACCTCTCTTGTTTCCTTTGGTTTAATTAGGTTTCATTCTATTAGAAGTGCCTGTTTTAATCCTTCTTTATTGGAAAATGAGTGGTTTCTGATTTTCCTCTCCAAAATAGACCACAGGTGCTCTATAGGGTTGGTATCTTGTTACTGGGGAGGTGTATGAATTTGTTTTGGCATGTTACAAAGCAGCCATAAGCAAGTATTTCCAGCTGTATGTATGGGTTGTCCTGCTGAAACATAAAATTGTTCTCAAGACCTAGTTTCTGGCCACTAGCATGGAGATTTTCCTTTAAAATGTCCATATAGATTTTATAGTCCATAGTTCCATCAATAAAGTGCAGTTGACCCACACCTGAAGTGTTCATACACCCCCAGACCATCACGGAGCCACCTCCATGTTTTACTGTAGACACTAGATGTTTGGGATGCAGCTCTGTATTTTCCTTCCATCAGACCCAAAAATATTGAACTTTCATTGGAAAAGATCTCCCTATTTCAGAAGTCTGTTCCTTTATTTTGGTGCTCTTTTGCGAAATTCAATCGCTTTATTTGATTTCTTTTACTCACCCAGAACTTTTTCCGGGGTACTTGACCATTATATCCGGCTTCTCGAACATTGCTCACTGTGCTGGCCGAAACATTTATACCACCTCATTCCAAATCCGCAGCCAACTTCACAGCATTGATTTTTTAATCCTTTGTTATTTCACACACTATAACTCTTTTATCTTGCTTTGTTAACAACTTTGGTCTTCTGGTTCTTGGCCTGTTTGCACCATTTTTAAAACACAAAACCTAACTATTATTATATATGTATGTTATATGTGTTTGGAGTACTACAAATAGTTTTTGAGACTATCTATTATTGTCTGCACGGTGGAGTGAGGTCTGTCAAGTTGAGATATTTCTGGTAGTGATTTACATTGATTATGAAGTTTAATAATCAATTTTCTTGTTTCCTCGCTGGTTTCCTTGTGCTTTCTCCCCATTTTGACGTTCCTGTGTGTTTAACTGTTGACTGGCGTCTGACCCTGCTCTGTTTCTTATGACTGCTATCCATAGGTAAGCTGCCAGGTGAATGTTGGCTTGTTATGCCTTTGAGCTTATGTTCTCGAAGCACTACCACAGGTGTACGATCTCTTTTTGTGCATTTTTACGATTATACACATCGCATTGTGGTTCTGTTTGTGTACTTGTATAAATGTTTTGTATTGATGTCTTGTATGTTACATATTTCCTTGTTTGATGCACATTCTAATGCAAAATATTATAGGTGTACGAACACTTTTTACAATGACTATATTGCCTCAGGCAAGACTAACTGTGAAGCAAACAGTAGAGGGGAGATTGCTTATTGCTCCAATTGTTTTGCAGCAAAAGCATGTCCATAAGGTTTACAACATTTAGATGTTGCAGCAGTCAAGCTCAAGTTCATTATTTGATAAAGATGTACAGCTTTTTGAGATATTAATCAATCTTTTGAGAATTGACTTTGCTTACAGTAAAACCTAATAATGGTTGGTAGTTCATATTATCTGTGAGTGATAAATCAGAAAACAGATTATTGCAATGCCTTTTCTGGTTCCATGTACTTTAGTAAAATGAAACTTATGACATCAATCCCTCCAATTATTGGACAAGTAGTGAAGTATTCTGCTTCATAGTAGAAACATATTTTATTTCTAATATTTAAGTGGTTATTATATATGGTATTATGCATGATTGGAGTAATAGTAACAGTGATATCAAAATTAGTTGAAAAAACTATTTGTAGTAGGATTTTAACACTTCGTCACTTATATTTTTATATTATTGAGGCACTAGTTATGGAAGTTGTTGCATCTATTTTCAAGCTCAATGGTGTGATTATTGTCTGTTCTCTTCTCTATTGTGGTGGAATTATAAACTTTATAAATTATCGACTGGTGGAATTTCAGAGTTCATAACTCAGTCCTTATTTTTCCATATTAAAATGTTCTGCCACATTGGCAGTTTGCTTTGGTTTATCACCCATTTTAGTAATTTTGGATTCTGGTCAATATCATGGTTTTTGTTCCAAAAATGAAATGCTACTGCTGAGTTATCTTCTTATTTCAATTTGATGTTTCTAAAATCATCATTATTATTATTATTATTATTATTATTATTATTATTATTATTATTATTATTATTATTATTATTATTATTATTATTATTATTATTATTATTATTATTACCACCACCGCCGCCGCCGCCGCCGCCACCACCACCACCACCACCACCACCACCACCACCATATTATTATTATTATTATTATTATTATTATTATTATTATTATTATTATTATTATTATTTTACAATCTACCAAAATATTATTGTTTTAATAAAATATTAAGATATTGTCAAGGTTGAGAATCACTGCAATTACACTTTGTGTCCAGAACATTTTAATAGCGTCCAAAAAAGAGAAAGAATAAGTTATTTGAGTGCACCTCCTCTTTCTTGTGCCAGATAATTTAAAAGTATTATAGTGCTTATTCTTAATATTTGTAACATTTGTTTTTTTCTTTCAGGCACCTTTGTATCATCTAATTGTGGAAATAGCACTGTTTATACTTGTGTTATATTTTATATGGCAAAAATCCTACAATCCAAAGGAAGCTATGGGCCTTACTAAACAGGTATGTTTGATACTAAATAACCATTTTAGTAAATAGCTTAAATACATGCTCATAGCCTAATTATAATTTAAATTATCTTTTTGTATTAGAAACTTGATTTAGCTGCTTAAAGGTATCAGTCTGGTCTATTTTGTAACTTTGTGGTAAAATGTTAGCATTATTCTTTAAGATCAAGAAGCACTAAGTTGCATTCCTTATCAGGCAGTAATAAATAGTACTGTAGTTAAAAGCACAGTGTCAATCCTTGGTTTTGTTAACCATAATCTTATTCCTTTTAAGTTTCTACAAAGTTACAGAATACCAAATAGCACATTGTAACAAGTAAAAACTTCAATCAGATGTTGCAGAATAAGAAAAATGTACACATATTACATTGATTTTATCGTGGCACTATACAAAAGGACAAAGCCAGAGATAGTTTGTTTCCTTGAAGTACAGTATATTTTTGCTATCAAAGTAGCACATATATTACATAAGAAAATTCAGCTGGATTTTTGTTAGAGAAATATTGTATTCAGCACATTTGCCCTAATCAATTCCAGTCTTCCCATTCAGGGCCTGTGGGCTAACATTTAGCCAGCACTAATATTTTGCTTTAAAAAGAAAGTTGTAAATTTGGTACTTTATTCCTTTCTTGGAAGTGTTGAAAACAGTGTTGTTATGATAAATTAAATTTAAAGGGAGTCGATTAATGACACTAAACAACACTTACTTTTAAATTTTTCTGGAACATGTTTCAGATACTTTGCCTCTATCCCCAGTCAATGGCCGGCTGAGGATAGAGGCAAAGTCTCTGAAACATGTTCCGGAAAAATTTAAAAGTAAGTAGAGATTTAACTGTATTGGAACACTACAGTGAAGCGAAATAATTATTAATTTTTAGATGAGTCGTATTTATTACACATCTGCTTCACTTTCGTACCTATTTTGAGGACATGTTTCGCAAATCATCGTTTGCATCTTCTGCTCTTATGCGACTAAAGCTTGAATTACCCAGAATTACCCACACCACTGGATTAAGCCTTAGTCGCATAAGAACAGAAGATGCAAACGATGATTTGCGAAACATGTCCTCAAAATAGGTACGAAAGTGAAGCAGATGTGTAATAAGTACGACTCATCTAAAAATTAATAATTAAAAGTAAGTGTTGTTTAGTGTCATTAATCGACTCCCTTTAAATTTAATTGGTACTTTATTTTCAAAATTCCATATAAAAATAGTTTCAAATTTGTTGCAAGTCATTTTGGTTTAAAGTACATGTTGTGAAATAAAGATAATATCAGGATTCTTTAATTTTTCAGTTTTGCTGTTTTGGTTCACATAGTATTATATACTTAAAGTATTTGTCATTAAAACTGTGTTTTACTGAAGCATAAACCTTGCACCTAAACAGTGTGTTCATAGATATACATGAAGATAAAAATATAAATATATTCATATTCATTTATTGCATCCGTAAATCATACAACTCCCAGCTCCATAGAAGAGTCACATTGTCTAGGTTATTGAGCCCTATTTCAGTTCAGTACTACACAGTACTGCCATAAGTTCTGTCAGTACTTTCAATACATATAACTACTAAATATAACAAGCATACTTATTGATATACATATATTCTGAAAGAACACAGAAAATGCTACAAATTGATTCAACTCTAATTCAAAATGATCGCCACATGCAGCAACACAGCGACAAAGATGTTCAGACTACTCATCAATAGCTGTACGGATCGTGTCCAGTGGAATTTTTTTCAGTCGACCTGACTGATATTTTTAACATCTTAATATTGCGGTGCCGTTTTTGATATGCTATTGGCTTAAGCTTCTGCCATAGAGAATAAACCAATGGATTTTGAATGCACCTCTGAAGCTCCCCGCCAGGAAACCGCCCACCTTACCATGATAGAAGAGGGGTGATGTCCTTGCTGTACACATGAAACTTTGTCTCTTGCTTCCTTGGATGACTGTATATACATGATCGTTTTGCTTGTTAAACGACTCTTCTACAGTGAACATTGTTTCCTCTGTAAAAGGGATGTCTTGAAACTGACTTCCCGTTCATTGTCAACAAAGCCTGGGATAGAACCTGGCGTATCCCCTTTAATTTTTTGGTTAGTAAATGCTCTGTGTACCTTTTATATGCACGAAAATGTTAATCATCTTTCAGAATGCATGACATAGTTCTTAGAGAAATATATCATGGAACAAAATTGTTTGTTTATGCAAAGGCTTGCGTCTTATTTCTTATATATAATTTACGTCCTCCAATGTTAAGTCATATCGGACGATGAATGAAATGGGTGAAATGATGCTCAAATGAACCCAGGGTCCATACAGCTTAGAGTTACCCGACATTCGTCTTTCAGGATAAGGGAAAATCCTGGAAAAAACCTTATCCAGGAAACTCACCCTGACCGAGATTCGAACTCAGGAGGCTTGCATCGAATCCTTGCACGAACAGCATTCACAACTTCTTTTGTCCATACACTCCTAGGACGGCTCAATCTGAAACGATCAACAGTTTCACCCATTTGTTTAAACCATGCTGTTGTCCGAAACACAAATCGTTTGTTGATACTGAGCGGTTTTAGCATCAAAAAATTTTCCTTAGCTCGCTTTCCACAACGAAATAATGCCATTACAGTGATACAGTTCTCGTACACTCTCCAATTCATCTTTTTCTCGTGCCTCCTTCTGGCACACTGCCAGCTGGTTACTCACAATTTAGTGAAGGTCACATTGTAGACGACATACAGCATTGCCATGCTTCTTCACTTGCAATTATGGTTCTAGAGCAAGTCTGGATTTTACTAACAGAACTTTTGGCAGTACTGTGTATATCCCTCCAAATGGGGTTTAAGTAGATTTTTCCCTATAAAGACATGGGCCTTAAAGAAAAACCTTGTCATGAGCTAACTTGAAGCATAGAAGCAAGTTTCATATTATCTTTGCAGCCATTCACATAGGCTGATGTTGGCATAAAGTAGACATTAACTTATAATGGAAACTTAAGAGTTTAGTTAGCGAGCTCCATGCTCTTATGTTTTTCTCTATATTGAAAAAAGAAACTAGCCAATTAGAGAGTGGTTCTCCATAAAAGGCATCACATGATCTTCTGTCATCTCTCCTCAGATTTTTCATTTAATGTAATGACTCACTAACTGCCTTTCCGTATAAGGTCATAGACCAGAAATTGCTGGGATATCTAGAAACAAATCACAGCAAAACCAATTTTGTTGATAGATGGTGCTTTTCTTTAGTTTAACATTCTTTAACTGCGTACTAGCTCTTGTTCATTTTGATACTTGTACATAACCATTATATCATGTTTAGTTACAGCTTGCTTTGTTAGCTCAACTTTTTCATGCTCCCATGCAGTTGGCTGCTATTTAGGTTTCTATTTGTATTGTGAATGACTTAATATTATGTTTCCTTTTTACTTAAGTGTCACATTATGCTAATGTCTAATTTTTATAGTGACTTGACCCATAAGGTAAATAGTTCTGTATAAGCCCAAGTATTGTAGGATTACAGAAAAATATCTTTACAAAAATTTTAAATTTCCCATTTTGGCTGCCTTTACTGATGCTTACAAGGCATGTTATTAAAGTTGAAATTTATTGTGTTAATGACATAGCTCTGTGTTGTATGAAATGATATTTGAGTAATAGGCAACAGTGTGCTTTTTATGGAGCCTAGTATTTTAGAAAATATTTTGTTTGCATGTGAGGAAAACTATTGTAACTAAAAGTTAGCTAAACTCATTTTATTTCTCACTAAAGTTGGTACCATTGTGATAACTAGCACCTCCTTTCACTTTTTCAAATGCACAGGACAAATGAGCTATTTCTATAGTGCTGATGTTTGTATACCTTTGTTCTGCACACTAAATCATGCTGCTTCTAGCTTGTCGATGCTCACTACTTGTAGACTGTTGCAATACTTTAACACTCTGCTTGCCAATTTTTTAACTCTTTGACCTTTGACTTAGGCTGGCTTTTGTTTTCCCTTTTATATACCCAGTTCAAGGAAGTATTTCTATAAATTTCTGAATATCGAAGTCTCTGAATTTGCCTAAATGGAATATCCTTGGTTTATAGTGGCATAAATGTGGTAGAATTAAAATTACTTTAGGATCCTGACAGCTGCCATGAAACATGTGGTGGCGGGGAAAACAATGTTGCTGCTTATAAATGCCTTGTCAATAGCAACTATCCTTCCATGTCAAACTATTCCATTTCCTGGCAGGCAAAGAACAAAAGCTGTGAAATGAAATGACTCACATTTAATATCTTTGCCACAGGATTTGCTGTCACCATGACAATATGAAGTTTTCCATTTGTTTAACAGGTTTTCAGTGCTTATAAAAGCTTGGCAACTGATATTAGGTTATTCCAATGAGTAAGGACTATGATACAATGAAGCACACATTAATATAATTTTGAGTCAAACTAATACTCAATGCTCCACTTATTGCTAGTATTTATCTAGAACGCGCTTCGTTAGGACCTTCCTAACATCATCAGCTGTTGTCCACTAATGGATGTTGGTTTGGTGAATTCCATGGAGGTGATAGGTGTGTCTCTGTTGGTATCTTGATGAACTTGAAGTTTGGGTTCTCTTCAAAGGTAATGTTGAAATTCAACAATTTTCTTTCACATTTCTTTATGAAAATTTTTTCCCACATGGTTAATGCAGTTGGACCTTGGACACTTTTTAATAAGTGAATTTCTTGTTCTATATAGCGATTCTTCTTCCAAAAATGATACGCTACTGCTGATTTATCTATTTCTTTGTTCCTGATGTTCCTGATGTTCCTAAAATGCTCTTTAAGCCAAATGTTCAAGTTCCTTTTTGTTTTTCCAATGAAAAAATTGTCACAGCCTTTGCAGTTTATCTGGTACACACCTGATTTTTTTGTCTGTGGATATCTCCATTGTATTATGTGATGTCAAAAGGTGATGTACACTAAATTTGTTCTGTGGAGCCAAAGTAATGTTGTGAAAAGTAATGAAGGCTTTTTGGAAAAGGTGTGTAGCTCTGGGATATGTGAATTTTCTGTATGAAGTTTCATTGCTGATTGTTTGCATCTTTGTTATCTTTGAATTTATCAATTTTCTTTTTGACCAATTCAGCACTGAATCTGTATTCTGCAATGTGAATGATATTATTGTACTCTTTGATATATTCCATCTTGTTTAAAGGTACATTAACCAACCTGTAAGTTAAACTGTTGATAACAGCATGCTTGTGTTGTCTTGGGTTATATCCATCTGATTTTATGAAATTTTCTGTGTGTGTTTCCTTCTTATGTATGCCAAATTCTAGTTTTGTATGTTTTCTGATTAGTTTCGAATCTAAGAAAGGGATTTAATTTTTTGTCTCTTTTTCTATGGGAAAATTTTATTGCAGAATTTTGTAAATTAAGTAGTTTTAACACATCATCCACTTGTTTCTTATTTACTATTGCCCAAATGTCATCCACATATCTATACCAATGTTTGAAAATTAGTGGGAATGCCTTTGTGATATGGGTTTCCAAAAAGCTCATGAAGAGTTCCGCCAGAAATGAGGACAATGGGTTGCCCATAGGATAGTCCTGATTTTTGTTTGAAATTTTTTTTATTGAATATGAAAAAGGACTGTTCAGTGCAAATATTTGTTAAGTGAAGGTATTCCTCTATGATGTTTTGGTCTAATTGTAGGGACTGAAGCCATATTTGCATGTACTCCATGAGTTTATCTCTTGGCACACTTGGGAACAAAGAGATTACATCAAGATACCATTCGGTCGGTGGGAGAAAATTCTAGGTTTTTAGTTTTGTTGATGAATTTCAACAAATTTTTAATACTGTGGCTTTGAAATTTTGGTAGCTCCTTAAATTTTTTGGTTTAGCCATTTGGACAGTTTGTAGCAGGGTGTGTTTATTTTGTTAATGATTTGGCACATCTTATTTCCTATTTTATGAATTTTGGGTAATCCATATATGTTAGCTACAGTAGGGTTGTCTGGTTTTAAACTTTGTTTAATTTCGTTTGGTATGATCATTTTATCCTTGATTGTTTCATTTAACTATTTTACACACATATTTAAAGGGTCAGACTTTATTTCCTGGAATTCATCATTGCCAATAAATCTATCATTCTAGAAATGTAGTCTTGTTTGTCCATGATGACCTTCTTATTTGCTTTGTCTGCTTTCATATTGTAACGGGAGCGCTGGAACACCCTGTGAAAGCAGCTGGCAGCGGAAGGCGGGGGAGGTTCGGTTAGCCACACCTCCTCCTCGTTCGTCTTGTAGTGGTGACAGGCTGTGGTCAGGGAAAAAACATGACTGTGTCGCCTGTTTTCTCTACACCTGTTTCTCGATCTTTCTGTTACTAGAACAATCCTGTAAACACCAGAAGGCGGGATATTCCGATATAAAGAGGGTTACAGACAGACGGAGTTAGTTAGTCAGTTGTTGGTTGAGTCAGTCAGTCAGTTGGTTAGTGTGTGAATGAGGACAGTTCTTGGTGTAAGAGTTAGTCAGTGACGTGTTAATGTACGAGAAGATTGTGCAACGGAAGACTGTACGTAACTGGTATGTGCAACGGAGTTTATGTAATCGCGAGTACAAGTGAAGTTGTAACGGACGAACTGGTGAATTGTAATTGTGTGCAGCACGTAATTTTGTGTAATTGGCAAGTGTTAAACTGTAAGTCGGTGGAAATAAAGAACATTGTTGAGTGGTGTAATTGGACTTTTTATTTCACGAACCCACAAAGTCACAATATAAACATCTTTTTTATCTAGAGATTTAAGTCTTTTCAAGTATGGTTTGGGTTAGCGCTTTCCCTTACTATTTTTTTCCTAAGATTTTCCCATTTTTGCTTCTAATTGCTGATTTCTGCCCATTATTTAGACCTTCAGTAGCTACTTCAATGTCAACTATATAATCTTCTATGTTATTGGAGAAATCTATGCAAGTTTTTAACCCTTTGTTTAAGAACGCTATTTCCGCATGTGTGAAAGTTTCATTGAAAGTTTCAACTGTGCATAAAAGCACAGTTTTCCAAGTTATCTCAGTGTTTCCTAATGCTTTACAGAGTTTCAGGTATAATTCATAAAGGTTCAAAGAGATGACCCTATCGCCTCCAAGGAGTTCACCAAACCAACATCCAGTAGTCGACAACAGCTGATGATATTAGGAACGTCCTAACGAAATGCGTTCTAGGTAAACACTAGTAATAAATGGAGCACTGAGTGCTAGTTTGACTCAAAATTATATTAATATTAGGTTAATTGATGGAATTGTTCTTCTACACTAGTCATGTGTAGGCTAAGGTTTGGATAGGTAGTCAGACTGAAAAATTTAATGAATAGCTAGGATTTGAATTTTTAAGTCTGACTCTACCTATTGTGTAACAAAGTTTATGTTAAAATTACATTGAATATTGCAGCCACAGATTTATACATCTGCTTTTAGTTAGAAATTATAGATTTTTTCCATGATTAACAATGTAGCAATGGGAATTTTATTTTCCTGTACTGTGAAAAAATTTGAATGCTCCTGACTTATGCAGTTGCCTTAACATGAACCTGGTGTAACAGTATGTCAACACTGTTGCTGAAATATTAAAATACTTGCACTGCTTTTGCTTTGAACACAACTGCCAAGATGTTACCATTTTCTCTTCTTGCAGGAACAAGAGAAGCTTATTGATGAATGGCAACCAGAAGATCTTGTATCAGATGTACCACAAGATCATGTGGCACTGAAACCACACATTATTTCAGGGAAGGTATGCAACAAATTATAATTTTTTAGAACTTGAAGGTAGCAATATTGATTTAACCAGGCACAAAACTTGGACACCAATAAAACAGTTTAGGTGCAACTATTTCACATATGTCAGGGTCAGCATGCAGAGAGAGGGACCGAGCTGCAAGTCAGAACAAACCATATGTCTGCAATACTGTCTACGAACCTACAGTTCACATTTCAAAATGTTTTAAAAATAAAGTTGCAATGATGAACAATAAACATGCATTTTTTATACTTAAAGGTGTATATGTGTGTTTTCAAATAAAAATATTTCCATTTTGTGTGGCAAATTTATAACATATGTATATCTATAATATTCATAATAGAAATACCAGATTTACATTGTCAAATATAGTGTATATTGACATAAAGTGCTTTTATTAGTCTGTTTTTTCATGACATGTTTTTGTGGTTACAGAATTAGCATTACAGTACATTACAAATATTTTCTAAAAGTATCAAAAATAATTCTCTTGCTGTTTTCACTTATTCTGTGCTGCTAGGTGTATTCAAGGTCACACTGATGTGATACATGCAAAGTATAAATATGTGTGCAATTCAAGTACTTTGTTATTCCCAGGAAATTGTTTTTCTGCATTAGATCCGTGATTGCACAAAATTTGACATATTCACAACATTCATCTAGAACTGTTCTGTAGTTATGTATGATTGGAGGAATTTAGTAACAGTGATGTCAAAATAAATTGAAAACTATTTTTGATGTTTTTTTGACACTTCATCACTTACATTTTTATTATTTTTTTTCGTTTACTTTTTTATATCATGGAGGCGATTGCTTCCAAAACTAGTCCCTCAAAAATATAAAAAGGTAAGTGATGAAGTGTCAAAAAACCGACTACAAATAGTTTTTTCAACTGTTTCATAGTGTTAACACTGCAGTACTCTAGACCCAGTTAACCTGAAGTCATCCCGCTCTCTCCCATAGGTGTCCAAGTTTCATGCCTGCATATTATATATAGGAATGAATTGATGTTTGTTGGTCTCACAAAACTTGAGAACAACTTAACCAATTTGCTTAATTTTGGTTTTGAAATATTTGTATAAGTCCAAGGAAGGTTTAAGTGGTGAGGAAAAAACCTGAAGTGGCAATGGACCGGGTTATTAACTAAATATAAAAGTATGCACGCTAACTTATATGGAACACATTCACCTTTTATTTTCAAAACAAAAACATTACAAAGTAGAAAGATATTCCACTCCTTGAAAAAGTCTTCAAAGCTTTTTTACTTACCATATTTAGTTAAATAACATTTATCATTTGTTATCAAGACTGAAATTTTTTTATGTACCATGATGGTATACCTTTCGAAGATTAGACACAGAATTAATTTCTGAATCCACTATAACACTATAAATATTTGACCACAGACAATTGTCAAATATATATTGGTGAATCCTTGGATACTGTCTTTATAATTTCTGTTTGTGAATTGAATTCATACAAAATTAATTGAATTCCTTTGTCACTTTGTAAAGTTTGCAGAAACCTTTTTACTATGCCAAGGAGAAGACGACCTGACTTACAGTACGGCTGTTGTATCTCCAGCTCTGACATTTTGCGACTGCAAGAGGGGGAGGGGGAATTTGTAATGAGCAATTGAAAACATATCCTCAACATTATCTTTAGAATGAAAATATAGGACTATTTTATCTTTAAAACACTGAAATCCAATTTGCAATTTCATTATCATGCAATATATTTATTACAACACCACTCTATTCGAATATTTGGTTCATAACTTTCACACACACTAACTGCATCTGTTGATAGTACTGGGAGTCTCTGCATCTGGTGTCGTGGTCAGGAAGTAAAATCTGTCTGCTAGTGCCAATCAGCATTGTAGCTGCTAGGCGTGGCTTCCGAACCCAACATCGTGTTGCCAGCTTAAATTTGTTTGAGCCACGTGGCTTTACCTGCTTGCACTGGTGAACTTTCTTTTGCATGCCTAAATTCTGATTTTTAGTGTTCGTAAGGCCTATTATTATTGCTATTATAATAATATGGCTACTGGTTCATGAAATATTTAAAATACGCATTGTTCCTCTTTATGAAATTCCCGCTAAGCAACTGGCAACATCCTGCTTCCCCCTCTCGAGAAATGTCAGAGCCAGAGAAAGAGTGGCCGAACTGTATGTCATAGAAGTCAATCAGATGTGCAATGAGCTACGTCATGTGCTGACCGCACTGATGCGCAGCGAGATGCGGATAATGCTAATAGTCGTTTTGGTATGTCAGAATTAAGTTCTAGAGTGTGTGTTTCTTACAGGGAGTTGTTTTCATACAAATCAGTTGACACAGTTATAAACCAGGATCACGTAATCAACTCTCCCACAGAATTTCCTAAATTCTTTAGAATTGCCTGGACTCCCACATCACAATTTAAAAGTAGGATCAGTTGTGAACATGCTGCATAACATTAACCAACCATGACTGTGCAATGGAATGAGACTGTGACAAGAGCTAATGAATGTCATTGAGGCAACAATCATCAAGAGGAAGTACAAAAGGAGAGGATATCTTGATCCCACATGTTCTGATGATTCCAAAGGATTTACCTTTTGATTTTAAGTGTCTACAATTCCCCATGTGTTTGACCTTTGCAATGACCATACTTGCAGTTTATCTGTTTCTCTCATGGATAATTATATGTTGTGTGTTCACACGTCGGAAAACCATCAACTTAATATATTCACGCAATACAAAAAAAAAGACCAAAAATATTGTTTATCACAAAGCTTTAAATTGATTAACTTAATTGTAACTATGTTGTATTTAAACTTCACCCCCAATTGCACAATAAATAACTTTTATTTAAATAGATAAGTTCAGACAACTTTTATTGGCAGTACAAAGTTTGCTGGATCTGCTAGTTTAGAATAAAACTGCTTTTGGCTCCTTTTGAATCTTACCTTTTTCATATCACCACCTCCATCCCCGTGACAATATTTTAATCTACATTCAGTTTTATAAGAAGAGAAGCTCCAAATGTATTAATTGAAACTTTTTCCAATGCTGTGATGTATATATGGAGCTTTATTGGTCCGTAGATAGGGCCTGTCTTAAGTCAGTGAATTAAATAAAATGAAATAGTATGATATTTTATAATTCTCGTGATGCTTCTCCCCTTAAGTGTACTTTTTGTATAATGAATTATAGCAGTAAATCAGTATTAATATTCACCTTTGTTTTTGTTCTTTCTTAGGCAGAAAAGTACATGATAATAGATGGAACACGCTGCTTGAATTTGGCCAGTCATAATTATTTAGGATTAATTGGAAACAAAGAAATAGAAGATGAAGCCATAGCAACAGTCCGAAAATATGGTGTTGGATCTTGTGGTCCCCGAGGATTTTATGGCACTGTAGGTGGGTAATGAAAATACTAATTTTCCGTTTACACTCTTGACGGTAAGAGAGAAGGTAGTTGATTAATAACAAAGGTTAGTTGTAAATTCAGTTGTGGTGAAGCAGTAGAGCTAATTGTTTAATTAACTTCACATTCTTTATTACTAAAAAATTTGGACATCTTTTAGAGCTATTGTCTTAATCAACTGTTTAGTAACTCTAGCAGTTGTTTTCTGTATGTTTGGAGATATTTGATGCACATTTGTAAACATTTACAGTTTGCCTGCCATATGGCTGTGAATGCCTCTTTTACATTTTGGCCAGAGTAGAAGTATTTGCAAACAAAACAGAAATTTCTGTTGTATTGCATTATAATTTGCCAGTAATAGGTATATAGGATTTCTTGCTAATTTATAACTACAGCCCAAATGTTCTGCAGTAATAATGTAAGTGCTATGATAGGCCAAGGCTTATCTAAAGGATTCTTCATTTGAAACCTAATTGAGCACACAGTGTTTCTGATGGATAGAGTCAACATGAAAAATTCAATGCCATGGCCGGGATTTGAACTACGGATCTCCTGGTTTCCATCCAGTCGCTCTAAACTCATTGAGCTACCATGGTCAACGTGCTGTTCTGACATTAAATTCTCCATTTGACTCATATATTTCCCCGGTAGACCACTAGGGCCTCTCGCATCCGAGATACACCATTTGTGGCAACTTACTATTGTAAGTACTTGAGTCCCAGGCTTCATCATTTAACTTGATTATTTTAGTTAATTGATGGAAATTAATCATTTCTCCACATTAGCCGTTTATAGGCTAAGGTTTTTGAACCACGGATGTCCTGGTTTCCATCCAGTCGCTCTAACCCATTGAGCTACCATGGTCAACGTGCCGTCCTGACATTAAATTCTCCATTTGACTCATATTACCCCGGTAGACCACTAAAGTCCCTAGAGTCCGTTTATTGACACTCGTTACTTTTTTTATATATTATTGAGGGACTAGTTTCAAAGGCCATTGCCTCCATTTTCTACCTCCAAGTTGGTGTTCATTTTTTCATGTGGTTATCCAAAGAATATGGAATTTCGAAGCCATTATGTAGCAATACAAACTGAGAAAAGCTGTAACTTATGTCCTCATACTTGATTAAATGTATAATGAAAACTTATATAAATAAACAAAAAGTAGATAAAAGAAAAAGCTTTTGTAAGAACAGTTCATAAAAGCGACAGTGGAGAATGTCATCTGAATGAAACATAGATTATTTTTTATTACAGATGTCCATCTGTTGCTTGAAGAAAGATTGGCACGGTTCACCCATAGAGAACAAGCTGTTGTATACTCGTATAACTTCTCAACTATTGCAAGTGCCATTCCAGCTTATTGCAAGAGAAATGACATAATATTTGTGTGAGTATTTAATCTGCTGTGTATGGTTTTAAGCAAGTTTAGAAGTATAAACGTTTGTAGATATTTATAAAGATTAATTTTGTCATTTAATCTTCTTGTTCTTGAACAAAGTTCAAGTTATAACACCTTCCCCCCCCCCCCCCCCCCCCCTCCAGGACTGGGAACAGATAGGAAGTTCTGATTTCTTTTAAAATACACGTGACTTTGTGAATGCATGGCAGAGATGCCAGCACTGTACAGTGCATAGAACTCTAGTGGCAGAGATGAGAGTTAGGACTGTTTTTGATACTTAAAATGGCAACGTTTTCATCGCAAGAACAGAATGTAATCATTCATCTTCTGCATTTTCGTGGTGTGGCACCTATTGAAGTTCATCGGCAGTTCTGTGAAGGCAGAACATCCTGTTGCGACAAACCAAGACAGTTACAGACATTGCCTCCAAAATTGTCATTTCTGTGGGATCTGTGCACACAATCCTGCATGAAGATCTGAAAATGCTCAATTATTGGTGGTCCTCCAAAACAACATTCTCCACTCGCTGGATCATGTCATCAGACCGGCAGGTGCGAGGCCATGACAATCTTGGTTTGTTTCACACGATGTTCTACCTTCATTGAACTGTCGCACCCAGGAACGCACATTAGACACATCCATGGTACCATCACCACATACCTCACATGTGTCAAAAGAACTGTATTATTCTTATGGGTACAAATTTGATGAAGCCATGAATATTGTATATTCCTATGGTGAATAAAACTAACTTACTTACTTACTCAGTAAGCTGGCGATGAATTTCAATAGGTGTCACGCCACAAAAATGGAGAAAATGAATGTTTACATGCTGTTCTTGCAATGAAAACGTCGCCATTTTAGGTATAAAAAACGGTCCTAACTCTTGTCACTGCCACTAGAGTTCTATGCACTGTACAGTGCTGCCGTCTCTATCATGCATTCACAAAGAGTCCACGTGTACTTTAAAAAAAAGCCAGAAGTTCCTATCTGGTCCCAGTCCTGAAAAAAAAAATTGGAGGTGTTATACTTGAACGCACCTCGTAACTAACAGGGATTTTGGAAATTATTGCATACACGAGACAGAATTTGACGTAAGTTAAGTAACTTATCATACAGATTGGTAGAATCTCCCATTTTACACCTGTAATGCAATATTTGCAAAATATTTTATGTGTAACAAGCATTGTATGAACCCAGCCAGTTGGACTAGTGAAGCATCACTGTGCCAGCAAGCATGCATTCAAATCCGTTCATTTCTTCAAGAACAATCTTTACATAAACTCTTCTTGAGTAATGCATAACAATATGTAGGTTGGCCCCATAGCTCAGTTGGTAGAGCACCTGCCTGCCATGGTAGTGGTTCGGGATTCAATTCCCGACCGTTGGGAAGCTACAAACTATTGAATTATGTACAGCTGCTTAAAAGAAAAAAAGCCACTTTAATATGTAGTTATTTGAACTAAGCATCTTAATAATAGATTTATTATGTTCAGTATTATGTGCCTAGAAGACATTCTGAAGGAAACACTGTACTTCACTAAATCAAACATATGATGCAGAGAGAGGCCATTTTATAATATTGCCTATAAAAGTCAGTATTGTTTAACTTTTGAATCTATAGAATGAACTGAATTCCCTGATGTAGTTGTTCTGAAATACAAATATTGGTCCATTGAGAACCTTCTCTCCATTACCATATTTAACATTCAAATTTCATTTAACTTGGTGAAAGTACAGTGTGGCAAAGAAAAATATTTATTATGCCTCTCTGCTAATTCAATAGGCTTATGGAGGAGATTAAGGAGAGGATAAAACTTATTGAGAGACAAGTTTTAGGAATAAAAGTTCCTTGAGATTGAATAAGATAAAGATTGGGCAGGGAGAAGCATTGAAAAGTAGATTCATTCGATATGAGTAGACTTCCTATAAATACCAAAATCTAATTTATTATTATTTATTATTATCTTCAAATCCAGAAAAGGAAGAAATCCATTAATTTCAGTTTCTAATGTGAATTTTATAGCTTTATATTGTAAATTTAGTAATTTTAAAGCATCATTAATTTGTTTATCAGGAACAATAGCAAAAATATCATCAACATATCTATACCAGGTTTCAAAAATCAAAGGGAATGCTTTAGTGACTTGATGATGAAGTGTGTTGATGGACTGACGATGTAAGCAATTTGTGTGTGAAATCGATCTCAATTAATAAGAAAAATTGACATCATTTTGTTAAGATAAGTGAAGTTTTTGTTACAAATAGTTATGTGTGTAATATTCATTGCTTCACTGTAGCCGGCTTCATTTTCTACATAATTAACAGCACTGTATTATATTCATCCCTATACTTAAATTTATTCAGAATATAAAATGCATTTACCATTAAATATCTCTTATTGCCTTTATAGCTAGTTTGGTATTCATAATATTTATTTCTTCAGGGTGCTGCTTATAAAGTTCTTTTCCCATGTTGTCTTCTTTTTTATGCAGTGTATGCTTAATGTTCCTCTAATTAATAGTTCTAAATTAGTTATTTTTACTATCTCAGCAAGTAAGTTAAACCCCAACAGGTTCTCACATTAGCTATGTAGGGCTGATACTTATTTATACACAATCTGGCATATAGTGAATGAACTGAAAGGCTTTTTAATTTCTAGGGATGAAAATGTGAACTTTGCAATACAAAAAGGACTAGAAGCATCCAGAAGTGATGTCAGATTCTTCAAACATAATGATCCGGCTGATCTGGAAAGGTTATTGAAACACCAGCACATGATGGACCTCCAGGTATGTTGGCTAGAGTATAGTATGTTTTTTTGCAGTGTATGTATGGGGAAAAAATGTTATCTGCTTCGAAGTTGATTAATTGTCCAGAAAAAACAAAGGAAAAACTATAATAATTTTAGTTTTAACAGTTAATATGCCAGAAACCACATTTCTCATAACTGCATTATAGAAGGATTAATAAATGGTGAAACAGCACCTAATCTCTGTGTATTGTTCACATTTTTCCTTAAATATCTTGGTGAATTATGTTAATCATGTTTATTATGTATAATGCTGCAGAGAATACATTGCTACAAGGTTTCAAAGTAAACAGGAAGTGTAAAACAGATACTCACATTCTACTTTGTTATTTTTAAACATTTAATATTATTTATTTCAGATTTTTAAGACAAAGCAATAGAATTCAATTAAGCTATCATGAAATTGTTATTGGTTTAGTACTATAGATTCACTTTTGAAAATCAATAATTTCTGAAAATAAAAAATAAATTGGAAGAAAAAAATCTCCTAAAATATACATAAATAAAGTTGCTCCTGTATCTCACCAAATAATAATATGCATTGAACAAAACTTCTTCAGCTTTAATGGAAAACACTACAAACAGAAATCAGGGTTATCAATGGGCAACCCACTTTCACCTTTTTTTTTTTTTGGCAAACTTATTTATGAGTGCATTTTAAACACAAATTAAAAAGGCCTTCCCATTGATCTTCAAAGTTTGGTATAGATATGTTGACAACATCTTTGCAATTGTACCGAATAAACATTTAGATGATGCATTAAAATTACTCAATCTGCAAGAAAGGACTATAAAATTCACAATAGAAAAGGAAATCAATGGACAACTCTCTGAACTCTGAACTATACAGGGAGATATACAGGGAGAGAGATCTGAACTATATGGAGGTTGGCCAAGAATCTCCCATTTGAATTTCTGCAAGAGTGCTGCAATTGTGTTGGCCATATGAGGCTTTGCATTGTCATGGAGCAAAATGAACCCAAGGGTCAGATTGCGTGGTCATTTTGATTTGATCACTTGAAGGGTGGTCAAGGTTTGCGAGAAATGCTGGGAATTCTCTGTTCTGTGCTGCAGGAAGTGTATCAGAAGGGGGCCATTTGCTCAAAGAAGAATGTCAGCATAACCTTTCCTGCACTCGTGTAGATGACCTTGGATTTTTTTGGTGGTGGTGATCCTGGAAGCTTCCACTGGAGACTTTGTTGTTTTGATTCTGGTTTGAAGTGATGACACCAAGACTCATCTCCAGCCACCACTTGCGCTAGGAACTTTCCTAGCATAATGCTGCTTATGAGCAAGACAGTGGGCCAGTCAACATGCTTCCTGGTGTGGTTGAAGACTGGGACACCCATTAGGTGCACATTTTGCCCAAGTGCAGTCTTTCCTTCAGTATGGTATGAACACTTCCGATGCTCAATCTGACCTCGGCAACCATGGCTTTCACTGTCACTCTGTGGTCCTGGATAATGAGTACACCAACCAACTGGACGATGTCATTAGTAATGTGTGGTGCTCCAAACCATGCACTATCAGCGGTACTTCCCTGAAGCGCTTATGCCATGTTTTGACCGTTGCAAGGGACATGCAGTGTTCACCGTACACTTGTGACATATTCGTCGATGAATGTTCATTTCCCCTACTCCTTTAACTGTCAGAAAATAAGCAACACCTCTTTGCTCTTCTTTTGATGCCCCCATTTCACTGTTTGCAATTTAAATGACAGCATTGGAATATAATGTTTATTTGCTTGTTGGTATGTAGTTAAACTATGGTGGAAATCCTTTTTATTAGTTAAGGTGGATAATATCAAAATTAAGAAGTTTCTCACTTTTAACAAGAAAAATTACTCATTACTTATAGAGAACTAGAGTGAGAATAGGGAAAGGAGATAAAGCAATGGGAAAGAAATAGCATGTACTAGAACAAGGGTAATAACATTGAAAGTTGTAGGAGGGAGAAGGAACTTTGAAAAATGTCCAGTGTTGAAATGAATTTATTGGCATGCAATATCAAAATGTGGAGAAACCAGAGTAATGAGAGGTCATTAACTTTGGAAAAAAATGTGCTAATTTATCAATAAATATGATAGAGAAAAAACTGTGGAAGTTAATATCGGATTGAAATGTTAAGAAAATTGGCAGCTATTCAGGAAATATAAAACAAAAGTGGATGGGAAAATATTTAAAGGGAATATACAGATGCGCTAGAAGTACTGGAGAGTGCTGGATTTCTGAACATTTATTAATATAAAACACATTTATATGTCAAAAACTACAATGTGTATAGTATACAATATAAAGCAATAAGCTTTTAGCTAACTACTTGGTTCTTCATTTTAGAATGGCAATTTTATTTCTTTTTAGAATCCAAAGAAAGCAGCTGTTACTCGTCGCTTCCTGGTGGTGGAAGGCATCTATATAAACAGTGGGGATATTTGTCCACTACCAGAAATAATTAAGCTGCGATATCAGTACAAGTTTCGCATTATAATGGATGAGAGTGTATCACTTGGAAGCATAGGTAGCACTGGAAGGGGTGTAACAGAGTACTATGATATCCCTGTAAGTATCACTATGATGGTATTTGTTTACATAACTGTTCATCCTTTTTATCACATACATGATATAGGACACATCAATTTTAATATCTACATGCATTCTCTATTACCATCTCTCTCTCCTTCTTTCTCTCTGACATACACACACAATATTACTTGCATTTTAGATATTTGTTTAATGAATAAATACTATTTGTCATTAATAAAACTTGAACATCCTTTTGTAATTTATTAATGGATCGAATTTTATTGGTGCCAGATGGTAATTTATTGTATAATTTTATATTATTGTACTACACACACACACACACACACACACACACACACACACACACACACACACACACACACACATACATACACGTGAAAACAGAATATTTAATAACTAGAATTGTGTTGGTTAAGGCTTCACGGGTGAACTGCCGCGTCAAATTTATGAAGATCGAGCTTTCAGCCTTGGAGTGCACTATGGTCGAAAACTTGATCTTCATAAATTTGACACAACTGATCACCCATGAAGCCTTAATCAATAACACTCGCCATGAAAGCTTCAAGTCTTACATTGGAACTGTAGTTTACATTATGTCTTATACCTTCAGACAGCTCATTTCTCATATAGTATAGCAACGCAAAGATTGTCCCTGTAAGGAATGTGCTGTGGGACAAGGACAGCGAATGTGTGTGGCAGAGAATGCCTGCTACACAGGAAGCAGACCGTTAAAAAATCATGTGCCCTATTCACTCTGTACATTAAAGCCGAGAAGATTCATTCACAAAAGTAGAAGCCGTCAGAATGTTTTTGAATGGTCTGTAACTGTACTGACATGGGGTGTCATAAACCTGTCCAGGGACAGTGTGGGAACCTTCGCCAACCCCCCTGCATCTCCTCCCTCAGAGACTTACTCTCCTGTGGAGGAGTATAGCTCCTTTGTGAATTTTTAAAATAATATCACCTTTATTCCCCCAAAATATAATCCTATATTTCATTATACTATGGAAATAACAAAAGTACAGGCTTCACAGAACATCAGGTTAACTCTATCCCTTAAAACATTTAGTGCAAAATATACCTGGCTGAACTTTGCTGTTAATTTCTCCATCCACATCTCATCTTAAATTTGAGTATTTCTTGGAATTGAGAAGTGTTTTTTGCAAAAATTGATTAGATACCATCATTTCTTATAAGATAAGTGAAGTTTTAAGTTACAAATTATTATATTTGTATATATCAACATGTTTATTTACTGAAAATAACATACCTGGATTTCTGAAATGACTTATTGTAGAGGAGTTGCTAGCTTAAATAAAATAAAGGTTCCTCAGTTTCTGTGCTAGAAGTTTTGCCATGTTTCACATTAAGTGACACAGTATCCACATTCACTTTGTACGCCCTGGTCGTGTTTCCTGGCTTTTTGAAAAATTGATGCAGTCACGCATTTCTCAGATGGAATTTCGTAAAGAAGCTGTACGCGCTAAAAATAATATTTCTGGCATGAGAATGTTTAGTGTTTAACGCCTGCTTTTACTACATATGGCACTGCAGGCAGTGTCACTAATGATACATGAGATGGAGCACCGGTGGAATGAGATGGCGGGGGAAACCGGAGATACTGGAGAAAACCTGCCCCAGCGCCATGTCCACCACCAATCTCACATGCGGTCGCCTGGGATCGAACCCGGTCTACCTTGGTGAGAGCCAAGCATGCTAACCGCTCGGCCATGGCACGGCCTCTCTGGCCTTAGAGCGGCTTACTTTATCCTTACTACCTGCACCACTGGTACCAGGCTTGGAAAGTGACATTCTTAACCCTTCACAAAACACAATGTAAACATATGAATTCCCTTCCTTTCTTGGAAGTGTTGAAAACAGTGTTGTTATGATAAATTAACTTTAAAGAGAGTCGATTAAAGACACTAGACAACACTTACTTTTAAATTTTTCCGGAACATGTTTCAGAGACTTTGCCTCTATCATCGGCCGGCTCTCGACTGGTTCTCGTTGGTGTAGCTGACGATACCTTGTCACAGGTCTCCTCTGGTGGCGGCTCAAGGAACCCTTGGATGTTCAAACTCTGGCAACGATATGTAGATGACATCTTTGCAATAGTACCAAAAAAACACATCAGTGATGCACTAAAACTTTTAAATATCCAAGAAAAAAGCATCAAATTAACTGTAGAAATAGAAAAAGATGAGCATTTACCATTTTTGGATCTAAAAATAATGAGGAATAAAAACAGACTAAACTTTGGCATTTACAGAAAACCAACACAGACAGACAACTACATAAAAGCTAATGGCTACAACCCAAGATCCCACAAACAGGCAATCTTCAATAGTTTAGCACACAGACTGGTAAACATCCCTCTCACAGCAGAAGAATACAAAACAGAATACAACAAAATAATTGAAATAGCACAAAAAAATAACTTTCCCAAATCATTAGTGGACAAAAAAGTGAGCTTAGCAAAAAAGAAGAAGCTACTAAAGGAAACCACAACTCTCTCATCTACAGAAACTAATATGATTTTCAAAAATTCACTTACCATCCATGGGCCTATGATAAATTCAAAAAAGTCTTCAAAAAACAAAATATTCAACTAGCACCAGTCAACCATTTCTCCTTAAAAAACCTAATTTGCTCAAACATCAAAGATGCCATTCCATCTAACAAAAAATCTGGTATATATCAAATTGAATGCAATGACTGTAGTCAAATTTATATTGGAAAAACAAAAAGAAATTTAGAAACAAGAGCAAAGGAACACTTTAGAAACATAAAATATAAACAATTAGAAAAATCAGCAGTTGCCACACATTTTTGGGAAAAAAACCACAACATAAATCCAGAACCAAAACTACTGAAACATACAACAGGAAAACAAGAACTATCCACATGGGAACAAATCTTCATTTCAAAAAATAGGAACAAAGTATTCAATTTCGACATCCCCCAGAAGGATTTGTTCAGCAAGTTCCTTGAGCCGCCACCAGAGGAGACCTGTGACAAGGTATCATCAGCTACACCAACGAGAACCAGTCGAGAGCCGGCCGATGATAGAGGCAAAGCCTCTGAAACATGTTCCGGAAAAATTTAAAAGTAAGTGTTGTCTAGTGTCTTTAATCGACTCTCTTTAAAGTTAATATGAATTCCCTGCTTACTGTCAGAGTTGCATGAAGCACCTTATACTCAATTTGCATTATGCACTGGTCTTGAACCAAACTTCAAAGAATATGCGCATGGACTCCTGGACTGCAGTGATCCGTTGTCATTTAATTTATCAACTAGATACATGCAGTTCCTAACAACACTTAGTAATGTCTTACTCAGTACTATGTAATGAAAAGAAATAACACACAGGCAAGATTGGAAGTTGAAGCGTACCATGAGCATAAATACAGGAATTAGGTGTTTATTCTCAAAGCGATAACTTGAGAACTATATGTCATAGAAAAATGATCTTTGTACAGGCTGCCTCAAAACTCCTTGTCGCATATACCAAGGCTCATTACAATGTCAAATTTCCAATAGTAATTTTGGGCATATGAAAAATTGTAATCTCTGTTTCTAATGCTTGTGCTGTGTGTTCCGAACTAGGCAACACTGCACGCCTGTGATATTCGTTCTAGGCGAGCCCTCCCTAGCTCTGCCCCATATACCTTCTAATACTGTAAGCCTTATAACAGATATCACATCTAACCAAAAAATTAAAGAGTAAGCAGAGTGAAGTGGCAGAGTTGACATATGAGGATATTAGACTATTCTATATCAAGATTAAATCTTTATTCAAAACAGATAAAGGCAAATTCAGTCATGACACTGAAATGCAGATTTGTGAAACTTGTCATCGAAAAGGAAAAGTACTGTGTCCATAACATATAACATCAGGAAAGCAGATGGATATATAATAACTGTGCATCAAGTTTCTTAACATGTATGGAAGTATTGCTTTTTAATGAATTCATAATAGATAAGGACGTATGCTAATTATTATTAATGGCTGGGAAATTTGATTAATTTGTCACATTATTTCATTTCTGCTCTAATATTGGCGTACTTGATGCTCCATTTATTGCTAGTGATTACCTAGCATATTAATAAAGATAGGTCTGAAAGTTTGAATAGCTAGAGTCAGACTGAAAAATTCAATGCCATAGCTGGGATTTGAACCGTGGATCTCCCAGTCTCCGTCCAGTTGCTCTTAACCATTGAGCTACTAATTCTCATTGAATTTACAGGTCAGTTGGAGAATTTAATGTCATGCTAACATGTTGGTCATAGTAGCTCAATGGTTAAGAGCAGTAGGATGGAGACTGGGAGATCCGTGGTTCAAATTCCGGCTATGATATTGAATTTTTCAGTCTGACTCTACCTATTCAAATTATCACCTACACGCATCTAGTGTGGAAAAACTATTACTTTCAATATATCGAGATTTAACTGTATTGGAACACCACAGTGAAGCGAAATAATTATTAATACGACTCATCTAAAAATTAATTATTACTTTCAATGTTTGAAAGTTCCTGGATAATTGATTAAAAAAAGAAACTAGCGTGCTAGTAAATTAGACTAAAAGTAAATTTGTTTAGAGAGAACTGCACCAGAGTTAAATATCAAAATTTATTGGTACTAGTGAGTGAGTGTGTGGTGTTTTAGGGCCCGTCGACAACAAGGTCATTTGGGCCCGAAGTCAACACTAAAACCTAAAAGCTATAAAAAAATTAGCTAAAAAGGTAAAATATATTAAAAACATTCAACTGTTAAAAGGACATAAAAAACCATCTAAAGCCTAATAATTTAAAATCTCTAAAATTAAGAAATATAAAATGCAAGTTAGACTTGTTTAATAAAACCGATTTGGGCAACAAACCGCAGTGCCTTAACCACGGCCACTGGGTCGTCCCCTAAACACCCAGCAAGTTAGTCCCCAAGCCTACTAACTGGCGAACGCGGGCGTACTGCGGGCACTATATGCGCAAGATTTCTTGAGTGTTAAGGTCCCAAGTCCTCATTCGGTTGGTATTGCCTATTTCCGTAAACACAGATGACAGCTTTGAAACATGAAATGCACTACACACTGTGACATCTAGTGGCTAATATGCTAAGCTTTCACACGTATGCCATTTCATTTTGAGCAATTTTCAGGTTAATTATTAGCTAACCAGTTTACAACAAATCTAAAACCAAGACATGTTGTCAATGTTATGGCTCTCAAAATGTGACACACTATTTTTCATCTACCTCCATATAACTGTGATCTGAATGCAATTGAGCTGGCATGGGCAAAAATAATGTTTACAAAGTACCAATGTTAACGAGAGCCATAAATCTGCGGAAACTTGCTATAGAAGCGACGGATAGGGAAGGGTCACAAAGCGAGTGAGTGTTTATAGCTGTCATAATATTTGTTTTCTACTTTTATGTGTTTCATAACAGTAAATATATAAGCATACAGAATATCGGATGGAGTTCAATTGTTTGTTGACACATCTCATACCTTCGGTGCATATCTTCACTTATCTAACCGCAATTTGGCTGAATTGTGTTTTTTTAGGTTGACCACACTGCAGACTGGTTGATCATACCATACCACACCATAAATCCAGTGCTCAAGAAATCTTGCACATATAGTACATATGCCACACTGGACTTACGAGAATGTCTCTTATAAAAAATGTTTCTCAAGTAGTTCCATGTAGATACCTAAAATATGAAACTATTAACAGTGAAGCAAACAAATATAATAATTTGTAACATAAATACTTCACTTATAAGAAATGATGAATGTTTTCTTATAAATTTATAAAAAAACCATTCATGATTTCTTATAAGATAAGTGAAGTTTTTATGTTACAAATTATTATATTTGTATATAGTTCTATCTAGTTAGAAATAATAAGCAAAAAGAGTGAAATACAGTAGGGATGGTGTCAATAACTAATATCTTCTGTGCTTCTATTACCTAGGATATTCCATAAATTAACATTACATCTATAATAATGTACTACTACAGCAAAAAGAAAGAGTGGAAAGAGTACAGCATTTCTAGTTGTATTACATATAAAAAAGAATGGGTGATTCATGACAAATATTTTCTTTACAGGTTGAAGAAGTGGATATGATTTCAGGGAATATGGAATATGCTCTAGGAACAATTGGTGGCTTCTGTGTGGGTTCCTGCTTCTTTGTAGAGCATCAGCGTCTTGCTGGACTTGGTATGTTCTTTTCTTATTCTTTCTGTCACCTATCTATAGAGGGTAAGAGAAAGTTTAACATTCTTCCCAAAATGTAATATTGAAATTTCACTAAAAACTCATTCTTTCAAGGTCCTTTGCAACCTCCCCCCCAAAAAAAAACACACACACACACACACACACACACACACACACACACACACACACACACACACACACACACACACACACACACACACACACACACACACACACACACACACACACACACACACACACACACACACACACACACACACACACACACACACACACACACACACACACACACACACACACACACACACACACACACACACACACACACACACACACACACACACACACACACACACACACACACACACACACACACACACACACACACACACACACACACACACACACACACACACACACACACACACACACACACACACACACACACACACACACACACACACACACACACACACACACACACACACACACACACACACACACACACACACACACACACACACACACACACACACACACACACACACACACACACACACACACACACACACACACACACACACACACACACACACACACACACACACACACACACACACACACACACACACACACACACACACACACACACACACACACACACACACACACACACACACACACACACACACACACACACACACACACACACACACACACACACACACACACACACACACACACACACACACACACACACACACACACACACACACACACACACACACACACACACACACACACACACACACACACACACACACACACACACACACACACACACACACACACACACACACACACACACACACACACACACACACACACACACACACACACACACACACACACACACACACACACACACACACACACACACACACACACACACACACACACACACACACACACACACACACACACACACACACACACACACACACACACACACACACACACACACACACACACACACACACACACACACACACACACACACACACACACACACACACACACACACACACACACACACACACACACACACACACACACACACACACACACACACACACACACACACACACACACACACACACACACACACACACACACACACACACACACACACACACACACTCACTCACTCACTCACTCACTCACTCACTCACTCACTCACTCACTCACTCACTCACTCACTCACTCACTCACTCACTCACTCACTCACTCACTCACTCACTCACTCACTCACTCACTCACTCACTCACTCACTCACTCACTCACTCACTCACTCACTCACTCACTCACTCACTCACTCACTCACTCACTCACTCACTCACTCACTCACTCACTCACTCACTCACTCACTCACTCACTCACTCACTCACTCACTCACTCACTCACTCACTCACTCACTCACTCACTCACTCACTCACTCACTCACTCACTCACTCACTCACTCACTCACTCACTCACTCACTCACTCACTCACTCACTCACTCACTCACTCACTCACTCACTCACTCACTCACTCACTCACTCACTCACTCACTCACTCACTCACTCACTCACTCACTCACTCACTCACTCACTCTCTCTCACACCAGCTTTATAAGAAGATAAATTTGTCAGAAATAGGATATTACTTTTAATGTTAGTATCATAGGTATGTTGATTCAAAATGTTTGTAGTTGAAGATGATAAATTAATTCAGTTAACATGTATCTGTTTTAGGTTATTGTTTCTCTGCCTCTTTGCCCCCTCTGCTGGCTGCTGCTGCTATAGTAGGATTGGATCTGATAGAGAACAACCCTGATATGTTTCCACTACTTCAATCACGCTGCAGACTTGCACATCAGTTGTTTGATGCTCTGCCTCAGATGACACTGGAAGGGGATCCAGATTCTCCTGTTAAACATTTGCATTTGAAAAAGAAATGCTGTTGTGAAGCCTGTATGAATTTCACACTTCATCAGATTACCAATAATGTAAGTTTTATTGTATGTTGCATGGCTATACCAAATGTATGTTTATGCACACTGGGTAATGAGAGCATCTAAAAACATTTGACGAATATTAGCAAATTTCATACGCTTTGCTTTTCTTTTTTGGAGATTTATGAAACTTACAGCATGAATCGGGCTTTCTGAAGCAGCTCATGAGAGGGTCGTAAGGATCCAGAAGGGTCACCCAGCTGCCTGAATGATTTGTTGGGAAGTAAGCTATGATAATGCCCTCTGCTATTTTTTGTTAATATAAATGATTTATCAGTTTATTGAGAAAGGGCAATGCCCCAAGTAACAGTTTATATAGTGGGTACACACATTTTTATGGCTTGCGGGATTGCAGGAATTTAGTAACAGTGACATCAAAATTAATTGAAATTACTATCAGTTGTCGGTTTATTGACACTTTGTCACTTACATCCCAAATTTAAGTAACGAAGTGTCAATAAACCGACAGCTGATAGTATTTTCAATTTTTATTGCAGTTAAAAATAGTGATACTGTTCAACAAAATGTTGCAGTTACAGCGAATAACATACTATTCTGGTTTAAAATTAATAAATTGCATGTAAACAAACAAAATACTGTCCTAAATTCCCAACATAAAGTATCTAAAGAATGATGAATCCAGTCACCAGAATGATTCTAGATTAGCATATTATGAACATGAAAATAAGATTTTGGATTACGTAATAAAAACATGTAACGAAAATTTTTACAAATGGGATTGGGATGTAGTGAAGATGATGGTGTACCATGTTGGGAAGTCATTTGTAACGAAAATTCCATATGTTTGAGGTGCTGGGATGATCTCTGCATTGGTTTTCTCGAAGCTGGATGCTGGAACTTACCTCAGCTGCTATTGTTTTAACATGAGATCCAATTTCAGAGTGTGGTCACAGATGAAGAGTGATGTTGGATTTGTGTGAAGAAGAAATAATTTTTCAATACTTTCATTTCCAAATTATATTCTTAATTTAGTTAATCCATTTGAAACAACTCTCTTAAACACTTTTTCGCTATGTTTTATGCACTGCATCAGTTTTTGCAGACTTATGGATCTTCACACACACATCCGTTCTTTATGACGGTTAAGCATAAAAGAAAGCTAACTTTAGCCAATCTTGATTTACTGGTCCTGCCGTTGCTACGGCAAGTCAACATTTTACTATTGGTAATTTATAGATGAGTCATATTTATTACACATCGGCTTCACTTACGTACCTATTCTGAGGACATGTTTCGCAAACCATTGTTTGCATTGTCGGCTCTTATGCGACTAAAGCTTGATCCAGTGGTGTGGGCAATTCTGGAGTTGCTGCTGCCATCTGTTGATTTAGTGATGAACTTAAATGTGGGATTCTCTTCTGGCGGGATTTCAAAGTTCACTAGTTGGTTTACATGTATTTCTATGTATATTCTCTCCCATATGACGATTTCACTATGTTTTTGTACGTATTTTAGTAATTTGGTGCTTGCTATCTTCAATTTCAAATTATTTCGCTTCACTGTGGTGTTCCAATATAGTTAAATCTCGATATTTTACTATTGGTTCACGTCACAACCAATTACAATTATGTTCGTTGTAATGTTCTGCAATACTTTTATAACTTTTCTTTTAAATCACTTTTCTACACTATTGAACCTTCTAAATTTAAATTAATTTTTTTATTATTAAAATCGTGATTAATATTCGATTTTATTTTCTTCTAATTATCATATTACTTTCAGACTTTTACTTGTTATCTTAAACCTTGTTTTCTATCAATACAGTCAAAAATTAATTTTAAACAAAACTGAAAATAAAATAGCCTATATATGGCTAGTGTGAAGAAATTATTAATTTCCATCAATTAACTAAAATAAAATAGCTGTTTCAAACAGACAATAGCAGGGAAGCTAAGAAGAGTCAGCATTATTTTATACAAGCTAAAGTCACAGTCATTTCTTAGCTATGTTAAAACGTTATTTTGCATACTGTTACTGTTGTATGGCTTACATTATGGGGAAATGCTACCAGTTGTAATATAATTTTTAAACTCTAGAGAAAAGTAGTGGTCATATCAGATATACCAAAACAAGAAGTTTCAGGAAATAATACCAAAGGCCAAATATTTTGACGCTGCTATACTTATATATAAAGCAATATCCAAGTCAAGAGCAATGAAGCCAATTACATCACCAATATAGATATGCGTTTGCACAGCATGCCTCATAAAAGCAAGTTCCATATAACCACTTATAATGCAGAACTATTTGAAATATCCTTCAGAATTTAAGTTAATTGGTGGAAATTAATCATTTCTTCACACTAGGCATACATAGGCTAAGGTTCTGTATGGATAGAGTCAACATGAAAAATTCAATGCCATGGCCGGGATTTGAACCACGGATCTCTTGGTTTCCGTCCATTCGCTCAAACCCATTGAGTTAGCATGACCAACGTGCCGTCCTGACATTAAATTCTCCAATTGACTGATATATTTTCCCAGTAAACCACTAGGGGCTCTCTTATCCGAGATACACTGTTTGTGGTGACTTATTATCGTAAGTACTTAAATTCCAGGCTTCACCTTTAAACTCTTTATTATTTAAGTTGAATTTTTTATGTTGACTCTATCCATACAGAACCTTAGCCTATGTATGGCTAGTGTGAAGAAATTATTCATTTCCACCAATCAACTTAATAAGAGTTTAAAGGTGAAGCCTGGGATTTAAGTACTTACGATAGTACAAACTGTGTATCTTGGATAAGAGAGACCCTAGTGGTTTACTGGGAAAATATATGAGTCAGTTGGAGAATTTAATGTTAGGATGGCACATTAGCCATGGTAGCTCAATGGGTTAGAGCGACTGGACGGAAACCAGGAGATCCGTGGTTCAAATCCCAGCCATGGCATTGAATTTTTCATGTTGGCTCTATCCATCCTTCAGAATATTTGAAGAACTTTACTTCTGCAAATAAATATAAAAATAATCCTAAAGCAAAATCAGTACTATTATGTGAATGAATATTTAGAATATTGTAGAGCAAAACTTTTTTTTCATATGACCGATCGGAACTGAAAAGCAAACAATGACCTTGGAACTACATTAACTAAAAATTATTATAACAACCTAGGAAAATTGTATTTAAATTATCTATATGCCTCGGCAAAGCCTATATGTCATGTAAAATTGCTGCTTGTTTAATTAATAAATAAATAAAATTACATTTGTGCCAGAAGAGGTTAAAGACATAGGCCAAGCATATGAAACAAACCTCCTTGTGGTTGTGCTGGAAGACGAACATCACTTCATTGAGTTCTGAACCTCTCAGCAAGTTTCTGCACCATCCCATAAGGCAAGATTCAGTCAATCTCAGCTTCAGAAGAATGCTATGCTATAAATAACTTTTATTGTTATTCAAGTAGTTCTGACTTCAACCCTTTGGATTAAGGCTATGGTTCAGTTCTTGAGAATATATCTTGTATGAAAAGGTATCCCAATATTGAATTTCTCGAATGATTGCTGGATATGACAGTTTTCCTCAAGGAGCAAGAGATTGCTGCTGTATCCTGTATTAGAACAAAAGGAGATAATTTCGAAAAACAATAGGTGCATTTAGCACAGAATACGTGTGCCACAGTCAATCTAAAAAAAGGAGGGGATGAAAAAATTGGGAAAACACTCTGTTACTACTATAAAAACCATCTCCGTAACCTATCACTAGACAAGGTATATTCAGAATGGATTTAAGTTTTGTATTGTAAATGGAAAAAGTATACCAGAATATGTATTTACTTTAGTTGAGTCGGTAGTATAAGTAAACCACAAATATGCAGAATGACGCTAACTCTAGCTAATCTGAAATTATTGAATTGGCCGTTGCAATGGTGATTTAACAATTTCTCATTGGTTCATGTCATCTTCAATTACCCACTTTTCATTACCATATTAGGTAATTTATATAATCTTTTGTTTAAATCATATTTAAACAATGTAACATTCAGATAACATTTTTTTATAATTATTGTTAAACATATTATTTCTTTTCCTTCGTTTCTACCTATTCAATCACAAGTTTACCTTCAGTTGTTCCTTAATCTCGTTCACTTTCTATTTTTTTTTTTTTTTTTAAAAAAAGAGTTTCCAATGAATTCTTTTCTTAATAAATTAAAAATAAAATTGAACTAGAAACAATGTTTAGGGGTTTAGGATAAAATTAACGGTCACATGTGACAGTTCTTCAAGAATTCTTGTAACACAGTTCCCATTTATTTTACATATAATTTTTGTACATTTATTAATGGGACCATTTTACGTATTCTAAATTTGTCATTGCAAAATTATCATGCTTTGATAGACAAAAGTTGGCAAGTATGCACTTCAAATGGCTGCATATAGTTACTGCTTGTATTTGTGTAGTCATGTATATGAATTATCATGGACGTCTAGACTATAAACAAATTACCTAAATAAAATATGGAAACTGGCAATTGTGCAAGGACTCTGACATCCCTATTGCTAAGAGAAAATGTTTTACTGCATTGTTACTAAAATTAGGCAAGTGAGTCAACCTTGTATATACTTTTCTCCACTTATTTATTACGAAAAAACAGGACCTCTTGATGAATTTTGAAATTCCCGCGGTAGATGACGTCATCAAACTTACCAGGACGTTAGATGGCAGCACAACACCAAGCCAGATGCAGACACCGGATGCATCATCAGTGTACCACAGAGCTGACGATAGGGGAGAAGTCCCCAGAAACTAGTCTTCATAAAAAACTGTAAGTGGAGAAAAGTATATACAAGGTTGACTCACTTGCCTAATTTTAGTAACAATGGCACTCCACTTTCTGAAATACTTCTTTTTATTCTATATGTTTTACTGCATATTTGTGGATATTGCATGAGACATTTCAGAAGTCCCAAGTGGTTAATTTTCTTTAAATGTAGCGGCTATCTTATAATTTTTAATATGAAATGTGTGCATTTTGAATTTTTTTAATATAGTTGTTAATTATAGGTGATTGTAGGCATGTACCTCTTTCTTTCATGTAAGGTGCTGATGAATATAAAATAAAAATGAATTGCCACCATTTAACCTGTCAGAGCTTAAAGGCTTCTTTTCTCCTTTTTCAGTGTATTAAGCAAGGTGTTGCATTTGCTGTGGCGGAATATTTGCCAGTGGACAAATATCCTAAAAAGGGTAGCATACGGTTCACAGTGAATAAAGATCTTGAAGAAAATGACCTCAAACAGGCATTTGAAGTGCTGAAGAAGGCATGTGAAGAAGAAATAAAATGTGATCCAAGCAGCTTACCCTTAATCTCATGTACCACAGACAGTGAAAGACAGAATTCTTCACGTAATCTTCAGTGGTGTGACCGTGGCATGGGTAGTCATTATTGTGGTCGTCTGAGTTCATTAATCATGCTACCACAATCTTTGTAGGTTCTAAGGCAAGTTGTTACATATGTGCATTTATTTTGTTATGTATATATTCCATAAAACTGTTAATTGAGGGTCCTGACTTCTAAAATTATACTGCTACTGCAGTATATTAATTTAATTGTACACAAAATTAAAATATGTACCAATTAGTGTTTCGTGTAGCATACATTACATTTTAAGAATATAGAGGCTGTATTACAATAAAATGAAGCAGCAAATTAAATAAACTCTGTATAAAATATATTTTAGGAATAAAACCTTGGAAGTTAGTACACCAGAATTAAAATGTAAAATTTATAAATTATTATAAGAAAGGCTGTTAGCATTTATGATATCCAAAGTCTCACTATATGACAGCAAAGTAATTTATGTTCTTATTTTAAGTCAGCAATAATAATTCATCGATGTTTTACCAAAGTGATGGACAAATTAGTACTTTATGTGACAATTAAATGTTCTATTTTTAATTTTGTACTCTGTTTAAAGCTATTATTCCCTTTTTGCAGCAGTTGTAATGTGCTACAAGCCTGATGAGTTGTTAATAGTGCAGCAGCACTTGAACAATAGTTGATAGTATTTGAAGCAGTACATTAACAGTCATTTGGTAGTGTAATTCTGATGTTTGAGAATTAAATTATATAAATCAAAGAAGGTGTTGAAGTGTTAGGAACAAAAACTGAAATTCCTAATATAGGTAGGTATATTGTTTGGAAATGAAAGCATAAAGCAGAGCTACTTTTCAAGGACTAGATTGATTCCACCTTTATGGATGTGTATGTACACAAAATAATTATTAGAAGGAAAACTAGAGTTGAAGTGAGAAGATATGAGATATGTAACCTTTCTGTTTGGAAGGAGAAATGGGTATAGGAAAATATTAGCAAAGTTCTCTAGTACACAAGTGGCATTAAAAGTGATAAACCAGGCAAAGAAACTAAAGGTACTGACCTTTACATTAAGAGATATTTGATCTATGAGCAAAGAGAATTATTAAAAAGGCTAATAGAATGCAGAAGAGTCACTCAGAGTCAAAAGTAATTGGCATATATATGAAATTTTTATAGGTCTTTGATATGGATAGATGGTTAGTTAGCAGAAAGCAAAGTCATTGACAAAGACAACTTATGTACAGTGAACCAGAGAGTGTAAACTTGATGATGAATGCAGAATCACAGGACATCACATTCACATAAGAATTGATGGATCAACAACTACAGAATCAGCAGAAAGAGTCGGCAATGACATTAGCAGAAGTGACATCAGAAGACAGTGAAAGAGTAGTAATCAGGAGAAAAGGAGTAATACTGACAGAAGACAGAAAAAAAGAAGGGATGATACCAACATCAACTTAATGTGGAGTGAAGGTGAAGTAGGTAGATAATAAAAAGTCTGAGGATAAAAATGGATTCGAAGATATAATATACGGATAGTTTGAATAGATAGATAACAGGGCAGAAATACGCATGTTGGGTGTAGAAGGGAAGAAATGAGAAAAATGTAATATAGGTTATGAAGAAATGAAAGTGGGCAAACAAGAGAGATGTAATGTTACATTATATGAGGAACCAAAGAATGCAAAGAAATCTGAAGTAACAACATGGATGAGACAAAGCAAATAAGGTAAGAGATGTGATAAAAAGGGAATGGAAAAATATGGGGTGATGAGTGATGAAGTGAATAATGATTTACCTTGATCAGGAAGGAAAACGACAAGGAAAAGCTATAAAGTGGTATGGATAGTTATTAAATTATAGATGAGTCATATTTATTACACATCAGCTTCACTTACGTACCTATATTGAGGACATGTTTAGCGAACTATCGTTTGCATCATTGGCTCTAATGCAACTAAAGCTTGATCCAGTGGTGTGGGTTGTTCTGGAGTTGCTGCTGCCATCTGTTGATTTTGTGATGAATTTAAATGTGGGGTTGTCTTCTGGCGGGATTTCAAAGTTATGTTTTTCTATGTATATTCTCTCCCATATGACGAGTTCACTATGTTTATGTACGTATTTTAGTAATTTGGTGCTATCTTCAATTTCATGATTTTCAGACCAGAAATGAGCTGCTATTGTGGACTTTTCAATATTTTTGTATCTTAAGTGCCTGAAATGTTCTTTCTTTCTTTCTAGTGCCTATGTTTCTTTTTGTCCTCCCTATGTAAATTTTTTCACAGTCTTTACACTTAATTTTGTAAATGCCTGACTTTTCTTCTGGTTTTATCTTATCAGTATTATTACTGTTAAGTATGTTTTTAATATCGTAATTGTTTTTTGATGCCAATGTTATGTTGTGTTCGCATTAGAGCCAATTATGCGAATGATGGTTCGTGAAACATGTCCTCAATATAGGTACGTAAGTGAAGTGATGTGTAATAAATACGACTCATCTATAATTTAATAATTATTTCGCTTCACTGTGGTGTTCCAATACAGTTAAATTTTGATATGGTAAGGATAATTTTAAAAATACAAAGAAACTATTGAAGAAACTAAACATGAAATAAAAATTGGTAAAAGAGTGAGTTAAAAATAACAACATAATGTTTAGGTACTCCTAATAAATTTTAGTTAGGGAAAGACAAAATTTTGGGAATTAGAGAAATACTTATAAGATAGACTAAGTGAGAAGATAGACATAGAATTGAGGTTACACCTAATGAAATCAAGTTAGATAAGATTTGGGAAGTATATAATGAAAAATTGAATAATAAGAATAGTAATAAATTGAGGTGGGAAAGTTAATAAAGAGGGGAAATAAAAATGGAGATTGGGAACAGATAGATTAAAAAAAAAAAAAAGGTAGGAAATAAATACCCCCAATTGGAAACTGAAGTGGAGAGGTTCACCATACACAATGAAACCAAGATGTTTAGCTGTATGGAATGCTAAGATAAATTGAAAGTACTTCAGTTAAAGGAAAATTATTATATATGTAAATATAATTAAATATAATTAATAAATTCATTTATTCAATATATGCTAGGTATCAAAATAACAGACAAAAAAGGAGTCCCTCCCTAATCAAAAAATGAACTTGCATAGCCATTCATATTTTTAAATGTTTTAATCATAATATATATTGTAACTTTGTGGGTTCGTAAAATTAAAAGGCAGAGTTGCAGAAATTAAAAATCTCCTTTATTTCCGTAGCAATACACTGTCCAATTCTCACGTAACAACATTACATCACACAATCTTCCAAGGTCGAGGACAATAACATACACTCGCAGCTGATTACATTAGCTCTTGTTACAATAATACTTTCAGCTGTCTGGTTTCACAACTGTTTCACAATTACAACTGTCCTGCTAGCATGTCACAATCCCTTTTATATCTCCATTCATGATTACCAGACTGTTCTATCAATCACTAGAAGTTTCTGGAAAACAAGGCATCTAGTTACATAATTCGAACATTCTATCACCTTTCAGAAACGTAACTTAATCTACCCGGCGAGGCCTTTGCCTCAGTTATCTTGCAGGCCGGCACTATCTGTTTACACACGTTCGTTATCTACGTGAAACCTATCCGTCTATTATCTATTTGTGCCGAAACTTCAATGCCCGTTACCACAACACTATTTACTCACCAATATTTGATTTAAAAATCATACAAATTATACATTTTCATCATAGACATTACTGCAAGTTATTGCTGTAAATGTTTTTGTGTTGGTCTCTGATGAGCATCAACTAATGATTTGCACAAATTTAAGGAACCTATGATTATCTGATAGATATGGTACAATTGTTGGAAGTATTGTTTTCTTATCACTGTTCTTTGAAGCAAGATCAGATTTATGCTGTTAACATGTGCTGATGGATAAAATACTTTTATTCATGATTGTCTTTCACAAACTAAACACAACAAAACTGTTCCATTAGCTAAAAACATAGGTGAACCTTAATTCAGTAATGTAACTGTGAAGTTCAACTTTTAGTGGTTAAAATTAGGCATAACTAATTTTGTTATATTTATCTCTTTTTGTACATCAGTAACTGACCAACACTATTCATCAAAATGCTTTATTCACAAATATTTCTTGAGAGAACCCATTTTCAAAGTGAAAAACTGACCCCCTAACAAGCAGTAAACTTTTACAGTACAAAACACATTCCAAAACATTTAAGTTTATCATTTTACATTAACTCTGATTATATTGTTCAGACATTTCAGTATCAATCAATCTTCTGTATGGAGAATAAGGGCTGGTTCACAATAACCAAGAGAACAAATTTAAAATACATGTATCATAATGTTAGCACTCACAATTGATGTGAAGGTTTCCTGGGAATGGGAAGGAAAACTTGGTCAAATTTCAATTTTCTTGTTGCAAGACGCAGCATATTATATCAATATTGTGCACCTTGGAATCTTCATTATGTACACATACAGTGGCTGTGGTTTGAAACAGATGCTAGAATTCTACATTCAAAAGCTGGGAAAATGAAGCTAGAAAAAATTGCAGCAAATGTCTTTACTCTGAGAGTTCCACTGTATGTTGCTTCTGCTAGTGAAAGTATCATTTGTGATTGTGTGTTTGGAGGAATTTAGTAACAGTGACGTCAAAATTAATATAAAAATTATTTGTGGTTTGGTTTATTGACACTCGTCACTTACTTTTTCATATATTTATGAGAGACTAGTTTCAAAGGCCCTGGCCTCCATTTTCAATCTCTTTCCAACTGGCATCTGTTGTTGTCTGCTCTCTCTGGTGGTGGAAGTATGAACTTTTTTGTCAAATTATCTACTGGCAGGATTTCAAAGTTCATTACGCGATCCTTATTTTTCCAGATGAATATGTTCTCCCATGTTGTCAATCTATTTTGGTTTATCACTCCTTTTAATAATTTTGGATTTGGATCAATGTCATGGTTTTCATTCCAGAAATGAAATGCTACTGCTGACTTGTCTTCTTGTTTCAATCTGATGTTTCTAAAGTGTTCTTTGACTCTGGTTTTTAAATTTCTTTTTGTTTGACCTATGTAGCATTTTTCACAATTCTTTCAATTTATTTGGTATATTCCAGATTTGTTACCTGAAAGAATTTCATCTTTTGTTTTTGAATTTAGTAATTTTAAAATTGAGTATCTATTAGTAGGTGCCAAGATGATATTTTGTTCCTTGAATATCTTTTTAAATTTATTAAATGTTTTTGGATGATATGTGAATGAACTGAATATGCTGTTGCTTTCTTTTTCTTTAATAAATGTGGTTGCTTCCTTAATGGTTTTCTTTAGTTTAGATTTTCTTATTTTCTTCAACACCAAACTTTTGTTGTATCCGTTTTCTTCTGCTATGTGTATTATTACTTTTTGTTCCTTGAAATATTCTTCTTTTTCCATGGGTATGTTGACTAGTCTGTGTGTAAGGCTGTTTATTATTGCATGTTTATGTGTAATTGGGTTGTGGCTATTATTTTTTATATAATTTTCTGAATGTGTTGGCTTCCTGTAAATTCCAAATTTTATTTTTGTATCATTCCTGATGATATTTAGATCCAAGAAAGGTAGTTGTCCATTGATTTCCTTTTCTATTGTGAATTTGATAGTCCTTTCTTGCAGATTGAGTAATTTTAATGCATCATCTAAATGTTTACTTGGTACAATTGCAAAGATGTCGTCAACATATCTATACCAAACCTTGAAGATCAATGGGAAGGACTTTTTAATTTGTGTTTCAAATGCACTCATAAATAAGTTAGCCAAAAAAGGTGAAAGTGGATTGCCCATTGATAATCCTGATTTCTGCTTGTAGTGTTTTCCATTAAAGCTGAAGAAGTTTTGTTCAATGCATATTTTTGTTTATATATTGTTATTGTAATTTATTATATTTGTTATATTTTGTTTAATCAAAGATATAAATTTGGACAAAAATGACAGACTGGTTTCATTTGATGTCACATCTTTATTTCCAAGCATACCAACAGAAAAATTGCAGACTGTTAAAAAAAATGGCTAGCTACAATTGATATGGAAGCAATAGAAGCAGAAGAATATATTTCTCTAACAAATATATTATATTAGTGTCATCAGCATACGAATAGTTTGTGCATGGGGAATATTCGCTCGCTCGTGCTGGCTGACTGTATACAGCCAGAAGGTTTTTGCTGCGTGCCCATCCGTTAAGGGTTTTACCGCAGGTAGGATTTGAATTGAATTTTGTAGGATGAAGGTGGTGTAGGTCTTTTGGTTGGGAGTTAATTTAGAGGTTACCGAAGTACCTTCGGGTTGAAGGGGAGGATGCAGTACTTTGCACCCAAATCTTTTGTTTGTTTAATTTTTTTTTTTTTTTTTTTTTTTTTAGTTGGGGAAAAATTTAGATGCCAAACAGCTTAGAAGAATTATGAGGAGCTCAGCTTTAGCTGCTGATAGGATTAGCTCCTGGGTTATCTAGGGTGCCCGCATGCCATACGGGGGACCCGGTGCAGTCTAGATCGGCGTCTAGTGGGGTCATAATCTCCCAATGATCTAACAAGGGTGCTTCTGTGTGATGGTAAACTTGCGTATAATTTTAAAGCCCGGCGCCTAATTTCATCCTCCACGTATGGAAGACCCAATGCTTCATGGAGCAACCTGGTAGGGAAATAACGTCCCACAGAATAGATAGACCGTAGTCCTCTATTCTGTGCACGTTGAAGCCATGCTACCCAGCTGTCTGCTGTCATGCCCCAGATCTCGCATGCATATAGCATCATCGGGATTACCAGCGCTCGGAAGAGATATAACTTCATGCCGACTGGCATCGAGGTCGACCCCAGCATTGGGTACAGGGAAGCGATTGCTCCCTGCACCTTCGCTGAAAGGTCCCTGATGTGTCGGCGAAAAGTTAGACCTCTGTCCAAGTTTACTCCTAGGTACTGGACAGAGTTAGACCACTCTATCCTTCGACCTCAGTAGCTGAAATTGGGGCAGTCTGCGGGGGTGTGGCGCTTTGTAAAAAGTATGGCGTAGCTTTTGTTCGGATTTACGGACATCCGCCAACGCCGGCACCACTGTTGTGTCCTTGCAGAACAGAAACACGTCGTCAGCATATTGTGCCATTACGACTCGTGGTTCTGTGGGGAAATCTGCCATAAAGACGTTAAAGAGGGTGGGAGATAGCACAGAGCCTTCGGGGACTCCGCCTCTCACTGGCCTTAGTGTTGATGTTTTCCCCGCGACTGAGACTTTGAATGAGCGATGTCGCAAGAAGCTGTGTAGGATATATTAAGTGGAAGGTCATTAATATATACTAGAAAAAGCAGTGGTCCCAGATCAGCACCCTGTGGAACCCCACATCGCACAATTTCTATATTGGAATTAATATTATGACCATTTAATTCATTAACTACAGTATTCTGTCTTCTACCCTCAAGGTAGGATTCAAACCAGTTATGAGATACCCCTCTTATACCATAGGCATCAAGTTTGGATAATAGAATATTATGGTCAACCAAATCAAGTGCCTTAGACAAATCCATAAGAATCCCAATAATACATATAATTATTTGCCTCAAACCCTTCTAATGTTTGTTTCATAGAGTATAGTGCATTAGAAATTGATTTATTTTTCATAAATCCATTTTGTTTATCACTGAATACATATTTTTCAAGGAAAGGAGATATCCTGTTGAACATAACAGTTTCCAAGATTTTTGAAAACCCCGAATGAACTGAAATAGGTCAGTAATTATCAACATTTCTTGTATCTCCCTTCTTAAATACTGGTACGACTTCTATTAATTTTAAGACATCAGGAAATTTGCCTGTTGATATAGAACAATTACATTTATCCATTAACGGTGCTACTATATATGCTTTGCAAGATTTGATTATACACTCTGGTACGTCATCAAATCCAGCAGAGAATGTGTTCTTTTTTTAATTAATTATTTTAAGAATCTCATCACAAGTTACTGGTTTGAGAAATACACTTTTATTGTTTCTGATTAATTTGATATCAGGAGTATTTGTTATATTGGGATGAGTCAAAGGTACTCTCTCAGCAACACTAATAAAGTGTTTATTAAGGATATTTGATACCTCAACAGGATTATCTAACTTTATATTATCAACTGTTAAAGTAATTTTGTCTCTAGTTCTGACCATGTTGTTGGTGCTTTCATTTTTTACTATATTCCAGATAGTCTTATTTTTATTCAATGAATTTGAAATGCAAGTATCTATGTTTTTTTTTTTTTTTTTTTTTTTTTTTTTGCAGCTTTTATTACCTTAGTATATATTTACTTATACTTCTTATGATATTCTATAAATGCTTCAGTTTTACTTTACTCAACTCATTTAGATAGCGTTTTCTTTTGCTAGAAGTAATAATTTCCTTCGTTATCCATTTCTTCCTTTTACTAGTTTGCCTCTGTTTAACAACTGTACAAGGAAAAGCTGTATTAAAATTATGCAGAAACGTCAGTAAAAATTTTTGCAATTTTTCTTCTGTTCTTCTTTCATTGTACACATCAGTCCAGTCTACAAGGTTTAAGTGTGTATTGAAACATTGAATATTTGCAGTAGAAAATACCCTTTTATAACATGTTTGGGGAGTTATTTTAGCATTATTAGTTCTAATATTTGTTAAATTAGATACAATAGCATTATGATCTGAATAACCTGTGTTAATATTCTCCAGCTTGACAGTAATGATAGATTTGTCGAGGATTATAACATCAATTGCCGTATTTGACTGGAAAGTTAATCTTGTGGGGTTACTAATTACGTTTGAGAGATTGAACAATGCTAGTAAATTTTTTAATTCATATATTGGTGAGTTGTCTTTTAAGAAGTCAACATTAAAGTCTCCACATATAAAGATTTGTCGAGTGTTTTTGGAGTTTATTAATCATACTCTCAAGTTTATCTAAGAAAGTAGCATAGCATCCATTTGGAGAGCGATAGATACATACAATAAATAATTTTAATTCCTGTATATCAATTACAGAGTGTTAAAATATCAGTTCTTCATTTAGCATATTAGTTTTTAAATACCTCATATACTTGACTCCTTTTTTTACTGCAATCATGGTACCTCCATGTGCGTAGTTTTCCCTACAGAACAAGTCTGCAAGTATAAAGTTTGAAAAGATATGTGAATCTAGGCTGATGCAGGTTTTTTTAATCCAGTGTTCTGTAAAACAACATACCTGTATATTTTCCATTGAGTTTAAGAAAATTTCAATTTCAAGAAGCTTATTGCCAAGGCACTGTACATTGTGATACAATATTTAACTCATATTTTCCATGACAATACATTCTGCAGTCATCATTTAATTTGTTATAATTTCTTACTTGTTGGGAATCATTTACTTTATATTTTACTCTGCCAAAATTATTATTAATATTAGATATTTCTCTTGACTTTAGAAGATCACAACTACCATTTGATATGAGTTTTATGGTTTGCAGCATGCAATGTATCTATTAAACTATTTACCAATAATTAGTGAATCCCTTCTATTTAAATGCAGTCCATCTCTCCCAAGATCCCTATCTGTGATCCATGAGTTTACGTCAATAAATATGCAGTTCTTTTGTTCACACACCCATTCTAATACAGAATTTATTGCATCAATGTATCGGGGCTCTTCGTCCCGACGTCTCAACACGCCACTGATACACACTTTTACTTGAGGGAATAGTTCATTAATCACTTCCACAAGCTGTTCCATTTCCTCCATAATCTCATTTGGATCCTTTGCTGTAATGATATTATTTGTTCCTGCATTAATTATAACACCAGGATCGTCTTTATTCTCTAAAAGTTCCAACTTCAGGTGTTGAATTTTTGCACCAGGATAGCAATACACTGTAGCTTCTTTGTCTATAAATTTGTCAGTATACCGCACTAGCAAATCACCGATCACAACTGCCATCTTTTTGTCGTACATTGTTTCATCTGAGCTACATACCGGCGCACCTCCATCTTTGAATTCCCTTGCTGCATTGAATTCCTTTGTCCCAGATACCGGTGTGCTTCGATCTTCATATTCCCTCGCTACCTAGTATATCTTTGTTTCTAAAATGCTTGTCTCATTTTCTATTCCAGCTTCTATCTGGACATCATAACTGTTATTTGAGTCAATTCCTTTGTTGGTATTGTTGCATGCTTCTGTTCTTAGAGTATAATTCATTCCTTTTCACCACTTTATTAATATTTTGACTAACCTTTACATCCCTTGCAATTTGATTATTATTCACGGACGTGTTTTCATCATTCTTTCTTCTATGCTTACTGTTACTTACATCTTTTTGCTTCAGTTGTTTATTTTCTTCCATTAGGCGTTCTATTTCACATCGTGCTTCCTTCAAATCTCTGTTAATTATTTTGATTGTATGGTGAAGCAACGCCACATTTTCACGTGATTTTCTGCAGCAATCATTCTTATTCTTCACGCCCAAATTGTCCGCAAAATTAGAATCTTCATTTCCATTGCTGAGGCCAGTGTTGAGTATTGGATTTATATGTGATTTGTCATTGAAAACGTCATTTACTTGATTAGAATCAGCAAAAACCGAGACATCACTTTCAGTACCAGCATGTACCACCGCCATCTTACAACAATAGTGAAAATAAATATCCTGTTTGGTCTCCTCAGTTAGTAAATCAACTTCATAAGTGCAAGTTTTTGTTTCACTGCTATAGCTAATGATTAATATTGTTGCTCTTGCTCCATTGTATCACAATAACAAACAATGCATGCGGTTCCTATAAAATGAAGATTTACCAAGAACACACATGTTACATTAGGAGTGCGATGCTGCCCTTCACCCCTTAAGGAAACAAGATAGGAGATACAAGATATTTTCTTGTAGTTAAGGGCATGAACAGATCTCAAGAGTCCATGGCAAAGGGTACTTGGTTCAAGAACTCTAGGTTACCACCTGCCGAAGTACTTCTAGTTACGTTTAGCTATGCCCTTGCATTCTCTCACAAACAGTTTCCATTGGAAAGACAAGCATGAGCCATACAACAATATCTGACTTATTAAATGTTAGATGAGTCGCATTTTTTACACATCTGCTTCATTTTCGTACCTATTTTGAGGACATGTTTCGCAAATCTTCGTTTGCATCTACGGCTCTTGTGCGACTGAAGCTAGATTCAGCGGTGTGGGTAATTCTGGGGTTGTTGCTGCCATCTGTTGATTTAGTGATGAACTGAAATGTGGGATTCTCTTCTAGCGGGATTTCAAAGTTCATTAGTTGGTTTTTATGTTTTTCTATGTATATCCTCTCCCATATGACGAGTTCACTATGTTTTTGTACGTATTTTAGTAATTCTGTGCTATCTTCAATTTCATGATTTTCAGACCAGAAATGAGCTGCTATTGCGGACTTATCAATATTTTTGTATCTTAAGTGCCTGAAGTGTTCTTTCTTTCTAGTGCCTATGTTCCTTTTTGTCCTTCCTATGTAAATTTTTTCACAGTCTTTACACTTAATTTTGTAAATGCCTGACTTTTCCTCTGGTTTTAGCTTATCAGTATTATTACTGTGAAGTAGGTTTTTAATGTTGTAATTGTTTTTTGGTGCCAATGTTATATTGTATTTCTTGAATATTTTTTGGAACTTTTTTGTGGCCCAGGGGTGGTAAGTAAATTTAGCAAATCTAGTTTCTTGTTTTATTGGTGTGAGAGCTGTGATCTGTTTTAATTTCTTTTGAAGTTTGAATAATTTTAGTTTTTTATCTACAAGGTTTTTTCCATATCCATTTTTAATTGCAGTTTTTAAGATTTGATGGTATTCGTTTTGATATTCTTGCTGGCTGAGAGGTAGATTTACTAATCTGTGTGTCAGACTGTTGATGGTTGCATGTTTGTGTGGAATTGGGTTGAAACTATTTGCTTTGATGTAATTATCTGTGTGTGTTGCTTTTCTATGAATGCCAAATTCTAGTTTTTCATTGCCTTTTTTGATTTTAAGGTCTAAAAAAGGTAGAGTACAGTCCTCTTCAGTTTCTACTGTGAATTGTATGCTGGGTTCTTGCAGGTTGAGTAGTTTCAAAGCATCATCTATTAGTTTGTAGGGCACTATTGCAAAGATGTCGTCTACGTATCTGTACCATGTTTTAAACATATGAGGGAAGGCTTTAGTAATATGTGTTTCGAAAAAGCTCATGTATAGATTGGCCAAAAATGGTGATAGCGGGCTTCCCATAGCTAGTCCTGAAATTTGTTTGTAATATTTTCCATCGAAGACAAAATAATTTTGATGTATACATAATTCAGTCATTGCCACATATTCTTCTATTGCATTGGCATCCAGGTTTATAGAATTTAGCCATTTTTTCAGTTGAATCAAAAGTTTGTCTAATGGAATGCTATGGAAGAGGGAGCGGACATCAAAGGATACTAAAGTGTCATGAGGTTTTAGTTTAAGATTTTGAATTTTTTCTGCCAGGTCTAAAGAGTTTTTTATACTCAGAGTATGGAATTGTGGAAAGGACTGAAATTTTTTGGTTAGCCATTTTGCCAGAAGGTAAGTAGGAGTGTTTATATTATTTACAATGGGTCTCATGGGTATGTTGGGTTTGTGTATTTTAGGCAAACCATATATTCTTGCAAGGGTAGGGTTGTCTGGTTTGATAGTTTTTTGTTCTGTAGTTGTTAAAATTTTACTATTAATGATGGTTTTTTGTACATCTTTTATGCATCGGTTGAGTGGATTAGAATCTATTTCCTGGAATTCTTTTTGTTGTAGTAACTCTAACATTTTTTCTTTGTATGTAGCTGTATCTAAGATTACTATTTTGTTCCCTTTATCAGCCCTTGAGAAGATTACATCCTTTTTCCTTAAAGATTTAATTATCTGAATTTGTTTCAAATGTTTTATTGGCCTTTTATTTATTAAGTTTTCCAATATAGGACCTGATTTTTTTTTCTAATTAGAAACTGAAGAGGACTGTACTCTACCTTTTTTAGACCTTAAAATCAAAAAAGGCAATGAAAAACTAGAATTTGGCATTCATAGAAAAGCAACACACACAGATAATTACATCAAAGCAAATAGTTTCAACCCAATTCCACACAAACATGCAACCATCAACAGTCTGACACACAGATTAGTAAATCTACCTCTCAGCCAGCAAGAATATCAAAACGAATACCATCAAATCTTAAAAACTGCAATTAAAAATGGATATGGAAAAAACCTTGTAGATAAAAAACTAAAATTATTCAAACTTCAAAAGAAATTAAAACAGATCACAGCTCTCACACCAATAAAACAAGAAACTAGATTTGCTAAATTTACTTACCACCCCTGGGCCACAAAAAAGTTCCAAAAAATATTCAAGAAATACAATATAACATTGGCACCAAAAAACAATTACAACATTAAAAACCTACTTCACAGTAATAATACTGATAAGATAAAACCAGAGGAAAAGTCAGGCATTTACAAAATTAAGTGTTAAGACTGTGAAAAAATTTACATAGGAAGGACAAAAAGGAACATAGGCAGTAGAAAGAAAGAACACTTCAGGCACTTAAGATACAAAAATATTGATAAGTCCGCAATAGCAGCTCATTTCTGGTCTGAAAATCATGAAATTGAAGATAGCACAGAATTACTAAAATACGTACAAAAACATAGTGAACTCGTCATATGGGAGAGGATATACATAGAAAAACATAAAAACCAACTAATGAACTTTGAAATCCCGCTAGAAGAGAATCCCACATTTCAGTTCATCACTAAATCAACAGATGGCAGCAACAACCCCAGAATTACCCACACCGCTGGATCTAGCTTCAGTCGCACAAGAGCCGTAGATGCAAACGAAGATTTGCAAAACATGTCCTCAAAATAGGTACGAAAGTGAAGCAGATGTGTAAAAAATGCGACTCATCTAACATTTAATAATTTTTCGCTTCACTGTGGTGTTCCAATACAGTTGAATCTCGAAATATCTGACTTGTTTGGCTATTGTTGGGAGATGCATTTATTCTCAATGGATAAATACATAAACAGGGGTAAAAGAGGTGAAGCTGGCCACCTTGCTCAGATCGACAAATGTAAAATTGTATCATTGCAGCTGCATTGTGGAAAAAAAACTGGATCCTCGGGCTGTTTGACATGGTCACTAATGAAGTATACACTAATAATCAAAGAGATGGTGCCACCCTTTTTGCTTTGAGGAGCATGTGGAGTTTACCAGCACAACTCCCACTCACTGTTGTGGTGGATACAAAGCTTCATAGCTGAGGCTTTTGCAGCCCACATAACTGCAATTCATAACAGGCATTTTGTGTACCCAAGAACAAATTTCAACACTAACAACATTGAGTTGCACTGGCAATCTCTCTAGCGTCACATATCAAGTATTCATGAAATCAGTTGGATGTACATTTAGCAGAATACCTGTGTCACCAAGACTACAAAAAAAGGAAAGCTGATCCACTTCAAGAACTAGGTGAAGAAATCTGGGAGATTTATCTTATGATTTAGTTAAAAAGTTGGTTTAATTTAGATAATAGATTAGGTATATTTTCGATCAGTGAAAACATTGCTAGTTAATTTATTGGTTAGTTTATTGAACAATGGCAACATTGGTAACAAAGAGCAGTTGGCAGCAACACAAATTGACTGTTACTGACATCAGCACATATGCAGTGATTACATTTGGATCTAGATTCTATTAACTTTATTCCAAATGAATTGATATGTTTTTGAGTATTTAAAGTATTTTTTAATATATCAATGAGATTTGTTACTTTAATATTGCAAATGAGTTCAAAAGCTAGAAAATATTTTGCAGTACATAATGGTAAGAAAACCATTCATGATAAAATGGAACTGATAAAAGGGATTTTGCATGTAGTGTACTAATATCTGTTTCATATAACCTTGCCCGGCTGAAATGTATCACTCCGCGTTCAACAGCCCTCCCCCTCGCCCTAATTGGCTAATGCTTTCGCGTCAGGCCATAGGCGGTGCCTTCCCGTCACATTTCGTAATAATTGCTGGGTAGATAAATAAAATCATACAAAAATCATACAAATAAGGATATGAAGGCATGCAAAAATACAAGTTTATAATGAACTGAGCAAATTGAAACAATGACTGAGCAATGAAACTGAAAGAGTTTATAATGAAAGGCCTTTGGCCTTTTCCACTGAGATTTTTAAACCAGAACACATACCTTTCAAAAATGCTTGTCTTTCAGTCTTAAAAGTCGTGTCACACCATACTTTTCGTGTGTTCTTCGTGTATATTTAGCGATTTGTATCTCGGTGCAGTGTGGTTGTCCTTAAAATAGCGTCTTCGCCACACAGCAATATCGCCTCTGTCTTTTAGCACATTTTTCTTGCCTCTTTTTTCATTCACAAATCCCAGCTGTATAAGCAATCTCCTGAAATTTGGTAAATCTGTATCCTCATTTACAGCAGACGAAATGTTACTTATGTTAGGGAGTTCGTTTCTAAAGAAAAACTACACACATGACGACGCACAACACTTTTCACGTATTTTCTCCGAGCACGCACTTTTGTTTATTCCTGCTTTTGCCTGGAGTGGTAAGTTTTCCTGTTTCCTCAATTTCATGTCGCGATGTTCCTACGGATCTAACACTCACACCTGTAAGTTCGGAGCACAACTGTTCGACTTCCCTCACTGACAAAGACGGATTCTTCTCTGTGAGTGCATTAAACACATGCAACACAATTCTTTTTTCACCGCTTTGTAATGGCTTACCCTTACGATGCTTCAGCGAAAAACTGGCGGTAGACTCTGCCATTATACATATAATAAGTACATGCGCAATAAACGATGGATAAAATAACGTATCTCTCGAACGCGCACAGTACACCTTCTAATGACAATACATGACTAATCCAGTTCAGAACAAGGTCAGTGATAAAACTCATATAAACAAATATATGTAATTCACTACCGCTAAAGCACGTGCTCTTGTGTAATCAGAAAGGCAGGCCTAGATGCAAAGGAACCTCCTCTTTACTTTGTTTAAGAATTAACATGCATTTCAGATAAATTAACTCTGTTGCGTAATATATTTAATTGAAACAGTTATGAAAGTAAATATTTGACAATTCTCTTTCAACATATAAAGATATATCACCATGTTAAATAACGAACTAATTTTTACCGCAAAACAGTCTCTACCAAACAGCAGCCAATGAGAGGAGATGAGGTCACGTGACCGTTAAGAGATTACCGGGCAAGCTTACGTGAAACAAGGTATAATAAATTATATTGTTTTTCAAAAAACTTTAAAGCAGCATGAGCACTTTCACATAGAAAATAACCAACTACTAGATTACTACACTGTTTCTTATTTAAGCTTTGTTACACTGCACAGTATATTGGAGAGCTCTTCATTGGTAACATGAAGATTACGTCCACTCCCTACAATATCAGCAAGATATACTGCTACTACATGTTTACAGGTAAGAAATGATCCTGTACCCACAACCTGAAAGCGATAGGCTTGACAGGGACAGTAATTCACATCAGGAAATAATGTATATGGGATGCCTGAGCTTCCAGTAATCTGCAACAGAGAAAACTATTAAAGGTGTGAATTTCCAAGAGACTGCAGAATTTCACATTAACAAAACAATGAAATATTAGTGTAAAGTAATTTATCTGGAATAACAGGTACCTTTAATTGCAATTTCTACTTAAATTATAATAAATAATCATAAAAATGAAAAATTGCAATGTAAGTATAGTGCAATATTAGTAGCTGTACTAAATTATTAAGGAAGAGCAAACTGACCAATGTTCATTGAATAAATTGCAAAAGTAATAAGTAGGCCCAGATTTGTGTGTAAATTTTTCCCCACTTAATGTGTACATACCTAGAAATAATTTTAGTTAATTGATGGAAATTAATCATTTCTTCACACTAGCCATATATAGGCTAAGGCTTTTGATAGAGTCAACATGAAAAATTCAATGCCACGGCCGGGATCTGAACCACGGATTTCCTGGTTTCCGTCCAGTCCTTCTAACCCATTGAGCTACCATGGCCAACTTGCCATCATGACATTAAATTCTCCATTTGACTCCTATATTTCCCCGGTAGACCACTAGGGGCTCTCGCATCCGAGATACGCTGTTTGTGGCAACTTACAATCGAGCCCCTTTGTTACGTTTTGTTACGGGATGTAGGACGGCATCGCCCTCCCAGCACAACATTGTAGTTCTTAATAAACTTTTGTCATACAAAAACTGCATGCACTTTTCCTCATTTTCATATAAAGGCACAGGATCGATAAAACTTATAAATTGAGCCATTGGTTTAAGATAGAACTTCCACTGAATGCCAGGGCCCCGGTGGAAAATTCATTTTCAGATTTTACAGTCAAGCTGCTACCTTGCTAACAGTGAAGTTTTGAACATCTGGAAAACATGCTTGGGTGATGGTGCAAAGGTTGGCAACAGAAGCTTACGCCAATAACTGTGTCAGGAGCACTACATCTGCGTGGCCACTTCGGCAGGCTCCGCCAGCCCTCGTACATGCATCTGATGATGGACTTAGACAAAATTTCTTACGGGACATGTTCTAAAGAATATCCCAAAAGTCTACAGCACATCTTTTCTAATAGAAACATGGCAGCAATGTTAGAAATTGACACAGAATAAATTGTACTGTAGAAAGGAGGTTATTCTGATGCAGAGCTGTGTGTTATTTAAGCTCTAGTTTCAAATTAAAAAGGGGTCAGACAATAGTTATAGTAGCATAACGTGCTGTTGTCACCTAGTAATGGACATACAAAGTTGAAAATAGGATATGAGAATAAGAATGGGCATTTGTATAGGTTATCCTGCTCCCAGACACATACATATATATGGACTTGTGTGCTTCCAGGCAAATCCCATCACCAAATCTTGGGGTGGAATGTACTACATCTTACTAAGAGGAAGTAAAAAGGCTTTGTTAGGCCTTTAAGATTTTAAAAGACATATTTCAAGTGAAATCTCTATCTGATTTTAGGTGAAATATAATACTCCCTCTATTTACTATAGGCAAATAATAGAGAAAGAAATAACAAAGCAAACTGATGTAGGTCCTCTATTTTTTTAGCACTCAAGTCATTAACTAGCACTTTCAGCAAATATTTTCATGTTGCATACTAGTAAATTATAAGTTATTACCTGAACGACATGTCTTCTGCCATTCGGTGCATGAATGTATGTTATGCATTCTTTTTCCAGTAATTCCAGCGCTTTTTCTAGCGGTGTACCAAAAAATGAATGCAAGGCCAGAAGCACTTCATCTGAAACTGATAAAGACTTTGTAAATCATAAGCAAAAACAGCTTTTTATGAGCTAATATTGTTATAAATGCTTAAAATCTTATTTTCAATTATTACAATAATCTCAGTCTAATTTACTATTGCCTAAACTATTAAGATTGTTAAATATAGTAAATTAAAACACATTGAAAAATGATATGAAGCTTTTATCACTTTTAAACCATCATGCTGAAAACTTGCATTAATAAATTGTGACTATTATAACCCATCTGGAGGAACAGCCTGAGGTTCAGCCTTATGTGCATGGCATGGCAGAGGTGAATTATGTGTAGAACCGAAAGTGGTCAGCACCACAATTTCTCAACAATGCTGAACGATCATCGGCCCTTATACTTGGATCTAAAATTCCTAAAAGAATTTTAAAAGGTTAATAAAAAACGAATACTGAAAAATATGTACGGCTTTGAAATCCATTGCAAAATTTAGAATATTTCATTTAGATATAGTTTGAATCTTCGATATAAATACTGCTGAATTAGAGTACCTTAATTCCTTACAGTATTTATCCATACAGTGAGCATAATTCATTTAAAGTTATAAAACTAAATTAACCTACAATGTCCATTCTCCTTGTATTTTCGTTTCACTTCTACAAGAAAGTCATTTAATAATCTCGGTAAGGTGCTGCATATGTTACCAATCTTCCCAGATGACTTGTCCAAAACAATATTTGTGCTCTTCCCCTTTAAATCTTGTTCCATTCTTAATTGTCTACTAGCACCAACGCAATTGCTACAGCAAAACGAAATCAACAGTATCAAACTTGTGTGTTACCAACTAGAAATTAATAGTATAAAAATTTTGTGTTCGACACAAACAAGATTCCTAAATTTCATTAGTATTCCAGTATACAAATTACGAAATGGAGAAGGAGAAATCTAGCAAACAAAGTACGCAAAGAAATCAGAAAAGAACACATAAGAAGAAGCAGAAGACTGTTAAACGCCGTAGCTATAAAAAAAAAAAAAAAAAAAAAAAAAAAAAAAAAAAAAAAAAAAAAAAAAAAAAAAAAAAAAAACATTCACTTCGTTTTACCCGCCAAATCCAAACAGGTTTGCCATCCCTCAAGTCACCAAAAGTCAGAGAGTGTAGCGCGTTTCATTAATCCCTTTGGATCACAAGATTGGTTTAACTACAATAAAACAAAGTACGACTTTACCTTTTCCCTCTAAACATATTAGAGGGAAGAGCCACGCCAACGCAGACGCCATGTCCCGAAGACGCTGCCCAAAAGATTAGGCCATTGCAGAAGAGTTGAAGAGAAGGCGCTTGCTGCAGCTGTCAGAGTGGTCAGGGCAGTGCCTGCGAATGATTGCGATAGCGGAGGGAGCAAATGGCGGACGCCGACTTGGGACCACTCTGGGGAAAAGTGGAGGCAGAGACAAATTTGAATTTTTGTCTTAGCGCGAATAGATTTCATACAGATTGATTAGGTGGCGCTCGTCACACACCACTGAGCAGGAATGCAATACGACAACAGTGCAGGACTCCGATTGGTTGCTCACCTAGTAGCGCTCAAGGATAAACACCTTCCCATTTGAAACACATAATAATCGGAAGGTATTCCGTATTGTCTCAGCAATGTGTTGCACAGCATGTTGCAGAGAGTATATGAGTTAATTTTTGCGTATATACCTTTCAGTGTTTGTCATGATTTTAACAGCTAACTAGCTGCATCGATAACTACTGAAAGTAGCTGGTTGTTGTTGATGCCAGAGGTCCATAATATTTTCAAAGAGTCCATCATACACTGGATCACAGTTATGTCGTTAGTGGCTAACAATTCGCATACATTTAAAAGATAAGGGCGTGTGTTTTGCTCCTTATTTAAGGCAGCGACTGAACGATGGGCCGGAGCATTGTCGTGAAGAAATAAGATTTTTTCTTCTTTGCCAAATGAGGTATTTTTCATTTCACCGTATCACTCAAAAGTTGCAGTAAGCTTGCGTAGTAGTCACCAGTGATACTTTTATCCTTTTCCAAGTAATCAATAAAAATAATTCTCTGTGCATCCCAGAAAATACTTGTCATAATCTTCTTAGCTGATAAATTGACTTTGCCTTATTTGGAATTAGTTCACCTGGTGTAATTCATTGTTTTGTCTGTAATTTACGTTCTGGATTGTAGTGATGTATCCAAGTTTCATCCATGGTAATAAGGCGTATCAAAAATTCAATGGGGTTTCTACGGTAGCGCTCCAAATTCTTAACGGAAAAAGTTTTTCTTTGCAACTTTGATCAGGTGTCAACAAACGCGACATCCATCTTACACAGACCTTGTGAAACCTGAAACATTACTTAAAATATTACCTCCACGTTCCTTTGATGTGTTTACAACCTCTATTATCTGAAACAACTTTAATCTGCGGTCTTCCAGCACTAAATGATGAATTGTGTGAATGATCTCTGTAGTTGTGACTTCCATAGAGCTCCAGAGCAAGGCTCATCACCAGTGCTCCTATGTCCCATTTTAAACTCTGCAGCCCACCTTTTAATCACTGTTGTTGAAGGGACAGAGTCACACTGTCCATTTCTTCCTCGGTTTCTTTAGGCGTTAAGCCTTACAAATGGAAGTATTTAATCACTGCCACTGCTCTTTATTTTTAAGATCCTCAATTTTCGCGAAACATCTACACTTCTTGTTTAAAATGTTGTTTGCTTGTTTAATATTTCCATGAAATATTTGGACTTGTATCTATACTGATGGATCAAAAGTTCCTGAAGAGATTGTGGGAGTTGCAGTGTTTATTCATAATAATGAAGATAGCATTAAAATTAAGTTAAATCAAGTGCTCTCGGTATCTTCAGCCGAACTTACCTGTGTTCGAGTTGCCACTTCATATATTAACAAAAAAAATCTATAATAGGATTACATTTTTGGATTCTTATAATATTTGGAGTAAATTAAGAGAAGTCATCTATGAAAAACTTTATTATTGAATCTAGAAGGGCAATCGGGAAGGATTAAGTATCAAATTAATCTGGGTCCCTGGACACAGTAATATCATTCAAAACTAAAGTGAATTTTCTGACAAAGGAGGCAAGAAATGAGGTTGATTTAATGGATATGGAATTTAATTTCAAGATATGTGTGCCAGATTAAAGAAGATGTAAAAATGGGAATTGATGAATGAACACCTATGAAGATATTTGGATAAATGGAATAACAACTCCATGTTTTAAAATAATATTATTAAAGACGCGTTTAAAATTAGATTACGAATAAGCTTAATTTCTTTACTACTGTTTTTTTTTTTTTTTTTTTAAGATGTACCGTTTTGTAGTTGTGGAGAGATAACTAACACAGAGCGTGTGCTAATTGGTTGCAGTATTAATAAAAAGGAAAATTAAACGTTACTACAATTATATTCAAGGAAGTTACATGAACCTATTAAAACTACTAATATTGTTAAATACACCGCTAAACTAATTGTGAGAAAAATTATACAACATATTAAAAATGTAAATTAAAACTATAATACATAATCAAAACTTTCATTTAAATACAAGTTTACAGTCAACAGACACTAAATGAAGGTGGTTTGAAAGTTCCAAAGGGTCTATAAATAAGAAAAGATCAACAAAAACTGTTAATTTATTCTGAAATATGGTAAACGGTTGATCATAGAGTATAAACATATATAAGAGTAGGTATTATTTCCCTATCTGTTAAGGTAAGTCTTTCCTTCGATTGCCTTTTATATGGTGTTATGTTTTATATAATTTTGTTGGTTTTATTATTCTGTGATTTTATTAAACTGCTGGTCTGTCGAGGCTACAGTAAGAAGAATGTGCAGGGTGTATTTCGCTATGTTGGTGTTATGATTTTGGTATTGAGTTTGTTTTGCTGTTGCCATTTGTTGTGGCATATGATTATGAGAACAAGTTTTTGTGTGGTCGAATGTGTTTTATTTGATGGAAAACATTAATTAAAGAAGTTTAAAAAGGATATTTAATGACCTGAAACAGTATTCGTCAGAAGTCTTAAGGTACGTTTGGAACACATTTCTGGAAGTTGTTGGTTTGGATTGCACTGGAAAGACAATTACAGCTGTATGAAATACGGGGATTATGGTTTACTTTGTATTAATTTAGAGAAGTTGAAGTACTTCAGTGAGACAGATTTGTTTGTGTTACAATGAATACAATTTTACCTTGAACTAAGAGTATACCGTATAGCGTTCAAAGCAAAATTTTTGTTCAGATCATTATTAATCTGTAGTTCAAATATAACTTTTTTTCGCTATAAAAGTGAACGAAATCTGTAAGTAGCATTTGTGAGAACGGAAATGGGTTATTAAGTCGGGAATGAGACGCTCGTCAAATAAAACAAAATAATGACATTAAAATAGGCCGCTGTATAGAGTTGAAAGACATAAATACAATTTTTTATTTTCAAGTACAAGTAGTTTTTTTTTTTTTAACAGAGTATTCTGGATTGTATATGAGCACAAGTTAACGTTTACTTCTGTTAAATGGTACAAGTTTTGCGAGCTTTTGGTAATTATCAAGAACATTCAAGACCGTGTTAAGATACTTTGCTCATCACGTTGTCTGGTAAGACGTCTAGCTGGTACAGTTTTTTTCCGACATTAACAGTACTATTTAGCTTTACATTAAGTTTTCATATTAATTCAGCATTACGTTTTAAATAACTTTTCTTCTTTTCTCGATTATGTAGTATGTGAAATGTAAAGTTTTATAAGTTTATGACAAATCTTTTAGATTTAAAATTGCATTATAAGTGAATAAATGAAAAAAGTTAAATGAAATGACAAATAATCCCCTACCCCGAAATATGAGAGGAATAAAACAAGAAAAAGAAACAAATTTCACATTTATTACAGTGACATAACTACAATTATTAGTATACCTAGGCTTTGCTCATATAAGACCTAAAAGAAACATGCACGTTTTCTGTGAAGCTCATAGTGTCACCAAAGCTGTGATCAGTTAATGTATGGCAAATCATTAATATAAACTTTTAACCTGTGTATGTAGAGTGATTTAGAGGCTGTTTTCAATTAAACACAAGGCAATCCATGAAATATAGGACATAAGCTCATACCTACAGTTTTAAGCATCTCTAATAAAGAAGCATGTAATTGAATAATTTCCTGCTTTGGTGAACTACTTGCATCAAACCTATGGTTGTGCGGTCATTTTTGATACATTGAAAATGGGTAAATTTGTCAGTCCTGTTTCTATTAACAAATTTTGAGTAGGCATATGAATATTTAAGTTAATTAATGGAAATTAATCATTCCTTCACCTTAGCTGTGTATAGGCTAAGATTTTGGATAGAGTCAAACTGAAAAATTCAATGCCATGGCCAGAATTTCAACCACGGTTCTCCTGGTTTCCATTCGCTCTTACCAATTGAGCTACCATGGTCAATGTGCCATCATGACATTAAATTTTCCAATTGAGTCATATTTTCCCAGTAAACCACTAGGGGCTCTCTCATATTCACTGTTTGTGGCGACTTACTGGTTTGAAGGAACAACTAATTTCCATCAATTAACTTAAAATAATAAGAGTTTAATGATAAAGCCTTGAACTCAAGAACTTACAGTATTAAGTTAATGGTAACCAGGGAAATTTTAGCAAGATTCATATGATGGAATTTGGTAAAATCCTATATAATAATAATAGAGATGTGTACACTCAAGTTTGAGCATTAGGTTATTTTCACATTTCTGTCTTTGACACCTGTAAGTATTCCTCTCGCTATTTGGCATGATTTGGGGAGAACATATATATTAAATCCATAAATTTGAAAATATTTTAGTAGGTCATATACGGCTATTCATATTTCACTCCAACAGCTATACAGAATAGATAAATTAAAAAATGCTGTGATACTTTCTGATTTTAAAGCAGCATTATGTGCAATAAGTTCATATAAAATGAGGCCAATCCAAATTAAAGAATGTCACAAAATGATCCAATAACTTCAAAAACTACAGAAAAGAATTATATTACAGTGGATACCTGCACATTGTGGAATTGCTGGAAATGAATCAGCTGATTTTCTTGCCAAAAAGGTGCAAATTTAATTCAGAGCAAAAGTAAAAACTTGCCCTTTACATCCATAAAAAAAATTAATTAAATGCAAATATAAAACAAACAAAACCAATCAATATCTAACAAAGCCAAAGATAAAAAATGGAACATTTTAATCAAAAATCCAGAAATTATTCCAGAAATCCCACGTAATATTGCAGTAGCAAATTTTAGATTACTTATGGAACATGATTATTTGGCCAAACACTTACACAGAATAGGAATTTATGCAAGTGCAAATTGTCCTCTGTGCAACAAAGAAGAGGAAATGACTGAAGAACATCTTTTAACCTGTGAAGTCCTACCTGCCGGACCCACTACACAGAAATATTGGATAGCAAGAGAGCTAATGTCTTCATTGCCAAAGCCTAGCATTTGAAAACAACATTTCTGTCTTTGTTACAGTCTGTAATTGTCCTGGTCCTTTTCGAGCATGTTATGATGTGATATCTACAAATCATACAGGAAGAGGGTAGAGTTAAATGTTTAACCCAGAGAGTACAGTAAGCTTTTAGTTCTCAAATGCTCCCTGAAAGGATATTTAATAGGTTGTGTTACAAGTTTGTTTGTTTAGCTCCCAAGTTACACCCATAGTGCGAAGACCCTGAACCCACTCTTCACTCAATTTATAGTTGTCTAACCAGCCCTACAACTAGAGGTCAACAACAACCATATTTCATATTGGATATGTCACTGTGTGTTTGTAACTGACATTGGATGAAACAGTGTGAACCTGTGCTTACAAGCAACATAAAGCAAAACAGAGAATTTCTGACATCTTAAGCTGTTTTATTATCTTAAGTGTAAAACTGTCTCACAATACTGGCAGAAAATTTGGGCTATGTGTAGGATGCAGCAACGAATTGAATATGTCAAGAGTGTTTTAGTTGATATTGAGCTGAGAATTTCTCCTTGAAAGACAAACGTTGATCTGGGCAGGCAGGCACATGGAAAGAATTAATGAAATGATAGTCAACAATCTACAAATGACATTGACATTGGTTACTGTAGTGTAACTTGAAAAAACTGAGTTCTGTAAATACTCATGAAGTATGGGTTCCTCTCGAACTGAGTGAAGGGGATTTAATCCAGCAGATTCTATCTGTGAATTCTTTTGAGATACAATTAGAATGATCATTTCTGGAATTGTTGGTAACTGGAGATGAGACCACTTTGGTTCCCAAACCAGGGAAAAGTTATGTTGTGCATTTGGTGGGATTGTACAAGAAATCCTGTATTAAGAATTTCTTCCAAATAATGAGACTATCAGTTCCAAAAAATACTATTGTCAGTTAGATTGTCTCAAGGCAGCCATTGAAGAGAAAAGACCGGAATTGGGAAACAATGTTGTCTTTCATCAAATACCAGACTATGTGCCTCTATGTGACCCGTCAAAATATGTGTAATTTTAAGTAGGATGTGTTTACCCAAACGCTGTGTTCTCTAGACATTGCCCTTTCTGACGTTCATCTATTCCGTTGACCATAGAATTTTCTGAATGGTAAATGCTGTACTTGGAGGACTGCAGACTGAACCCCGAAGAGTTCATCTATCAGAAGACTACCAAATTTTGAAGTAATGGAATTTATGGGTTTCCAGAGAAATGACAGTTATTGCTTACAATAACGGTGTATAGTGCAGGAAATAATTTGTTTACAAAACCTAACTGCCTTATTTAGTTATATTTTGAATGACCTTGTGTTTAACGTTAATTAATGCAATTCAGTGACAACTGTCATAGCTGAGTTTCTGGTAAGGTAAGTTAATTTTGATGGTGCGTTCTTTGAAGACAATCTTTTTCACGTGCATGGTGTCACTCTTCCTACCAAGACTGTATGTTTATCAAGACATGTTCCCACAGTTTTATTGCGTATGTCTTGATTGCCAATATTTTTATATGGAGTAGTTTGGCAATATATTGATGAGACTGCTTATTCCAGAGAATCATGGTTGGCAAAGTGCTTAGGCCAGATCATGGCTATTATTCTACAGGATAACCTTTCTGTCAAGTATGAAAAGAATCATAAATTAGACTTGTCAAACTACTTCAATTGTAATATAAATGTCTGGGAGGGAAGAGAGAGAGACAGACAGATGAGACAGATGACCTTTAGGGTGTTGATTGGTCAGGAAAGATAATGGGTGTTCCTGACTTAATCAAAGCCTAGTGGTCATCTCACTGTCACTGTCCTCTCTCTGTTCTTTCCCAGACATCTACATCACAATTGAAGTAGTCTGATGTACACCGTACTAAAAGTAAAGATTCAGAAAAAATATGTAGATTAAGAGAGTCTAGATTTGAAACCAGAATTATTTTGAAGAACAGTTCATTCTTTGCAGAAAGATAATGTCATAGAAACTAAAAATTGCAACCCATAATTGGCAAATCTTGTACAAAGTAGCATTTTTGGAATTAAAAGATCTAGACAATGTACCAGAAAACATAATCTATTACATCTCCAGATCTCGAGAGACTTCAGCTTCCAGAATCTTCTCACTTCAATTGGCAGTACAAAGCCGAGCAGTACAATTCAGAACAGTCAGATTGTAAGTTGACAAGTGAATATTAGAGTTGTTGTCAGCAAGCAGAACAGTGTAAACGGAAAAAATTGTTGTACATCGAACAATTCCAACAGCAAGCTCAACAGAGACATTAAAAAAGACTTGCGTAATGAGACAAGTTTACTGTGTGTATTTGTATAAAGAGAAAGTGATTGTAAGTTAGCATTAGGCTAATGCTTCTAGTAACAAAGTGAATGCTTTGTTTTGTTTTTGTCACAATATTTAATTCTTATAACGTCTCTCTTTAGCTGAAAAAGTGTTTCCTCTTTATGAGGAAAAACACGTTGTTGGTCCTCTTCCTTATGTAATATGGTCACTCTGGTTGCCAGAATTTGTAACTGCTCTTTAGTCTGTGTAGTACAATGCATGCCATTCTGCTTGAAACTTCTGTTTCACACTTCCATTATAATGGGTCTGATCTGGTTGCTTACCACCTGGTTGTCTTTATGGGCCATCTTTCCACTTCATGAAGATGCCCATAGGATTTCATGACTGCTGAATGTCTCCTGATTCATCTTTGCATCCACCTTTGTTTCTCATGGACCAGCTGCAACCTCTGCCAGAATTACCCTAAGAAGCTCATTGGGTCTTAGGAGCTTACCTTAACTGGCTTGATTTACAGGACCCTCCTGCCGGTGTTGATCATCGCCTCGTGGCTCTAAAGATTATCTAGTGCCAGTATCACTTCCTCAGCCACCCTCGAGATGAACATCCACAAACTTACAACACTCTGAACTAATCTCCAACAAGGCCTCCTTTTCCACTGCCATGGTGTTGCCTAATGTCACTATTTGGTAGGGCATATCCTGTTTTCTTGATGGCAAGCCTGCTGCTACATGATGACATTTATGGCTGGGATGTATTTCTGGCATATGTATATCCTGACAGCCGACTACAATGAGACTGTCCTCCACTTTTCTCTGCAAGGCTTCATTTGAGATGGGTCTGACCTGCCACACACACCATGCCAGTTCTTGCTCAGTTGTTGCCAGTTGTCTTGGCTGTTGATAATCCTTTATAATGTGTCCAGTTTGCTGTATCTCCAGTTTTAGTGCTTGATGCCCATCGTCTTGGTTGTGGATAGTTTCTCACCAGATGCCCCATGTGTCTGCATCCCCAATACAATTCGCTAGGGGTCTTCACAAATATCCCTGAGTCAACTCTCTCTGTCTTGTCATTTCAAATACTCCCACTCTCCAAGATGGAGGTAATGGTTACCTAGACTGCTGGCTGCTCTCTCCTCAAGCCTGCTCTATTCCACTGATACTGACTGCTCTTTGACTTGGCATGGACAGCCCTGACTAGCTATACCTCCAACAGTCACCTAAGGGGATCATTGATGTCCTTGGACTCATCTTCCATTCCTGATATACCAAATTCTTTGATCCTCGAGGTAAGGATAATTGTTTTCTTGGTTGTCTCCATGCTCATTACAGCCATTAGTGATAGATGGTTTTGTACATGCTGATCAGATGCTATTATATTTCGAAGTCATGGAGGCTATTGACAAATGAATAGGCAACTTCCTGTAACATATGATTGGTCGTAATTGTTAATTTTATGTAGAGTAAATGCAGAAATAAAGACAGCTCTTTTTGCAGAGGACATGATCATGTGGACATCTTCCCTACAAATAGAGAAATCCAAAACCTCAATGGAAAAGGCTCTGATACTATTGGAAAAGTGGAGTGACAACAATTTGATGAAAATAAATACTGATAAAACAACATTCCAAATATTTAGCTTAACAAAGAAAATCTCTAAACTAAATCTGCAGTTCAAGAAAACAAACCTGAAACAAACATATGAAACAAAGTATTTAGGAACAATTTTTGATTCAAAATTATCTTGGAGACACCATATTGAAGCAGTAGTAAACAAATCAACAACAAAATGTTCAATTTTAAAAAGATTAGCTGGAGTTAAGTGGGGCATGAACACCACATACAAAACATTCATCAAGCCAATACTTCTTTATAATGCAGAGGTAATAATTACAGCAAACAGTTCTAACATAAATCACCTAGAAGTATGCCAAAATCAGGCCATGCAACTAATAACTGGTGCAGCAAAATCACGGCAATGCAAGCCTTAACTCGAACTATCCAATACATCTAACTTTAGAGGAACAGGCACTAATACAACATGAAAAAATGTTGCGGTTAAAAACAAAATGGGAGAAAAGATTACTACAACCAATCAAGATGAAAACACAAACAAGTTTCCTACACAATGTTACGGAATTAAAAACAGATCTGAATATTCCTAATTCTAAAGAAAACATTTTAATCAAAGAAAACCCACTGGCTTTTAAACCAATTAATATTCAATTAGATTTAGAACAAATAGTTACAAAATCTGAAACTTCCAATCCTGTACTGAAAGCACTAGCATTAGAAACTGTGAACAATAGATACCCACCCGAAGAATGGACCTAACTTGGACAACAACTCAGGAGCAGGAATTAAGTGTGCGCTGTTCTCATTCTATCAACCAGCAGGATACCACACAACAAATTTTGATGCAGAAGTAACGGCTATTCATATTTCATTCCAACACCTTCTATACAGAATAGATAAATTTAAAAATGCTGTCATACTTTCTGATTCTAAAGCAGCATTATATGCAATAAGTTTATATAAAATGAGGTCAATCCAAATTAAAGAATGTCACAAAATGATCCAACAACTTCAAAAACTACAGAGAAGAATTATATTACAGTGGATACCTGCAAATTGTGGAATTGCTGGAAATGAATCAGCTGATTTTCTTGCCAAAAAAGGTGCAAATTTAATTCAGAACAAAGTAAAAGCTTACCCTTTACATCCATAAAAAGATTAATTAAAAACAAATATAAAAACAAACAAAACCTATCAATATCTAACAAAGCCAAAGATAAAAAATGGAACATTTTAGGAATTTATACAAGTCCAAATTGTCCTCTGTGCAACAAAGAAGAGGAAATGAATGAAGATCATCTTCTAACCTGTGAAGCCCTACCTGCCGGACCCATTACACAGAAATATTGGAGAGCAAGAGAGCTAATGGCTTCATTGCCAAAGTCTAGCATTTGAAAACAACATTTTATATAGAGTGGGCCAAAAGTCCTGAACCATAGGGAGTGGTTCATGCAGGATGGTTAACCACCACATGACGTCATTCAAGTACAGAGTTTGCTGGACGACAATTTCCCACAGTGGATTGGTTGTTGAGGATGTTATTTTGTCACCTATTTTTTGAGGATGTACGGAAATGTACAGTTGTAGGTAACCTTAATATATGTTGCACATTAGAAAGAAACCTAAGGCTTGAAATGTAGATATATAACATTTATCTGAAAGTGCTGGAGTATCAGAATTATTTCTGTTAGGTAAATTATTCATCATTCAAGTTGCATTACAGCTTTTGGTAGCCAAATGCCACTTCATGGCTCATACTAAATTACCTACATATGTTCTTGATTTGGCATCATTTCTTGATATGTTGTGATTTGGCAGGCAGGAATGATATTATGACTTTGTGGGTTCGTAGAATTAAAAGTCCAATTTGCAGAAATTCTACATGTTCTTTATTTCCGTAGAAATGAACTCACATTAGCCGTATTACATCACATACACAATCTACCAAGGTTGATGACAAAAACAACAGATTCTGATTACACCTTTTTACAGCTCTCATTACAACATCTATTCACTACTCTGTTTACGACAGATTCTTGGCGAGCTGTCGCTTCCTTAAATACCTCATCTGATAATTCCAGACTGTTCCAGAACAATCAAGAAACCAAATAATCTCTATCAATCAAGATGTCACCAGAAATTTCCATTTATCTCAGTTTGTTTGTTTCGGCAGACCTTTATCTGCGTGCTATCTTTATCAGTTCCTTTGTGTAAACAAGCTGTGTTATTGCTCCGCGCGAACCTTTTATGCCCATCGCCGCAACAATATTTTAATTTAGGTACCAATTTGCAGTGGTATTAAGGACAGTGAAAAAGCTGATGTACTTGCTAAGCAAGGCTCAGCAAAAGAATTCCTGGGACCAGATCTGGGGGAAAAGCTGGTCCAACAGCAATATTACATAAACTGTGGAGGAGAATCCCAGTTATAAGTCATGGCAGGTCATTAGACAGTTCATGCAATAAAAGAAAAGCTCTGTTCATTGCAAGCAATCAGGTGAGGAGTCTTGTAGCCTTTCTTATGGGCCTTGCATATACAAAAGAATAAAAGCATAAGGATGTGCTTGAAGGAAAGCTGGGTTATAGGTTGGTCAGAAACATTGAAAGAGTCGTATGCAATATTTGCTACTTGCAGGATGGCTATAGACTTAATGAATTAGTATTAACAATTATATTCAGACAGCAGCACAAGAATGAATGTGTAGAAGGATGCTCTTAAGTCATAGTGTTAATCACATTTTATGTTTATAGGAAACAGTGAAAAGAAGCAATATGCAGTTCGCACAAGGAGTACCAAATATGGAAACCACAAGGCCATCAGTGTTTGGTCAGTATATACCTCTAGCACAGGCTATCCAACCTGCAATGATGAATAGTGATCCATCAGCAGCATGGCTCCAAGTTCCACCATCCCAAATGCCATGGGGTATACCTATGGCTAATCAGCCAACAATTGTGAGGTAAGGGAATACAAACTGCTTTGAACACTTAGAAATATGTAATGTCATGCTTAGATTTGTCAGAAAAATTAATAAACTTGTTTAAGTTCTAAATTGTTAATTGATGGAATTTAATCGTTTCTCCATACTAGCTGTGTATAGGCTGAGGTTTTGGTTAGAGTCGTGGCATTGAGTTCTTCTAATTGACTCCATCTATTCTAAAATGTTTGCTTATTTGATTTGATTACCCTTGATAAAACTATTTGTAGGTGGTTGTCACACTACATCACTTAAGTTTTGATTTTTTATTATACTTGAGAACATACTGAGTATTATGAAAGCATAGAGCCAGACTGAAAAATTCAATGCCATAGCCGGGATTTGAACCACAGATCTTCTGGTCTCCGTCCAGCTGCTCTAAACCATTGAGCTACTATGGCCAACGTACCAGCATGACATTAAATTCTCCAACTGACTCGTATTTTTCCCGGTAAACCACTAGGAGTTTTCATAAATACATGAGACAACTACCTTAATGGCGACTTACTATGCTGTAAGTACATTAAGGCCCAGGCTTTATAGTTCGGACCACTATTAGGTACAATTAATGGAAATTAATTGTACTTTCACACTAGCCGTGTGTAGGAGACACTATGAAAGGGTAGAGCCAGACTGAAAAATTCAATGCCATAGCCGGGATTTGAACCACGAATCTTCTGGTCTTCGTCCAGCTGCTCTAAACCATTGAGCAACTATGGCCAACGTATCAACATGACATTAAATTCTCAGTTGGTATGTTGGGCATAGTAGCCCAATGGTTTAGAGTGGCTGACGGAGACCAGAAGATTCATGGTTCAAATCGGGTATGGCATTGAATTTTTCAGTCTGGCTCTACGCTTTCATAGTGTGTCCTACACAAGGCTAGTGTGAAAGAAGAATTAATTTCCATACTGAGTATTCACGAAAGTCTTTTACTGAATAGTGGGTGTATCATTGTCATTTTTTGTTAATTGTAGGTGGTGCAGCAAACTTATAAATTTATTTACTTAGAGGAAATTGTTCTTTTACACTAGCCATGCGTAGGCCAAAGTATGAAAAGGTAGAGTCAAACTGAAAAATTCAATGTCAGAGCCAGAATTTGAACCATGTATCTTCCAGTCTCTGTCCGGATGCTCTTAATCATTGAGCTAACATGGTCAGCATGGCATTAAATTCTCCACGAGTCAGATATGTTGCTACATTGTAGTGTTTAATGCCCGATTTTACTACATATGACACCGCAGGTAGTGACACTGATGAGACATGAGATAAGATTGAGCATTGGTGGAATGAGATGGAAGGGGAAACTGGATATCACGAGAAAACCTGCTCCAGCACTGTGTTGTCCACCACAAATCTCACTACAGTTGCCTGGGATTGAACTCAGGCTGCCTTGGTGAGAATCGAGCAGTCTAACCACTCAGCCATGGTGCGGCCTAGTCAGTTGGAGAATTTTATGTTATGGTAGCTCAATGGTTAAGAGAAGACGGATGGTGACTGGAAGATCCATAGTGCAAATCCTGGCTATGGCATTAATTTTTCAGTCTGACTCTTCCTTTTCATTATTTACATAATATTTTCAAACTTTCTGAGTAATAATTTTGTGTTCAGAGATTCATGTTTTTGGAAATAACACACTTTTTTTCTTTCTCTTTTTCCTTTACATTCATAGTGCAAGAACATATAGCACCAATAACCCTTCTTTGTTTTCCTGAAGTACTTGTACAGATCAAGCCACCTGCTAAATGACTATCCAATGTTCTTTCAGAATATAAAACTGGTGGAAATCTTCATTTGGGAAAAAGTCTTATTTGTACATAAAAGCACAATTTGTTACATTTTGATGTCCCATATGGAAATCTCATGGGGCAATATGTCCTTCCAGGAAATACCATTTGCAAGTCAGAGGAAGAAGTGCCACTGAGAGTCTAGGCTGATGATGAAGGCAACATTTTCCATATTTAAAATGTGATATATTTACTGCATTAGAGATTTATTTGGGTTTTGTTTAAATCGCTTGTGGTTGTACCATTTTGACAGTTTCATTACAAACTCGTGAAAAAATAATAATTTCTCTGAAATTATGGAATCAAATCACCATTGAAATAAATTGGAAACCGTACTGAAATACATTAGACTCTCATTCTTAAAGCCAATCAGTGATTTTTTAACACATGAATTAAATTGAATTTATTTATATGAGGGCTGTTCAATAAAGAATGATCATAATTTTTTTACGGTCATGATTTTTCGCACTTAAATTCAATCTTATTATATTCTGTTAGCTTCATGTGAAACAAACACGTCGTAGTAGTTTCATTGTTGGTACTCCTGGTTCCCGCCTGTGAGAACCAGGTAAGTTCAGACATGTTCAATATCGCCTAGCGCTGCAATGGAGGTAACATGCAGTTAAAGTTGATGTTAGAGGAAGATCCCGAGTTTCTTTCAAATGTAATCACTGCTGATGACACTTGGCTGCATCATTTTGATCCTGAGAGCAAACAGCAAATCTCAGTATGGAAATCTTCATCACTAACCCCCAAAAAAGCAAAAGTGGTTGCTTCTGATGGGAAACTTATGGTCATCTCATTCTTTGATATTCAAGGAATGGTTTATCTGCATGATGTACCTGCACACACATCAGTAACTGGACAATACTACAGGGATGTCCTGAAAACATTGCAAGTCTATATCAGGCACAAAAGACCACATTTCCGTGAAGCAGGCTGGATGCTGCACCACGATAATGCGCGGCTGCATATTGCCAATGTTGCTGAATATCTTGCAAAATCAACATGAAGTGCAACCATCACCCTCCCTATAGTCCGGATTTAGCCCAATGTGACCTTTTTCTATTCCCTAACTTGAGGAAACGCCTTCGTGGGAGGCATTATCCATCATCAGAAACAGTAGTGAAGACTGCAGAGGCGATTTTGAAGGATCTCTCAAGAAATGGTTTCTGGCATATCTTTGAAGACTGGCAGAAACACTGGGACAAGTGCATTGCATTCAGGGGAGACTTATTTGAGTAGGACCATCAAAATTATGAGAATGAGTAAAGGTACGTTGTCAAAAAAAATTTGTGATCATTCTTTATTGAACAGCCCTTGTACAACTTGCTATTTACAATATTTTATCTTCATTACATACATATTTCTTAGTCTAGTTGTATAAATGTTGGTACTGTTTATCTTTTTTAACCTTGCTAGCTCAGCCTGCTTGGCTCCCAGGCCTTTTAGCATTGCTGAGTAGCACAGTCACTTCCATTCTCTACTCTAGTTTGCTGTTTCCCTTTGTCCCAGCACATTTTCTTTTCTACTCTTTACTTTTCTCATCCTTTCTGTTTTTCTTTCCAAAACAGGTTCCCTATATTTCTATTTCTACTTTCATTTTTCCCTATAACCATTTTTATGGCTATCAGCACGCTTTGCATCTTTTCTCATTTCTTCTACCATATTTCCTGTCTCCTTACTGCTAGCTCTTTGCACTCTGTCAGAGTATGAACTGTACTTTCTGTATCTCCACATAATTCATATATTTCTACCCTGCTATTTTTTAGTCCCCTTAAAAACATGTTCTAACACATACAAACTATGTGTAGGGAAACTTTGAAAGATGAAATCAGTACTTAGAAATTGAATGTCATAGCTGGGATTTGAAGCACGTATCTTCCACTCTTGATGTGGTGTGGCTGCTCTACCACTGAGCTACTATGGTAACATGCTGGTACAATATTAAATTTCCCATCCGACTCGCATTTTCCCAGTAGATCATGAGGAAATCTCAATTCAAGATCACACATATCTCAGTGAAGAGCATTGTGCTTTGGTTCCCTGCTATGGAAGTGTTCAGGGTCAATCCCACCCCTGGGGGGTTGCAGATTGTAAGTCCTGGATATAGGATCATGCCCACCTTGCACTGTGAGGAAATTGAAGAGCTATGCTAGGTATTGAACTCTGGTCTAGAAAGCCAACTTTCCAGCTGGGGGTGCCAAAATGTTGACCACATCTCCTCCTTGCATCAGTTTGATGATTATTCACCTCTGTCTTGCGTATGTGGGCATGAGGCCAGCAGTTGGATTGGCAGGCTCAGGCCCACTTTGTGCTGTTATGCCCTTTTTTAAACTTATTTTTGAAAAGAGAGAATAAGTATTTGTAAGAATAGCTAGTACAAGAGTGATAATCATAAGTGCAACACATCAAATTCTTTTTTCCTTGTTTACATATATGAATAATTGCCTTTATTTTAATAAGTTACGTGCCTTAACATTAAATTAAAACAGTTCTTGTTGGGTGTGAAATTAAAGGAAATGTATTGTATTTTTAAGGTTCTTATTCTATAATTTTGTTGAGGCATTTGGGAGAATAATCACAGTTAAGTTTGCTAATTTAAGAAGAATGGCTATTAATATAATTTTGAGTCTAACTATACTCAGTGCTCCGCTTATTGCTGGTATTTACCTAGAACGCGTTTCATTAGGATCTTCCTAACATCATCAGCTATTGTCGACTAATAGATGTTGGTTTGGTGAACTCATTGAAGGCAATAGGTGCGTCTCTGTCTGTATCTTTATGTACTTGAAGTTTTGGTTTTCTTCAAAGGTAGTGTCAAAATTAAAAAATTTTCTTTCATATTTATTTATGAAGATTTTTTTCCAGGTGGTTAATGCAGCTGGACCTTGGACATTTTTTAATAAGTGGATTTCTTGTTCTATATCACGATTCTCCTTCGAAAAATGGTACGTTACCGCCGATTTATCTATTTCTTTGTTCCTGATGTTCCTAAAATGCTCTTTAAGGCTAATGTTCAAGTTCCTTTTAGTTACTAAAATCAGGCAAATGAGTCAACCTTGTATATACTTTTCTCCACTTACAAGTTTTTTGATGTAGACTAGTTTCTGGGAACCTCTTCCCTGTGGTCAACCACAGAACTGACGATAGGGAAGAGGTTCCCAGAAACTAGTCTACATCAAAAAACTTGTAAGTGGAGAAAATTATATACAAGGTTGACTCATTTGCCTAATTTTAGTAACAATGGCACTCCACTTTCTGAAATACTTCTTTTTATTCTATATTCCTTTTAGTTTTTCCAATGTAAAAGTTGGCACAGCCTTTGCAGCCTCAGACAAAAAAATCAGGTGTGTACCGGATAAACTGCAAAGGCTGTGACAACTTTTACATTGGAAAAACTAAAAGGAACTTGAACATTAGGCTTAAAGAGCATTTTAGGAACATCAGGAACAAAGAAGTAGATAAATCGGCAGTAACATTTCATTTTTGGAAGGAGAATCATGATATAGAACGAGAAATCCACTTATTAAAAGGTGTCCAAGGTCCAGGTGCGTTAACTATGTGGGAAAAAATCTTCATAAAGATATATGAAAGAAAATTTTTTAATTTTGACGCTGCCTTTGAAGAAAACCCAAACTTCAAGTTCATCAAGATACCGACAGAGACGCACCTATCACCTCCAAGGAGTTCACCAAACCAACATCCATTAGTCAACAACAGCTGATGATGTTCGGAAGATCCTAACGAAACGCTTTCGAGATAAATACTAGCAATAAGTGGAGCATTGAGTACTAGTTCGACTCTAAATTATATTAATATTGTGCTTCATTGTATCATAGTCCTTACACATTGAAAGAATGGCTATGTTTACTTTTATTACTGAGTCAAATATTTTAACACTACATAACTAAATTGTAATATTTATTTCTAGATACAGTAATAAACTAAATTTAGTGCACATCACTGTCACAAAGTCTAGCAATTTTAAGTAAATGACTATATTGATTGATAGTAATTTATTTCTCATCTTTCCTTTTACATCAACAAATGGAAATACAAAATCAAGATTACAATTATAAAAACCATACTGAAATATGCCATATATTCCTATATCCTGAAAATCCTATCATGTTGCCCACCATTGAATAGTAATTCGGTCCCCATACACCTAACCCTAAGTCTTTGTGTATTGGAGGCCCTCTACTCCTTTTTACACTTCCTGCCATTTCACCTATCCCACTCTACATTTTTCTCTTAATTGTTCTTAGCCATCTCTCTTTAACTTTCCCTAAATAATTCCCTATATTTCTCCTGTTCTTTTCTCCTTTTACTGACAACATTTTTCTAATTACTACTTCACCCCCCAAATTGTCCCATTTACGTAGCCAAGCCTGCTCTCTCCATATCTTTGACTACAATTTAATATACAATGGAAATCTGCATTCTGTTCTCCACACAATGGACATTTATCTAGCTCCCTCTCTTGACCTCTACCTTTCAAGTTTCTCACTTCTGTTCTCGCCCAAGCAAAACCTTCTCGCCCTAACTTGTTACATATACCTATATATCCTTCCCTACCCCAGGTTGTTTTTATTTCTCTATATAATCTCAGTGAGCTTTTGTCACTTGTATTTGCGAAAATGTCTTGTTTGTCAATATCTTCTAATCTTAGTTTAACTTCTTTCCAGAAGCCTCTATACCCATACTCTGCATTCATCCAAGAATGACCCATACCTATCTGCTTCAACACGTCATACATTCTATGTGCCCAAGACCCTCCCCAGTTACTTCTCTTTTGAATATGAAAACATTCTTTAATTATATTGCCATCTTCCAAGACTATATTGCTTATTCAGAATGTAATTGTTTCAATAGGTTTACTGCAGAACCAGACTCACCCACCAAATTGAGTGCCATTTTGCCTGCCATAGAAGACTCAGGTGTGTGTATGGCAGGCAGTTTTGCACAAAGTAAACGGAAACTGGATGCTGAGGAGGAGCTGCTGTATGTACCCTATCAATTCTAAACATGAGAGAACGTGGAGAGTGTATGAGAATGGAGCCCAGCACAGTCCACCGTTGCCAAGATTCCTTATATGCAAGTAAAGCTGATGTCCCAGAGTCAAATTTTGTAATACATATTACATATTAGTTCTTGATTAACACTTATTTTGAACTATTTCAAAGAAACATTTAAAAAACTTTATAATCAATAAAATTCTGGAATTAGTAAATGCTTAGGTTGACTGCCACATTAAAGTGATATTTCAGTTTTACATATTCCTGGCAGTGGGAATGCATTCTTGTATGCTTTGGTGTTGGGTGACCGGGTGTTTCTTTATATTATCTTTTTCAAACAAAAATTATCATTATTTGTTTATTACTTGATACAACCACAAAAGTTGAGAGTGCCTCTGTAGTGCAGTTGTAGACCATCTGCCTCTGGCACAGGGGACTCGGGTTCGAACCCTGGTACCGACATGGAATTTCTCTCTGCTGAGAGGTCTGGTCTGGGGTGCACTCAGCCTTGTGATACCAATCCTGATGACTAGGTAGGTTCCTAAGAGGTCTGTTAGTCAATTGTGGTCAGGGGAGTTGGCATGCTGACCCCTGCCACCCCATCCTGCACTCCTCCGTGGCTGGAGGTAGCAGCAGCCAGGCAGAAAGGGTAAACTGTTTGGGGGATATGTCCTATGGATTATTATTAATAAAAGTCAAAATTTGGTCACATTAGTGTTGTAATTTTATTTTTAAGACAAAAATTCAAGAAACATGAAAATGGAAAGAAAACCTTACAAATTTCATTGAAGTTACAATTCAGTTTCCAAACACTCCTTTTACATTCCTTTTTTGGGGGAAGGTCTTAGGAACTCTAAAATGAATATGCAGAGTAGGTGATTAATGTTGGCAAGGTATACGAGTTGCATATTACAATATGTTCAGCATTTGTTTTGTGTCGATCTTCATCCTGGAATGAAATATTTTGGGAATTAAACAGTAGATTGTTCCTGAAGGATATGTTTGTACAATGAAACATTACTTTGAATAATACATCAATTATAGTTCTTAGTTTCTTTCCTGCATTTTCTATCCAGGATATTTTTTGTCAGCTGGCTCTTGGCCTTTTTTTTAATTGTTCCATTTATACCCCACCTTTAACTGCAATGGTTATATCGACAGCTGTTCTCTTTGGAACATATTGAAGGTGTTAACTCGTATTCGTTGGGTTTCAATCATTAGATCACGCACACATTCGCACTCTCATTCATACTACCAGTCTCTGGGGAAGATGAGGAATTATCTTAGAGAAAAATCCCCACCCCCACCACCAAGAATCAAGCCTGGGACCCCTAGCACGGCAAGCAGGTGCTCTACCGACTGAGCTACGGGGCCAGCCTGCTCTTACCTTTGTCTTCCTTTGTGCCTCTGGTAACAGATCAATAAGGTAATTTCTGGTGCAACAGTCAAGCCAGGCAGAAGCAAACCAAACAGCCACAATATACTATGTTTTTATCTTGTACATTCAACTTAGTGAAATCTGCCTCACGTTCAAGAGTCCCGAGTTCAAATCTCGTTCAGGGTGAGTTACCTGGATAAGGTTTTTTCCGGGGTTTTCCCTTATCCTGAAAGACGAATGTCGGGTAACTCTAAGCTCCATGGACCCCGGACACATTGAGCATCATTTCACCCATTTCATTCATCGTCCGATATGACTAAATGTTGGAGAACGTAAATAAAAAAAGTAAAAAAAAAAACCCTTAGTGAAATAATGAGATAAAATAATTTGTTAAGGACAGTAAATAGCCAGGTTCATAATGGGAGAGTCAGTGAACTAAGAACTCTCTGCATAGTATTTTCTCTCTGAGTGGGTGGATGCATGTATCTGTACTGCTGCTGTAAACAAGGTCACCTTTCTGACGCGGTTGTGCTCTGCTCTGAAAGTGCAGTTTTGAGTTTGAGAATGTTATGGTGTTGTTCACATATTATGAATTATGTATTGTTTTGTCCATACTTGGTCATAAAGTATATTATGTCTCAGTATATTGTCACATTGGCTTTCACGTAGACTGCTGTGTTGTTATGTAATCATTACTGTTACTGTGCAAGACTATTCAAGAAGTTTTCATTGCTAGAAGTTTTGTGCCACCCTGCAGGGTATGTAAGAGCGATGCGAGCCCTGGCAGAGGAGCAGTGTTTGGTGTTTACAGTTTGTGTGTGTTTCAATTTGAGTGTGGCTCCATAGTGAAGAAGTCACTGCATTATAGCAGTTCACGAGTCAGTCAGTTGAATTGTCTTTCAGCTACCTTTTTAGTATACTCCTGTAATAAAGGTTCAGATTTTCAGTTTGCGTAACTTTATTTTCCCATTAGTACAATTTTCCCCTTGATAGGTCAGGTAGCAGTAGTATAATTATGTTTCAGCTGAAAGATTACCTGCTTAGACTAGACAATACACATTTTCACCAGATGCTTGAAAACTGTTTAAACTCTGCATTACAGAACTGGTTCATTAAAATGCATACTTTGATTTCCGTTGTCTGTGTAAGACAGTTTCCGTTTAACAAAGGGAATTTAGCGTGTTTTTCACCCTAAATTCATGGGATCATGAAATATTTTCATTTAAGACAGATTTCCGTTTAACCAGGGGTCTGTTGAAGGTAGGTTTTACTGTATTTTATTTCTTATATCACAAGTATCATGCTTGGCTGCTGTATGTATAAGCATATAAAAAAGAAACAAGGAAAGAAAGAAGTAGAGCTGAATTTTATCTTATGCTTTATTATTTTTGCCTGTCAATTTGTTCACATTTTATTTCAGAACGTGTTATTTTTTCCCTCTGTTTTTAATTTTCAATATAATATGAAAACTTAATTTTATTGGAGCAATTTAACATTTTTTGAAATCAGTGTATTTTGTCATATGAGTGTCGGAATTTTTGTTATTAGTGACTTATTAGTGCTATGTTTTAGTGAAGTGATTTGTTGCAGTTCTTAAATAGTTAATGGAAATTTTAGGATTATATGGTTAACTAAGTAAAGTAATGTATAGATTAGATTAGATTGATTTGCGTTCAGTAGGTTCACTTGTAGCTAGAAAAGGCTGTGAACATTGAATATGTCCAGAGGTATAAAGTTTAATAGCATATATATGTACAAAAGTTAACATAAGACACATATTATAGTATACAGGCAATATGAACAACAATATGGAAAACAAAGCAAGGATAATTATATATGATACAGAATGAAACACTTTTTAAACCAGCTTTCACTTGGCTTATGCCAGGACGTCTCAACCTTTTTGCATTGGATACCATTCATTGTTATTTATTAAATACATATACATTAAAAATAAAATTTCAACTTGCATCAAATATTTATTAGTAATGATTTGTCATTGGAATAGTTAGATACTACTTATAGAGCTACAAAAGCATTATCAGGATAATTTGTCATTCAGATAATCTTGTACAGAATAAAAAGATTTTTAGCAAAGGTACTCTCTAACAGCTTTTTTAAAAGCACCGAAATTATCAAGTTTTTCTTTAAGAACATTAGGAAGTGCACCAAATATTTTGATAGTTTCATAATGCACACCTTTCTGGAAGCAAGAAAATTTAGCACTGGGATAATGGATATTATACTTTTGTCTAGTGTTTATTTTGTGAATTACATTATTTGTTGCAAATAAGGCACGATTGCATACAAAGAATTTTAGGATCGAGAATATATACATGCAAGGAAGCATTAATATCTTCAATCTTGTAAAAAGATCTTTACAAGAGCATCTGTTGTGGGTGTTAGTAATGATTCTTATAACCCTTTTTTGCATAAGAAATATTTTTTTTTACTTTCTACTGAGTTGCCCCAAAATAATATTCCATATTCCATGATAGAATTAAAGTATGCATAATATACTAATTTAAGTGTGTCAATAGAACTCACATAACCAGGTAACAATGTATTTGTATTTATTGTATTGTAACATGATTTAGTGAGTTCAGTATAAGATTTCTTTCTATTGGGCTGTTCTGTGACTAATTTTCCTTAATTTTCTTGTGGGTTTAATGTACAGTTACATTTTGAGTGGAGATATGTATACATTGTTATTGTTTGACTATGGGACATTAACTGTTAATTGCCAGCATAATGGCATTAAAAGATTTTTTTTTTTTTTTTTTAAATTAAATGTTTTGTAGTTTTTACAATGTGCAATAATGTTGGCTGCATGAGGGCTCCTTGCTTGATGTTTGCAGTATGACAATGGATGGAGTAGATTCGTACGAGTATGTGCCAGCATGCCTGCCGTATTTGGTGAGTCAGTATATCTGACAGTTTTATTTACCCCACTTTATGTTCTGGGACTGTGAATATTGTTTAGATCTTGCTTTTTAATGTACTTTTTATTATTCATGAGAAGTGTATTAAATTAAATTTATTATAACAACACTGTTTTCAACACTTCCAAGAAAGGAAGTGTTTTTTTATGTCTATCCAATTTGAAGTGTTTTGAGGGAGATTGTACTACAGATGCACAATATATGTTTGCCACTGATATATTGTTTAGATACTATTTGGTTACAAGGTTGGCTTAACAGGATATTCTTTGCACTTGGAAGCAAGCTATTTGCCAGCAGAATTAGATATTCATAGCCCTTTAAATTCATTTCTGAGATTTCTCATGCAGATTATAACTACAATAACTTCCTATAAGGGCAAGAGACTAATATGTGTTTCAAATGGGATGATGTTTGTCCTTGAGCGCTGCTAGGTGAGCAACCAATCGGAGTTTTGCGGTGTTGTATTACATTCCCCCTATGAGGAGTGTGATGGGTGCCAAACTAATCAATCTGTAATGTAGCGTAATGTGTAGTGTAATGTGTAGTGTTTAACGCCCGCTTTTACTACATACGGCACCGCAGGTGATGGCACTGATGATATATGAAATGAAGATGGAGCACTGGTGGAATGAGATGGCGGAGAAAACCTGCCCCAGCGCCGTGTTGTCCACCACAAATCTCACTTTGCGGTTGCCTGGGATCGAAACCGGGCCGCCTTGGTGAGAGCCAAGCGGTGTAACCACTGAGCCACGGCGCAGCCTAATCAATCTCTAATAAATACTATTTGCGCTAAGACAAAAATTCAGATTTTGCAAAAACTGATCCATGAGGAAGGAGAGAGTAATGTATTTAACATAACCGTAAAAACCGCATAGTTTTAGCTCATATAGTTTTCCTAATACAAATAAAGTACTGTTATATAATAATCCATCGTGACATAAGCACTGTAATGAATAGCATTATTAGTTGGCATGTATGCGTGTACGTATATTTGAAATTACTCAGAACTGAAACGTAAACATTTGACACGACAAGATAAATGAAATACTTTGAATAAGCCAAGGTGTTTGTTAAATTCGATGAGAGGAATCAATACACTTCCTGCTGGTCTAGCAGAACGTCTCTGGTCACATTATATCTTTTTTTATGAATGGTCTGTAATCTCTGTTTACTCTAGAGAGTTCAAAACAGTATTATTCAGTTACTCTTCCATTTAAAACCCATGATAAAGTGGATCAATGAGACACAATCCACCTTCCCCCTTACTATGGCCAGAACAATCCAATTGAGTTAATATGAGCTCAAATTATGTTGCAAATAGAAGTAACTGATGTTCACAAAGAAATTGACAAGAAACACAACAAGACTGGGAGAACTGCGTGAGTCATCAGATAAGCTATAAGAAAACCACTTTTGGAAAGAAATAGCTCGCAACAAGATTTTGGAACTTATCATAAGTTTCCGGTATGAAGTCAATGACGAATTATCTCTTAACATAAGTAACATTCACAGCTACATGGATGCACTGCTGGCATTTTCGTTGGATTAGAAAAATAAGTAATTCATAAACTATAATTAATTTTAAACTGAATATTTAAACGGTGTGCATAGTATACGAATATCCATGTTGCAATTGTAATTTCAACAACTACATTATTATAAATCTTTGGAAAATTCAGTTTGCATTCCCTTACTTTTAGCTCCAAGAAGACTCGCAAGTGTGCGAGAGAGAGGGAAATATAACAAGAGTGGGAGTAACAAGGTGGCAATCTAGTTGAATGCACTAACACAACTGATTCGCTACAGGCAAGAACTCTTCCCATTTGAAACACAATAGTTTCACAAATCCTCATTCATGTTGTCAGTCTGAGATCATTAGAATGAAGATTTGTGAAACAAGTTTTGTGAGTTCTATGTGAAGAATTTAACAATTTCTTAAAAAGATAAGTGAAGTTTGTAACAAATTATTTTATTATAATATTTGTTATATTGTTTAATACTGATTGATTATTTTTCATACAAATGTGATAGGTTAAAATTTATAATCGGTTGCATATATTGTATGCTGTCATTATAATATCTCAGAAAAATAATGGCTACTTGGTTATAGCATAGACATCTATGCCCACAGTTTGGTTGAACCTTTATCAGGTTCTCTCTCCAGTCCGTGTCCCTACATAGATTTTGCTGTGCAGTACAAACTTTTGTTCGTTAGTATGATGTCACAAAGCCAAGCCATCCATCTGCTTACCACTATTAATAACACCAAACAGATTTAACACATTTACATATTCTGCCATCATTTATATTTAGGAGTATTGCACAAGTATAAAACAGCAGAACTGTCCATGAAGCAGGAGCACATCCTTATATCACAGTTTAGGGTAAATTACGTGCCACAATACATATGGATTCCTATTTACATATCAGTTCTCTATAATAATGCATACAAAGTTTGTCTCAAAAGTATCCAACCTATGACCAGGAAAAATAGATTATTTACCTGATGGGATTGGAACCCTAATCCCTTCAAAGTAGTTCCCTTGAGTATTCACACACTTAGCCCACTGCCCCTTCCACTTCTGAAAACAATTCTAGATAATTAAATTTTAGATGAGTCGTATTTTTTACACATCTGCTTCACTTTCGTACCTATTTTGAGGACATGTTTCGCAAATCTTCGTTTGCATCTACGGCTCTTATGCGACTGAAGCTAGATCCAGTGGTGTGGGTAATTCTGGGGTTGTTGCTGCCATCTGTTGATTTAGTGATGAACTTAAATGTGGGATTCTCTTCTAGCGGGATTTCAAAGTTAATTAGTTGGTTTTTATGTTTTTCTATGTATATCCTCTCCCATATGACGAGTTCACTATGTTTTTGTACGTATTTTAGTAATTCTGTGCTATCTTCAATTTCATGATTGTCAGACCAGAAATGAGCTGCTATTGCGGACTTATCAATATTTTTGTATCTTAAGTGCCTGAAGTGTTCTTTCTTTCTAGTGCCTATGTTTCTTTTTGTCCTCCCTATGTAAATTTGTTCACAGTCTTTACACTTAATCTTGTAAATGCCTGACTTTTCCTCTGGTTTTATCTTATCAGTATTATTACTGTGAAGTAGGTTTTTAATGTTGTAATTGTTTTTTGGTGCCAATGTTGTATTGTATTTCTTGAATATTTTTTGGAACTTTTTTGTGGCCCAGGGGTGGTAAGTAAGTTTAGCAAATCTAATTTCTTGTTTTATTGGTGTGAGAGCTGTGATCTGTTTTAATCTCTTTTGAAGTTTGAATGATTTTAGTTTTTTATCTACAAGGTTTTTTCCATATCCATTTTTAATTGCAGTTTTTAAGATTTGATGGTATTCGTTTTGATATTCTTGCTGGCTGAGAGGTAGATTTACTAATCTGTGTGTGAGACTGTTGATGGTTGCATGTTTGTGTGGAATTGGGTTGAAACTATTTGCTTTGATGTAATTATCTGTGTGTGTTGCTTTTCTATGAATGCCAAATTCTAGTTTTTCATTGCTTTTTTTGATTTTAAGGTCTAAAAAAGGTAGAGTACAGTCCTCTTCAGTTTCCACTGTGAATTGTATGCTGGGTTCTTGCAGGTTGAGTAGTTTCAAAGCATCATCTATTAGTTTGTAGGGCACTATTGCAAAGATGTCGTCTACGTATCTGTACCATGTTTTAAACATATGAGGGAAGGCTTTAGTTATATGTGTTTCGAAGAAGCTCATGTATAGATTGGCCAAAAATGGTGATAGCGGGCTTCCCATAGCTAGTCCTGAAATTTGTTTATAATATTTTCCATCGAAGACAAAATAATTTTGATGTATACATAATTCAGTCATTGCCAAATATTCTTCTATTGCATTGGCATCCAGGTTTATAGAATTTAGCCATTTTTTCAGTTGAATCAAAAGTTTGTCTAATGGAATGCTAGGGAAGAGGGAGCGGACATCAAAGGATACTAAAGTGTCATGAGGTTTTAGTTTAAGATTTTGAATTTTTTCTACCAGGTCTAAAGAGTTTTTTATACTCAGAGTATGGAATTGTGGAAAGGACTGAAATTTTTTGGATAGCCATTTTGCCAGAAGGTATGTCTTCGATGGAAAATATTATAAACAAATTTCAGGACTAGCTATGGGAAGCCCGCTATCACCATTTTTGACCAATCTATACATGAGCTTTTTCAAAACACATATAACTAAAGCCTTCCTTCATATGTTTAAAACATGGTACAGATACGTAGACGACATCTTTGCAATAGTGCCCTACAAACAAATAGATGATGCTTTGAAACTACTCAACCTGCAAGAACCCAGCATACAACTCACAGTGGAAACTGAAGAGAACTGTACTCTACCTTTTTTAGACCTTAAAATCAAAAAAAGCAATGAAAAACTAGAATTTGGCATTCATAGAAAAGCAACACACACAGATAATTACATCAAAGCAAATATTTCAACCCAATTCCACACAAACATGCAACCATCAACAGTCTCACACACAGATTAGTAAATCTACCTCTCAGCCAGCAAGAATATCAAAACGAATACCATCAAATCTTAAAAACTGCAATTAAAAATGGATATGGAAAAAACCTTGTAGATAAAAAACTAAAATTATTCAAACTTCAAAAGAGATTAAAACAGTTCACAGCTCTCACACCAATAAAACAAGAAATTAGATTTGCTAAATTTACTTACCACCCCTGGGCCACAAAAAAGTTCCAAAAAATATTCAAGAAATACATTATAACATTGGCACCAAATAACAATTACAGCATTAAAAACCTACTTCACAGTAATAATACTGATAAGATAAAACCAGAGGAAAAGTCAGGCATTTACAAGATTAAGTGTAAAGACTGTGAACAAATTTACATAGGGAGGACAAAAAGAAACATAGGCACTAGAAAGAAAGAACACTTCAGGCACTTAAGATACAAAAATATTGATAAGTCCGCAATAGCAGCTCATTTCTGGTCTGAAAATCATGAAATTGAAGATAGCACAGAATTACTAAAAATACGTACAAGAACATAGTGAACTCATCATATGGGAGAGGATATACATAGAAAAACATAAAAACCAACTAATTAACTTTGAAATCCCGCTAGAAGAGAATCCCACATTTAAGTTCATCACTAAATCAACAGATGGCAGCAACAACCCCAGAATTACCCACACCGCTGGATCTAGCTTCAGTCGCATAAGAGCCGTAGATGCAAACGATGATTTGCGAAACATGTCCTCAAAATAGGTACGAAAGTGAAGCAGATGTGTAAAAAATACGACTCATCTAAAATTTAATAATTTTTCGCTTCACTGTGGTGTTCCAATACAGTTAAATCTCGATAAATTCTAGATAACTTCTTTTGGGATGGCATTCAATTCTATTATCGCATTCCTCATTATCTCTTCTCTGCTCTCAAAATGGGATCCTTTCATGGCATCATCAACCAGAAGTTGCAAGGAGCCATGTCCAAAGAGTAGGTAGTTTGGCAAATGACTGGAAGTTCATGTTTCGACAAAACAGTCTGGATCAGTTGCAATGAATGTGCATGAGCATTGTTATGATGCAACTGCCAGGTTTTCGCCCTCCAGAGGTCTGGTCTTTTCTGCCAGTCTGCATCACAGAGAGATTGTGGAGAACATTTTGATAGTACTCCTTTGTTACTGTCTTTCTGGTATGTATTGTCGCAAATCCGATCGCAAGAGCGCGGCTTATGCACACAAAGGAACTGATAGGCATCTCGGAGATAAAGAGTATGCCAGAACAAATAAAGATAGTGTGGAGATAAAAGGCTTGCCGGCACAGATACCTTGAGACATCTGGAACATTCGTCTAGTAATAGAACATTCAATTTCTTGATTGTTACAGAACAGTCTCAAATTATCAATGAGGTATTTAAGGAAGCAACGACTCGCCAAGAGACAGTCGTAAACAGGAGTGGTAAACAATTGTAAGGACAGGCGTGAACAGGAAATGTAACAAGAGTTGTTGTAAACTGTGGAAGTTGAGTAAGCTCTTTGTTGTGGTCAACGACCTTGGTAGATTGTATGTGATATAATTCTGCTACGATAAGGATCGAACAGAGTGTATTTCTACAGAAATAAAGAACATTTTGAATTTCTGCAACTTGGACTTTAAATTTTACAAACCCACAAAGTCACAGTATTCATGTTGCACAACTCCACAGATATTAAAATATACTGTTAGCATCACCTTGGTTTTGCTTTACACCTGTTGTGCTCTTTTCAGCCTTGTAGACTCAGGTTACCCCCAACCACCATCTCCAAATGCCTGCTGAATTTTACAAATTGTTTCATTTTGAGAATTATATAATTTTTGGCAAAATTTGATACCATATCTTTGCTCAGTTCGTTCAGTCATCCTGCAAGGAATCTAAATCTGACAAACACTTATAATAGCACCTCACTTGGCGACCTGCAACCAGCAACAGATGTGGTGAAAAAATTCAACCAACCACATTAAGGTTCCTTCTGCCACTTTTTACAGTGGTGCCACCATAGCATCACTACTTAATGCAGGAAAAAGTTAAGGTCAGATACTTTTTAGAAAGGCCTCGTATGTATTTTTAACAGTGTAATAGTAGCTTTATATGAGTGTGTTCAAAATCGGCACAATTTCTTTGGTATGGAAAATAAATGCTGTCTGTTTATTGGAAAATTGGCTAAGATAGACAAAAAAGAGGACTGTGAGAAAGCAGGACATTGTACAAAAAAGAGACACTTGTATTTTGACAATTAAATTAAAATATAATTGTTACAAATGTTTACTTAATTTCATTGAAGAACACCCTTCTTCTTTTATAAATAGTTTTGTGAAGATCAGATTTTTTTGAAAAGCTGAGGCTTCTTTAAAAACATTTGTAAAAGTCAATATAAGAATATTGCCTAAAAGTGTATTGCAACATGAGTAGATTCTTTACCAATTCTATTTTAAATTTTTCTCTCAACTTTGGCATTAAGTCCTGGTATAGGAAAGAAATATTCTGCTGTCTTGAGAAGCTCTGAATTGCAGTCTACCTTTTTCTTTCTGTGAAATACTTAAACCACATCTCATTGGATGTTAAGCTATCAAGCCTAGAAATGTCATTTACAAACTTTTGTAAACTGTTTGCTATGCAAGACAGAACCTGGATGGAAGCTAACCAGGAAATGCGACACGTGACGACGAGACTGGCTATCCATGGTTTTCACCACAAGGTGTGCTGCAACAGCTGCAACAAACTATTTCATGAACCAAATGTTGTGACATTGTGACCATATTATCAAAAGCAAGAATAGACAGAAATCCATCGTAGCTTACAGCAAAGACAAGTAATATGAAAGTAAATGTAACGTGAATGTAATCATTTGCATGGCTTGTGTGCGTTTTCAATAAATTAAATTTAAAATTGATTGAAACATTATCACCAATAACAATTCCTTTATATACAAATATAATAATTTGTAACATAAAAACTTCACTTATCTTATAAGAAATGATGAAAGTTTCCTTATAAATTGATTAGGATCGTGATTTCGTGAAAATTTTATTCACATCCACAGCCAGAGCCTTAAACAATCTCACTGTCAATGCTATAGTCACTAGATGTCACTATGTTTTTGTCAGTACTACCAAAATCTGAAAATGAAACCAATTTAAAAACAGAATCGACTGCCAGTATTTCAAAATTCATTGTGCGATGTTTATTTTTTTAAATAAATATCTTTTCCCAAACCATTAAATCTATCAGACCATTTAATTGTTTTAATAATTTAACTTCTGGATATTTCAGGGTTAAATGACCAGAAATGATCTGCTAAGGCCGATTTATCAGTCTGTTTGTACTTAATGTTACAAAAATGTTCTTTCGTTCTGGTTTCCAAATTACATTTTGTCTTTCCATTATAAACTTTACCACAATCAAAACAATTAAATTGATAAATACAAGATTTTTTATTAGTAGTAATTTTATCTGTTTTAGAGAAATGTAAATTTTTAATACTGTATTTATTTTGAGGAACTAAGGTTATACCAAACTTTTTAAAAAAAATTTGAAAATGTTTATTAACCCAAGAATGGTAAGTAAATTTTTTTGCTTGTTTTATTTTGATGAAGTAGAGCACAATGACGTGATGGATGCCATGTGCTCACATACAGACTGGCAGGTGAAGGATGAATGAAGAGAATGAATTTGCTATGTAAAGATGCGACATGATATTTCAATTATAGAAATTATCTAGGAAGCAATGTCACAGGACATTCTAATTGGTGCTGCCTCTTGCAGTAATTCTGTGTTAGAAAATTCAAATTCGTCAGTTTCGAAACTCGCAGGAAACACAAAATACAAACTAACCTCAAATGGAGGACATCAGCCGATTTTCAGAAAATATGCCCGGCAGCAGACAAATCATTTGGATTAATCCGAATGTCTGGTTAACCTAAATGGAGTGTTTCATAAGATAAATTACAGTAGATTGCAACTACAGAAAAAGTTGTGTTAAATCTCCTAGAAGATAACATGACTTATGCGTGATTGGAGGAATATAGTAACAGTGCCGTCAAGATTAATTGAAAATACTGTAATTGGTTTTTTTGAAACTTCGTCACTTACACTTTTATATTATTGAGGGACTAGTTTCAGAAGCCATCACTTCCATCTGAGTTGGAAAGAGGTTGAAGATGGAAGTGATGGCTTCTGAAACTAGTCCCTCAATAATATAAAAATGTAAGTGAAGAAGTGTCAAAAAAAGACTACAAATAGTTTTAACTTGACTTGTTTATAAAACTGCAAACCTGCTCTGTAACTCTAAATGCTCAAGATAGGAATCTTTTATATTATAAAAAGCAAAGTAAGATGTATTTAGGTCTTTATGATAAGTTATGAAGTTTTGTATTAGTAATTTTGTGTCAACTTAATTTTAATTTCAGTTGGCACACCCATTTAAATATGATTTTTATAGTAGACTCTAAAGTTAACTTAACTGTTAAATCTTGTGTGAAGGAAAATTTTTCTAGTTATTTTGAATAATATATATTTTCTTTACAGGTATTAAAATATTATTTGGTAATAAAATGGCTATTACTTTAAATTAAGTTACAGTACGGACGATGGTTATGTGTCGGTTGAGACCATGTGTGCAGTCGTTTAGAATCCAGTTGCTGAGCCTACACTCTCGGTCATGCGCAGTACACTGAAATGGCCAGTATCGTGGAGAGGTTTGACCGGGTAACTTCTAACGCTTCGGTGCCATCACTTAAGATTTTAAAGTTTTAGAAATTGTGATTCTTAATTGCACTGGTGATTAGTGTTTTGTCTGTGTATATGTGTGTTTATGCTTTTATATATTTTCTTATTTAGATTAAAATTCCTCCAATTCAAAGCAAACTTGGTGGAAAAACATTTCACAGCCAAATCGCGAAGTTATTAATAATGTCAATCTATTCTGAAATGGGAAGCAGTTTCTGGCGATATGCTAATAAAATGCAATGAAAGTATCAGAGAAAATTTCGTAAAATAATTAAATAATGGGAGAAATGTGAGGCACAAGTGACCTCCTTTGAAACATCTGGAAAGTACATCATGTACCAGAAACAAACACTATCATTGATGACTTTGATAGGTCTGTAATTTGCCAAACAATTTATAATTTGTATATTCAGGAGAAAACTGTGCCCACTGTCAAAATTTGGGACGCCTGAAATATCAAGATTCCCTTAACTTTAAAGAGGAAAGTACTAGTTTATAGACTATCCTATGTGGCATAGGTTTCAAGTTGAAGAAAACAAGGAACAACAAGGTATTGTTATAGGAAAGGTATATGAGAAATTGGCGCATGTTATATTTACGTGCCATAAAAGGCTTAGAGACGAAGGAAGGTCAGTTATCTATGAAGATGAATCATATCTTCATACAAGAATCGGCTAACTCACTTCCATGCACTAAGATCTATTGTTTCTCAGTGGCTAAAATGAGCAAGTGCTCATATATCTTAAGATATGCGTTTTAGTAAAGACAAATCTGTGAAATATGGCCTTACTGCATTGTCTTCCATCTTCTGGTGCTAGCAGAAGATGTAAGTGGCGTTTAGGATGCACTCTCTCCAGTGCGTGAAGAAAGTAGGTCACCGGCACTCAACTATCGTCCCTACTGTAATATGAGTTGATATACCACATTTCTGAAAGTTTTTATAAAAGACAATCTCAAGAACATTACCTGATATATTTTCAGAGACAGTTTTGGTATCACTTTGCATGAGAATTAGCCTATTTTGTTTTGGGTCAAAAGCTGTGTTCCCTAATGTTACTTTTACTTTATAGATAGTAATTCTTAATATTATCATTCTAATTTGATCATTGAATATTTTTGTATTCCAGATTCATTTGAATGTGAACTAAAATTAATTGTTGCACAATTAAGTGCATATATGTAGTCTGAAACATTTGAATGTCTATGCACTTTATTTAGAACTTTTTATTAAAGCAAACATTGCTTACCTAGGCCTCCAATGAAACAGCATATCACAGAAGAGAAAATGGCAGCTCATCTCAGCCAATTACATATAAGTCCAAACTACACTGCTCATCAGGCAGGCCTGCTGCAACCACAGCAACAAGTGACACCATCTACACAAGAAACTGAGCAACAACAGTTAAAACGACTGGTTATGTGTGAAGAGATTAGGAAGTTAAAGCAAGAACCTATTATCCCATCTTCTCTGCTTTCAAAACTGTAAGTTTTGACTGGTTTATAATTGATATATATATATATATTGTTGTCCTGGATTCTTTAGCAAAAAGTATTTAACCACTGTTTTATGCATTTAAAGGTCAGAATTACATTTTTCCAAGCAACAAGTTAAGCTCAAAGTATAAAATTGAAAGAAGCGTAAAGACAGTGAAGCACAACTTAGCACAAAAGTGAATTGAGAAGATATTGACACACTGTTTTTTTACAAGACATGATTCAAGAGCTTTTGCTCTTATCAGCTGGAATTTGACTGGTGCAATTTTAGTGGTTTCCTCTTTCTTGGAAACATGTCCAGTGAAAAAACAGTGTGAGTGAAGCAGTGTGTCAATATCTTCTCAATTCACTTTTGTAACAAGTTAAGCTACCTATACTATTCTACTTAATGTTGTTAGCTCAGTATTACAAGATTCTATGATGCTATCTGTACTTCATAATATTCTTTCTAGGCTGCCAACATACAAATTAATTTTAATATGATTTATATGGATTTTATTCATGCTTTTAAATATACATAGAAGCCTGTAATACTAAAGTGTTCAAGCTTGAAGTGAACCACTTTCTGAGGGATGTAATCATACTGTCACCCAATTAGCGGTAGGCATGAGGCCCACAGCTGTGAGGAAACCAGCCACGCCTCCCATTAGTCTCTGTCACTAACTGAGGGGTGGTTAGGGAAAAGTCGCTTGTCCCTAGGCGCTTCTCTCCCCTTCTTCTGCCCTCTGGAACTTTCGTGGGGGAAACCAGAGACTTCTAGAAGGACGGTGACATTCCTATAAAAAGGGTTTCAGAGAGTTGGTCAGTCAGTTGGTTAGTGAGTGTGAGTGAGGAGACAGTCGCAGTTCTTGGTGTAAGAGTTAGTCAGTGACGTGTTAATGAACGAGTAGATTGTACAACGGAAGACTGTACGTAACTGGTATGTGCATCGGAGTTTATGTAATCGCGAGTACAAGTGAAATTGTAACGGACGAACTGGTGAATTGTAATTGTGTGCAGCAAGTAATTCTGTGTAATTGGCAAGTGTTAAACTGTAAGTCGGTGGAAATAAAGAACATTTTTGAGTGGTGAAATTGGACTTTTCATTTCACGAACCCACAAAGTCACAACTGGGGTCAGGAAGCGGGAAGATAACATCACCGAACATTACAACCATGGACGCGGCATTGGAGAAAATTTTGGAGAAGATGATGGAAATGAAGGCGGAACTGACAGAAATGAAGACGGCAAATGAAAACCTCGCTGCAAAAACAGAAGCGGCAAACGACAACATCACCGGGAAGATGGAAGAAATGAAGGCCGAATTAACAGCGAAGACGGAAACGGCTAACAGCAACTTGGCCACGACAATGACCTCAAAAATGGCCGAACTGACCACGGAAATGAAGGTGGCGAACGAGGCTCTCGCCGCCAAATTTGAAGAACAGTTGGCCGGCGTGAGGGATGACGTGACGGAGCTGGGCAAGCGGATGGGCCAAGTGGACGAGCGTGTCGAGGACCTGGCGAGCCGCGTTAACGACCTGGAAGGGAAAGCCGACAGCAGCGTGAAGTCCCTGAACGCCATGGTGGAGGACGTCGTCGGCAGGAAGCTGAAGGATTTGAAGGCCGACTCGCCGGGACGCGACACAACATCTGCGCGCGTCAAACCTCCCAAGTATGACGGCGCGTCAACGTTTGAGGTCTTCCGCCGCCAGTTCGACACAGTGGCCAGGCACAACGGATGGTCACTGGAGGAGGAGGCCACACAGTTAATAGCCAGCCTCCAAGGAAGAGCCGCGGAAGTCCTAAACGCGGTGCAGACGACGGCGGCGCCCAAGGACATCTGGGAAGCCCTGGAGGATCGCTTCGGGAACCACCGCTTAGCCGCAGCATACCGCAGCCAGCTAAAGGCAAGGTCACAGCAGCCGGGGGAGACGCTGCAGGAGTTCGGCATTGCGATCGAGCAGCTGGCTAGCAAGGCCTTGGTTGACCTGCCACTGGAGTTCGTATCCCGGGAAGCCGCCTACAATTTTGTCGACGGGGTACAGGACACAGAGATTCGTCAGCGCCTAATGCTCGGGGAATATAAAACCATCCACGAGGCGCTGACAGCGGCATTAAGGATGGAGGCGGCCAAAATAACATCCATCCCGACGTCGAGAACGAGGAGTGTCCGCTACGCCGGAGACAGAAGACCAGCTGAGGGACGCCGGCGAACACCTAGTGGCCTGTGTTGGGGGTGTGGACAGCCCGGACACCTGCAGAGAGACTGCCCACACCAGGAAGAGCAGCCGGGAAACGAGTAAGGGCCGTCGTGGAGAGGGGCACGTCGGCGCCATCACCACCATCCCCTCGAGTGACACTGCGCGCCGTCAGCCGACGTATGGATGACAGCCTCATCGCGGACGGTTGGATAAGAGGAAAGCCGTGCCGCGTGCTGGTGGACACCGGGGCGGCCGTGACCATCATCAGACCTGACGTGGCGAAGGGTTTGCCGACAAGGAAGCCAAGCCGGCCATACCAGCTTGTCACGGCATCGGGCGACACCTTGCCTGTGGAGAGGGAGGCCCTGCTGGAGCTGAACTTGGGACGGAGTGCCGTGCGTCTGTGGGTGTTCGTCGCGAAGGTGGCTGAGGAGGTGATTCTGGGACTGGATGCCCTCAGGAGCCACGAGGCGACGGTCGACGTCGGCAAGAAGGTCCTGCGGCTTAACGGAGAAGAGGTTATACTCCGTCAACCCGAAGAGCGCCTTGGAATTTGCAGGGTCGTCTTGGACGAAGACGTGGTTGTCCCCGCGAGGAGCGAGGTGATTGTGACGGCGCGACTGGCGGGCCAGAGAACCAGGAACATGATGCTGGACCAGAAGACGCCTGTAAACGGACTGTGTGTAGCCAGGGCATTGCTGCCGTGCCGAGAGGAGGTGCCCGTGAGACTGCTAAATCCTACGGACGCCGATCACGACGTCCAGGCCGGGACGGAGTTGGGAATGTGTGAGCCCGTGGTGAGCGTAACAGCTATCGACGAGACACAGGAGCCGGCGCCGAAGCAACACCTGGGGCCCCGGCTAGAAGGCTTGGTGGAGAGGGCGGCCGACCACCTGACCACAGAACAGCTGGAGAAGGTTCGACAACTGCTAAGGCGGTATCAGCGCATCTTCAGCCAAGGTGATAGTGACTACGGCCGCACGGACAAAGTGCTTCACCGCATCGACACCGGGGATGCCCGGCCTATTCGGCAACCACATAGACGCGTTCCGCTGGCGAAGCAAGGGGCGGTACGAGACATGCTGGAGGACATGAGATCCAGGGGAGTGATTGAAGAGTCTGACAGCCCTTGGTGTTCCCCTGTAGTCTTGGTGACAAAGAAGAACGGCGAGCTGCGCTTCTGCGTAGACTACAGAAAGTTGAACGCCGTCACCCGGAAGGACTGTTTTCCCTTACCCCGGATTGACGACACCCTGGACACGCTAGCTGGTGCACAGTGGTTCTCGACCCTGGACCTGAAGTCGGGCTACTGGCAGGTAGCTCTAGACCCGAGAGACAAGGAGAAGACTGCATTCTCGACAGGCCAAGGGCTCTGGCAGTTCACGGTTATGCCCTTTGGCCTCTGCAACGCACCAGCTACCTTCCAGCGCCTTATGGAGTCAGTGATGAGAGGGCTGACTTACGATGCCTGCCTGCTATACCTGGACGACATCATCATCGTCGGGAAGACTTTTGAAGATCACCTCGAGAACCTGAGTAAGGTGCTACAGAGACTGCAAGCGACCAACTTGAAGCTGAACGCGAAGAAGTGCCAGCTCTTCCGCAAGGAAGTTAACTACTTGGGCCACATAGTCTCGGCAACCGGAGTGGCCACAGACCCGGAGAAGACACAGGCTGTGAGAGATTGGCCTCGCCCAAAGGATAAGAAAGAGTTGCGCAGTTTCCTGGGGCTGTGCAGTTATTACCGCCGCTTCATAAAGGGGTTCTCCAACATCGCAAAACCCCTCACCCGCCTGACAGAGGAACACCGGCCTTATGGGTGGACAGAGGACGCCAAAAACGCTTTCCAGCACCTAAAGGAGACCCTGTGCAGTGCTCCAATTTTGGGTTTCCCACAACCGGGTGGCGCCTTCATTGTGGACACCGACGCCAGCGACCATTGCATTGGAGGTGTCCTGTCGCAGATCCAGGACGGCCGTGAGCAGGTGATAGCCTATTACAGCAAGACACTATCCAAGGCAGAGAAGAACTACTGCGTCACCCGACGGGAGTTACTGGCGGTAGTAAAGACATTGGAGCACTTCCACAAGTACCTGTACGGTCAGCCATTCCACCTGAGGACTGACCATTCCGCCCTAACCTGGCTATTGACCTTTAAGAACCTGGAAGGCCAGACAGCACGTTGGGTCCAGAGGCTGCAGGAGTACGACTTCACCTCGGAACATCGTAGAGGGAAGAGCCACGGTAACGCAGACGCCATGTCCCGAAGACCCTGTCCAGAAGAGTGCGGCCAGTGCACAAGAGTGGAAGAGAAGGAGCGTGCCGCAGCAGTCCGAGTAGTTGTGGCAGTGCCTGCTGAAGGCTGGGATAGCGCAGGCCTGAGGAGGGAGCAGCTGGCGGACGCAGACTTGGGACCACTCTTGAGGGAAGTGGAGGCAGGGATGAGACCAACCTGGGAGGACATCGCACCGAGGAGCGCCACCTATAAGTCGTACTGGGCCCAATGGGACTCGTTGAAGACCAGAGAGGGCGTGCTGTTCCGGGTATGGGAATCACCCGATGGGAAGACGCAGAGAGAGCAGTTGGTACTTCCCCGGAGTAAGGTCCCGGAAGTCCTGGAAGAAGTGCACGCCGGTACTTCGGGAGGACACCTGGGAGCGAACCGAACAATTGACAAACTACGGCAGCGCTACTACTGGCTGAGGCTCCGAGCAGATGCTGAGAGATGGTGCCGTCAGTGTCACGTGTGCGCGGCGAGTTGTGGCCCCCAGACTAGGAGCCGGGGTCGCATGCAGCAGTACAACGTCGGAGCGCCATTCGAACGGATCGCCGTTGACATTGCTGGACCGTTCCCAGTTTCCGACCGAGGCAACAAGTACCTGATGGTGGTCGTGGACTATTTCACCAAGTGGCCGGAGGTGTATGCCATCCCAAACCAAGAGGCAAAGACAATCACAGACTGCCTCGTGGAGCAAGTGTTCTGTCGATTTGGGGTGCCGTTAGAGCTACACAGTGACCAGGGTACCAACTTTGAGTCCAACCTAATGAAGGAGGCACTACAAAGGCTTGGGGTGAACAAGACTCGCACTACGCCTCTACATCCCTAATCGGATGGCATGGTCGAAAGGTACATCAAGACCTTAGAGGAACACCTGAGGAAAGTCGTTGCCAGCCATCAGCGAGACTGGGACGTCAAGGTGCCACTGTTCTTGCTGGCCTATCGCTCGTCTACACACGACACAACTGGGATGACGCCAGCCAGCTTAATGTTCGGCCGAGAGTTACGCCTCCCTTGTGACCTGGCTTTTGGAAGCCCTCCGGAAGCGAAACAGCCAGCGACCGAGTATGTGGAGAACTTGGTGGACCATCTCCACGACATGCACGAGATGGCTCGCCAGAACATCCAGAAGGCGAGCGACCGCATGAAGACCAGGTATGACAGGCAAGCCAACAGCCAAGGGTTCCAGCAAGGTGACCTGGTCTGGTTGTACCGTCCTACCCGGACCAAGGGACGCTGCCCGAAGCTCCAGCAGCCATGGCAAGGACCGTACCGGGTTGTGAAGAGGATTAACGACGTGGTCTACCGCATCCAGAAGGTTCCCCGAGGAAAGATGTTGGTGGTACACCTGGATCGACTAGCCCGCTACGATGGTGCTGTTCGGGACGACCAGCTTTGAGGAGGGAGCAGTGTCACCCAATTAGCGGTAGGCATGAGGCCCACAGCTGTGAGGAAACCAGCCACGCCTCCCATTAGTCTCTGTCACTAACTGAGGGGTGGTTAGGGAAAAGTCGCTTGTCCCTAGGCGCTTCTCTCCCCTTCTTCTGCCCTCCGGAACTTTCGTGGGGGAAACCAGAGACTTCTAGAAGGACGGTGACATTCCTATAAAAAGGGTTTCAGAGAGTTGGTCAGTCAGTTGGTTAGTGAGTGTGAGTGAGGAGACAGTCGCAGTTCTTGGTGTAAGAGTTAGTCAGTGACGTGTTAATGAACGAGTAGATTGTGCAACGGAAGACTGTACGTAACTGGTATGTGCATCGGAGTTTATGTAATCGCGAGTACAAGTGAAATTGTAACGGACGAACTGGTGAATTGTAATTGTGTGCAGCAAGTAATTCTGTGTAATTGGCAAGTGTTAAACTGTAAGTCGGTGGAAATAAAGAACATTTTTGAGTGGTGAAATTGGACTTTTCATTTCACGAACCCACAAAGTCACAATACATACAGGATATCCCTAACATTTAGGATCAATATTCCTATGAGTAAGACTATGATACAATGAAGCACAAAGTTAATGTCATTTTGAGTCGAACTAGTACTCCATGCTCCATATATTGCTAGTATTTACCTAGAATGCATTTTGTTAGGACCTTCCTAACATCCTCAGTTAAAGTTGGCTATTGAATGTTGATTTGGTAAACCCCTTGGAGGCGATAGGGACGTCTCTGTTGGTATCTTGATGAACTTGAAGTTTGGTTCTCTCGAAAGTTGGTGTCAAAATTGGACAGTTTTCCTTCATATTTCTCTATGAATATATTTTCCTGCATGGTTAATGCAGTTGGACCCTTAACACTTTTTAATAAGTGGATTTCTCGTTTTATATCATGATCATCACTCCAAAAATGGTACGCTACTGCGAATTTATCTATTTCTTTGTTCCTGATGTTCCTAAAATGCTCTTAAAGCATAATGTTCAAATCACCAACTCGAAATGCGGGCTCAGGTGGTAAAAAAAGGACTTCACTAAGGACTGATGACCTTCTAAAACATGAAGAGATAAGTTAATCCACGGATTTCAGAGGCAGGTTTAATGAATCATTAGGACCTGCTCAACAGTGTTGCAATCCGGACCATTCAGTATCAGCTTCAAAAAGACGTAGGTCTACCAACTTGTGTGCTCCCAGGAAGTCTGTTCTTACTGAAGCTATGATGAAGAAAAGACTACATTTCTGCAAACAATATCAGCAGAGGACATCTTAGGACTGACGCAAAGTAATGTTTTTGATGAAAGTACTTTCAAATTGCGTAGGGAAGTCCAAAGAGGTGAAAACTGTGTCACATATGATCCAAAATTTACTGTCAAATTTGTTAAACATCTAGAAAGTGTGATTGGTATGGAGGATTTTAGTGATAATTATGGTAGAGGTGGCTTGTACTTTGTCCTTAAGAATGTAACAATGAAGGGAAGTAACTGTTTAGAAGTGTTGCAACAGAATTTAGTCACATTTTGGCCAATTCATCAGATCCAGTTCTTTATGAATGATGGTGCCTCTGCTCATAGAACAAAGATGGTTCAGAAGTTCCTGAAAGACAGCATGCCTGTACTTGATTGGTCTGATAACTCTACTGACCTAAATCAATAGAAAATGCCTGGGATCGAGTGAAAAATAAAGTAGAAGAGTTGCAGTCATCAAATATTGAGCTGCAGGTGGTGTTGAAGTTATGAGTAGGAATGGACAAAAACTATTTTAAAAATCTAGCAAATTCGATGCCCAGGAGACCCATGAAGGTAATACAAGTTAAAGGAAATATGACCAAGTAGTAATTGTATGGAGAAGTTAAAAATAAAACCGTGTAAAGTCAATGTTTGTTCTTTTTACTACCATGCAAAGATATTCTTTGTATCCACTGTACCAGGCAGGTACCCAAGTTTCATTGTGTAAACTGCCAGTTTCTTGGGACTCTATTTTTTCTTTTTACTTCTTAGAGTCCATAAATTTGCTGCTCTACTTTAAGTTATGTATAACCTGGCATTCCACTAAAATGTGCTGTACGTTCTTATATTTTTTGAAACTAAATCTCATTTCCATTAAATTTGCCAGACTGTTTTCTATTTGCCACTGCAGTTAATTTTTTCCTTTACTACATAGCACAACTTCTTCACGCACCTCATAATCTAAAAATGTTGTGTGAATGACACATTCATCAAAATTTTCTATTTCAACCTTCATTTTCTGACTGTTTTCCTGGAGTAGTAACTTGTGTATGTGAAATACTAGCTTTTTCAAGTTCTTTTGCTTCACTTGTTCCTACTGTTGTATAGTCATTCTAACCACTGCCCTTTGCAAAGGAGAGACTATTCTCTGTTTCATATAACCTTGCCCGGCTGAAATGTATCACTCCGCATTCAACAACCCTCCCCCTCGCCCTAATTGGCTAATGCTTTCGCGTCATACGCCATAGGCGGTGCCTTCCCGTCATATTTAAACGTGCAGTAAATGTAATAATTGCCGGGAAGATAAATAAAATCATACAAATAAGGATATGAAGGCATGCAAAAATACAAGTTTATAATGAACTGAGCAATTGAAACAGAATGGCTGAGCAATGAAACTGAAAGAGTTTATAATGAAAGGCATTTGGCCTTTTCCACTGGGATTTTTTAAACCAGCACACATACCTTCCAAAAATGCTTGTCTTTCAGTCTTAAAAGTCGTGTCACACCATACTTTACTTTTCGTGTGTTCTTCGTGTATATTTAGCGATTTGTATCTGGGTGCAGTGTGGTTGTCCTTAAATAGCGTCTTCGCCACACAGCAATATCGCCTCTGTCTTTTAGCACATTTTTCTTGCCTCTTTTTTCATTCACAAATCCCAGCTGTATAAGCAATCTGCTGAAATTTGGTAAATCTGCATCCTCATTTACAGCAGACGAAATGTTACTTATGTTAGGGAGTTCGTTTCTAAAGAAAAACTACACACATGACGACGCACAACACTTTTCACGTATTTTCTCCGAGCACGCACTTTTGTTTATTCCTGCTTTTGCCTGGAGTGGTAAGTTTTCCGGTTTCCTCAATTTCATGTCGCGATGTTCCTACGGATCTAACACTCACACCTGTAACTTCATAGCACAGCTGTTCGACTTCTCTCACTGACAAAGATGGATTCTTCTCTGTGAGTGCATTAAACACATGCAACACAATTCTTTTTTCGCCTGTTTGTAAATAATTATCCTTGCGATACTTAAATGAAAAACTGGCGGTAGACTCTGCCATTATACATATAATAACGGTGCAATAAACGATCAATAAAATAATTTAGCTCCCGAACTCTCGAATGGCGATGCATGACTAATCCAGTTCAAAACAAGGTCAGTGATAAAAGTCATAAACAAATGTCACCACTACCGCTAAATCACATGCTGTCGTGCCATGTGCTTGAGAGCAAAGGAAACTCCTCTTCGTTTAAGAATTAACATGCATTTCAGATAAATAAACTCTGTTGCGTAATATATTTAATTAAAACAGTTACAAAAATATAAATTTGACAATTCTCTTCCAACATATAATGATATATCACCATGTTAAATAACGAACTAATTTTTACCGCACGACAGTCATTACCACAACAGCAACCAATGAGAGGTGATTAGGTCACGTGACCGTTAAGAGATACTGGGCAAGCTTACGTGAAACAAGGTATAGATCATTAAATTTTAGATGAGTCGCATTTTTTACACATCTGCTTCACTTTCGTACCTATTTTGAGGACATGTTTCGCAAATCTTCGTTTGCATCTACGGCTCTTGTGCGACTGACGCTAGATCCAGCGGTGTGGGTAATTCTGGGGTTGTTGCTGCCATCTGTTGATTTAGTGATGAACTGAAATGTGGGATTCTCTTCTAGCGGGATTTCAAAGTTCATTAGTTGGTTTTTATGTTTTTCTATGTATATCCTCTCCCATATGACGAGTTCACTATGTTTTTGTACGTATTTTAGTAATTCTATGCTATCTTCAATTTCATGATTTTCAGACCAGAAATGAGCTGCTATTGCGGACTTATCAATATTTTTGTATCTTAAGTGCCTGAAGTGTTCTTTCTTTCTAGTGCCTATGTTCCTTTTTGTCCTTCCTATGTAAATTTTTTCACAGTCTTTACACTTAATTTTGTAAATGCCTGACTTTTCCTCTGGTTTTATCTTATCAGTATTATTACTGTGAAGTAGGTTTTTAATGTTGTAATTGTTTTTTGGTGCCAATGTTATATTGTATTTCTTGAATATTTTTTGGAACTTTTTTGTGGCCCAGGGATGGTAAGTAAATTTAGCAAATCTAGTTTCTTGTTTTATTGGTGTGAGAGCTGTGATCTGTTTTAATTTCTTTTGAAGTTTGAATAATTTTAGTTTTTTATCTACAAGGTTTTTTCCATATCCATTTTTAATTGCAGTTTTTAAGATTTGATGGTATTCGTTTTGATATTCTTGCTGGCTGAGAGGTAGATTTACTAATCTGTGTGTCAGACTGTTGATGGTTGCATGTTTGTGTGGAATTGGGTTGAAACTATTTGCTTTGATGTAATCATCTGTGTGTGTGTGTGTGTGTGTGTGTGTGTGTGTTGCGTAAGTGAAGCAGATGTGTAATAAATACGCCTCATCTAAAAATTAATAATTTTTCGCTTCACTGTGGTGTTCCAATGCAGTTAAATCTCTATATTAAGCTCAAGCTATTTTCCTGAGTAACGCTTCAGTCTACTGCAAAATTTAATATTTTCAATCTCTTGAAAACTGGCAAGAAAATAAAATTCAAAATAGAATTTTGTGAATTTAAAATTAAAATGGAATAATTTTAAATACAAACCTGATACTCTGAACAAAATGAAGGTAGATTTCAGTACCTGGCAACTCTTGTTGTATCATGAAAAATAAATTATTGCAATTGTGCTATTATGAGCATGAACTACAAAATAATAGTCTCAAGATGTTAGGTTAAGTGTACCCAAGTTCTCAATGGTAAAATGTAATATCTGACATAAGGATCCATTGTTTTACTGTTAACTTTTAAATATATTTGTATTCATTTGCAAGAAAATATTATCCTTATGCATTTTGTCTTTCATATTTTAATTTTCATAGGGAAAAGCCAAACATGGCTCTTGTGTTGTGGCAGCCACCTACAGGAAATGTTGGTGATGCATTAAGGGTAGCAGCTTCTAGAAATAGAGGAAATGCTGAAGCCGAAGAAGCTATGGAACAGCAGCAGAGACAAACAATGCAGTTTAATAATAATAACACAAGCATTTTGGATCTCAATACTATATCTATGCAAGGGTGAGTATGCGTTAGAGCAATTACATGTAATAAGTTTTCCTGTGCGAACTATGGAAATTTTAAATTTTAATTATGACTTATTGATTTTTAGGTGAAACTGTTTCCTTTCTGATGCATGCTTTGAAATCTATTTATTCCCTCCATCGTATAATAATTTTCCAGTATTTTAGTTAATTGATAGAAATTAATCATTTCTTCACACTAGCCGTATATAGGCTAAGGTTTTTGATAGATAAAGTCAACATGAAAAATTCAACGCCATGGCCAGGATTTGAACCACAGATCTCCTGGTTCAAATCCTGGCCATAGCATTGAATTTTTCATGTTGACTCTATTGCCCAGTATGCTTATCTTGTTTGTCCAATATTAGTTGTTTGTTAGACATGTGTAATTAATATTGTCTGTTATGCATAACTCTTTTGTCCCATTTGCATACTGTGATGATGGTGGTTAGGAATATGTAGAATTAAAATGAAACAAAGGAATGATTCACACAAATTTATTTCTCCAAAATCAGTACAAACTGGAAACAAAATAAACAGAATACTGTACCATCCTATAGTGTGATTGCTGCAGGATAAATATAAATGGACAACAAAGTAAAATCAACAAACTAAAAAAGAAAATACCCCTACCACATAATATACCGCTGGTTTGTGTGGGAAGGCTGCCAATTCTACAGCTTGTCTTGCCCTAGCAGATCTACTGCGACAGTGCTACTGAAACATTATTGTAAATGTATTGAGGATACCCCAAGCGAGATGGCAGGATGTTGTGATGGTCCAAGTGAGCCTTTTTCAAAAATAAAATGATAAATACAGGGAAACAATTATTCTGGGAATCTCTCACGCTACCATTGACACTGCCACCACCTCCACAAAAATGGTAAAGGTGTTAAAAATGAGTGCATACATACTCACAACTAAAAAGTGTTTCTTCATTGTTCGAATATCTATTTTTAGTATATTTCGTATTTCATATTAATTAAATTTTTTATTGGAATTTTCTGTGTAATTGCAATATTTGTAAACTTTTTTGCAGGTACCAACAGTCATCTTCAGACTCAATGATGGACTTGTGATCTGTTGGACAGAATGTATGTGTGCGTGCAGAAAGTGAGTGTTTTACGTTTCTTACAGCATTTAGAATAAGTGACGGTGCATTATTGTGGGTTAGTGGATTAATGTGAGATACTAGCTTTAAGAGTTTTTTATTGTTACATAATGATTATAATAAGTATGAAAGAAGTGAAACCTAAGAAATATTTTCTTAACAGACTACTGTATCAAGAAGGGAATATGTGTCAAGGTTTAAAACTTCAATGTGCAAACAAATTTTGGATTAAAAAAAATTAGTTTCTCTCTCTCCTAAGGATAATAGTTAACATTTTAGTTCTGTTTAATGGAATTAAACTCTCTTAAATTTGCCTCTATTGAATAGGTGAGCAGATCCTTGGACTGAATTGTGTATAGAGACATATTCTCATCTACTCTTATTATCTAACATAACTAAGGTATAGACATTCTTTATAAATTTAAAATCTCTAAAATGTCAGTCTCTTTTAGATAGAATGTATTACCTTTGAACCTTTTGAATCTCACTTTAACCTAGTATAGACTTGTTTTATTCTGCTAAACCTTATGGGGAGAGTTTTATTTTAGACAACAAAGAGAAATTAAAGAAAGAAAATTTCAATGTTCAAGCATTCTTTTCTTGATAACAAGTCTCTTAATAAAGCTACTAGAATAACCTAAAAATTGTGTGGTTTAAACTATAATATGTATACTTGATGTTGCTGATTCAATGAATAAAGTATGAAAGAGTGAGAACTTGTACTCTTGTGATAATTAACAAACCTTTCAATAAGAGGTAGGGATTGGAGCTGAACATATGAGAGATTAAATTTAAAGGGAGTTGATTAATGACACTAAACAACACTTTTAAATTTTCCTGGAACATGTTTCAGAGGCTATTTGCCTCCATTGTCAACTGGACATCGACTGGTTTTCAGTGGTGTAGCTGGCGATATTTTGTCATAGGTCTCCTCTGGTGGCGGTTCAAGGAACTTCCTGAACAAATCTTTCTGGGGGATGTCGAAATTGAATACTTTGTTCCTAGTTTTTGAAATGAAGATTTGTTCCCATGTGGACAGTTCTTGTTTTCCTGACGTATGTTTTAGTAGTTTTGGTTCTGGATGCATGTTGTGGTTATTGTTTATATTTTATGTTCATGCATTTTTGGGGGGGAAAACCACAACATAAACCCAGAACCAAAACTACTGAAACATACATCAGGAAAACAAGAACTGTCCACATGGGAACAAATCATCATTTCAAAAAACAGGAACAAAGTAAAACCTTTATAAACCACTTCTCGAACTGTAAAAACACTTAAGCTCCACTTACATTTAAAATATTTACAAAGTATTCAGTTTTGACATCCCCCAGAAAGATTTGTTCAGCAAGTTCTACGAATCGCCACCAGAGGAGACCTATGACAAAATATTGCCAGCTACACACTGAGAACCAGTTGATGTCCGGTTGACGATGGAGGCAAAGTCTCTGAAATATGTTCCGGGAAAATTTAAAAGTGTTATTTAGTGTCATTAATCGACTCCCTTTAAATTTAATTTATTACAACAACACTGTTATCAACACTTCCAAGAAAGGAATTGTAAATGAGAGATTGATTATTCATGTACCATTTTGTATATCTTCTCTTGATGTGCATTGGTATAACGATATAGGAATCTCTTTCCCTTTCGTATATATGCTGACAGGGATATGCAAATATTTCTAGCACAGACCATGAACAGGCCAGAACTGACCATCAACTGCCAGAACTATCCTCTCTGACAGTTTCGTTTCTGGATTTTTCTGTCATAACTGGAAAATGTTATTTAGGTACCTTAAATATAGTTCTGGAACATTTTTTTCCCAAATTTTGTTTTCCATTATTTCTTTTCAGTTATTAGTGTCCACTGTATGTGGTGCCATATGTAAAGTACAGGCAGGCATCACATGCACTATTCAATGTTCTGAGGTATATGTGCCCAAAAATTCATGAAAATCAAACAGTTTTAAGTTTGCACATAAATGGTTGAAAATAAAGTTGCAGTTAGCTATATCTTATTTTACTACATATCTATAGTAAATAGAGGAAGTACTTATTTCACTGAAATATTAGATGCCATAATTTCCACTGGAAATACATGCTTTAAGGCTCATTGAGTTCAAAATGCATTTGTACTGACACAGAAGGTCTGAATGTTGAAGCCGTTATTTATTGTCAGTTTGTACATTTTGAAAAGTTTAAAATTTGGGGGGGGGGGGGGGGAGGTGTTTAAATGTTTGTGTATGAAATGAAAGTATATTTATTGATGAAAGAAAAATAAAAGACATATATTTAAAGAAGGAAAATTGTGATATAATTGAATATAGAGTAGTTGCTAGGGGGAATGAAAAAATCAACATCTGCGAGATTGGTATCTGAGCAAGGAAGACCTGTTCCACAGAAGTTGTGGAGAAATGTAATGTTTCAATTTATGTGTTGAAGTAAATAACATCTTTAAAGAAATACAAGCATTATTATTTTTATTATATAGAATAAAAAGTATTTCAGAAAGTGGAGTACCATTGTTATTAAAATTGGACAAATGAGTCAACCTTGTATATACTTTTCTCCACTTACAAGTTTTTTAATGAAGACTAGTTTCTGGGAACTTCTTCCCTACCCTCAGTTAGGTCGACTGATGGTGCAGCCAGTGTCTGCTTCTGGCTTGGTGTTGTTCTGCCATCTGGTAAGTTTGATGATGTCATCCACAGTGGGAATTTCAGAATTTATCAGGAGGTTCTGTTTTTTAGTAACATGTTTTACCAAATCTGCAGTTTTAGAGGTTTCTTTGCCTATTCAATTCTATTTCTTACATGATGTGATTTCAGACCAAAAGTGATATGCAATGGCAGACTTGTCCATGAGTTTGAATTTAATATTTCTGAAGTGTTCTTTCATTCTTGTTTCTAGAGTTCTTTTAGTCTTCCCAATGCATATCTTATTGCAATCCTGGAAGCTCATTTGGTAAATGCATGATAACTGAGTTTTTGGTGTACTATATAATTTGCTTGTTGCCACTTTTTTCAAGTTTCCCTTTGTGACGTTTTACATATTGCAAGGATGCTGCCATGTATAAACTGTCTTCCCACTTTCGCAAGCGCAGGATGCACTCTGATTAATATATACAAATTACGCTTTCATTTACCAAATAAAATACTAATTAATTACTGTGTGACTGTTGTATTGGTAATGTGATGTTATATATTTTAAATTAGATGTGTAGTCCTTAAAGTTGATATGCAAACTATATTTTTCATCTGCAGTTACAAGGCTAAACAACCAATGATATCGCACACATAAATGTGCTTCTATTTACATTGCCTTATAAACTTAGGATGGCTTCGGTATAAATCGCATCAATATACTATTACTTCAAGACATGAGAAATTGTAGTAGCTATACCTGGCTTTTCACTGAGCAATCAAGATAAAGGGTGGTTAACACATATTATGAGCAAGTCACATGGACAGTTTTAGAGGAGTGGATGTTGAAAAGGAAAAGATCAATACTGTGATAAAGATGACAAAAGTAGTAGTTCATTTTAAACTGCTTTGACACCAAAATTGTTAGTGCAATGCTAACTCATAATCACCTTTTCTTTCACACAAATACACAGCTTTGACACATTGTGCTGCTAGTAATCTCTCTGATGTGCATACAGGTTTATCTCTTACATAGGGCTGCATACCGATTCTGAACACTACTTCTCCAATATCCACTCATGAAGTGCTTCACTGCGCCTGTTGATTACTCACCACAGAACTTGGATTGTATCACACTTCTCTGCATAACTCATCTGACTGACTGATTCATAAACTGCCTCACTGTTCCGACTCCTCACCTTTGGTCTGTACTCATTGACTGACACTTGAAGCTTGAAACACACATAAGCTCTGTTATATAGGCCTCTAGGGCTCAGAAGAGTGCTCCAGTAGTCCATTGTTGTTCTTAAATTACATTTCTGGATCAGTTACGAACGGTATCTGCCCAGTAATAACACAAATCAACTTTGTCTTTTTGATGTCACATAGCGGCTGTCAGGAAGGCCACACCTCTGCTGCTACTCCAGCCAGTAGACAACAGAATAGGAGTGATTACTGCTTCCCTGCCACACACATCCTTCCCGCAGCAGATAGCAATGACAGCAACATGACAATACCAATAAATACGTAAAATATGAAGTTATTAACAGTGAAGCAAACAAATATAACAATTTGTAACTTAAAACTTCACTTATAAGAAATTATGATTTTCTTATAAATTGTCCGGATTTCATGTAAAACTTTTACATATCCTCAGCTGGAAACAAAGCTGTTGTCATCATTAAGAACGCTAGATGATATGTTCTGTTATGTTCTGTTAGTACTACCAAGTCTGAAAATAAAACAAATTTAAAAACAGAATCGACTGCCAGTATTTCAAAATTCTTTATGCGATGTTTGTTTTTTAAAATAAATATCTTTTCCCAAACCATTAAATATATTGGACCATTTAATTGTTTTGATAATTTAACTTCTGGATTTATTTCATGGTTAAATGACCAAAAATGATCCGCTATGGCCGATTTATCAGTTTGTTTTATACTTAATGTTACGAAAATGGTTTCCAAATTATGTTTTGTCCTTCCAATATAAACTTTAACACAATCGAAACAAACTGTTACAATTCCTTTCTTGGAAGTGTTGAAAACAGTGTTGTTATAATAAATTAAATTTAAAGGGAGTCGATTAATGTTAAGTGTTGTTTAGTGTCATTAATCGACTCCCTTTAAATTTAATTAATTAAACTGTTGTTTTTTATTATTATTTTATTAGTATTAGGAATTTGATCTTATTTAGAGAAATGCAATAAATTTGTAATACTATTTTTATTTTGAGGAACTAAAGTTATACCAAATTCTTTAAAAAAAAAATTGAAAATGTTTATTAACCCAAGGATGGTAAGTAAATTTAAAAAAAATTATAATCGTCTTTTATTTTTTTAAGGGCAGAAATATCTTTAACAGTTTTTTGATATTTTAGTTTTTCAATTTTTTTATTTATAAAGTCTTTATTAAAACCATTAATTAAAGCAGTATTAATAATATGTTTATATTCTTTATAAAATTCATCTTTATTTCGGACAATTTATAAGAAAATCATCATTTCTTATAAGATAAGTGAAGTTTTAAGTTACAAATTGTTATACTTGTATATATGACAATGCAATTTGCTATACCAGTGATTTGGCAAGAACCAGAAAGCCATATCGACGACTGGAATTTTACAATGTGGATATTAAAGGACTCTCACTAAAGAGACTGGTTCACCATTACGACCTGCTTGCTATTCCAATTCCTCCAAACAGTGAACTTGAAGTGTTCCAGGAACAGACTTTGAAATTTATACTAATCCTATGAACCTAGATCCTGACTTTATTTCTAATGTTCCTGTGAAAAACAGAAAATTAATGTCTGAATTAAAAGATCTCATTACCTTTCACTTTCTAGGCTGAGAGAGAGAGAAATATAGTTGAGAATGAGGATTTCTTGTTGCAGGATAAAGAACAAACTTTTTGGAAAATTAATTTTTTAGACCGTCCAATGGTATTCTGTAATGATGTGAATGGTTTGTTTGAAGAACTGAAACGAAAGTACAGTGCATGGGATTTGGAGATTGTTTTTATTGACTTGTCTCAGAAAAAGTTTGAAAGTGGTGCTTCTACATATTGACAACCTGAAGCCTTCTGCACCCATTGCCCATTCTATAGATCTAATAGTAAAATATGAAAACATTGTTATATTAGAAGTAATTAATTACAACTGTCACCAATGGAACATCTGCAGAGATTTGAAATTTCTTGGCATGCAATAGGGAGTGCAGTATGGAGATGCACAAAATTTTGCTTCCTGTGCCTTTGGGAGTTACAAAACAGAACATTGTTCAAACACAATTGGAAGCAAATAAGCACTTTTAACCCAGGAGATGAAAATGTCAAGTAAGACCCATTGGTTGATCATGAAAAAGTACTACTTTCCCCTTCCCACACCTAGTGAAAAGCTTTATAAAAGCTCTTGGAAAGTCCAATTAAATTACATTTGAATACCTGGCACACACATTTAGTTCTGTATTGGCTGCAAAACTGAAGAAAGATCTTGTCATGGGACCACAGAAAGGGAATTAATACATAATGAATTCCTCCAAAAATTAAATGAGAGTGAACTGAGATCTAGAATAGTTCAAATGGGTTTGCATGAGTTTTCTTGGAAAAACTAAATTACCTGACTGTAAGCAAGGAGTAAATGAACTTCTTCATGCATTATGGATATTTGTATATTACTGAAAATTCATTTCCTAGTTTGCCATTGAGATTTTCCCCACCCAACCTTGGTATGTAAGTGATCAAATGAGCAAAAGATTTAACCAAGCCTCATAATGACGAAGAATTGTTACCAAGCTTTTGGAATGAGCCAGTGACCTCAGATTATTGTCTGGATGCTGTATCGTATAATGCAGAAAATCCCTAAATGGCAGTCAATTATAAGTCCTTTCATGGAAGTGTTGAAAACAGTGTTGTAATAAATTAAATTTAAAGGGAGTCGATTAATGACACTAAAAAAAGTAAGTGTTGTTTAGTGTCAATCGACTCCCTTTAAATTTTATTGACAGTCTATTAGTTAGCATTTTTAATTTCCAGCTGTGAACAACTTTATTTTTCAAAGTGTAAACTTGGAAGAAGCGTAGGGACAGTGAAGCACAAATTAGTACAAAAGTGAATCGAGAAGATATTGACACATTGCTTCACTCACTTTATTTTTCCCTGTTTGTAAACAATTGAAATAATAAATATATCTCATAGTTTTTATATTTGTTTTTTATCAAATTAATGTTAACAGCAGTGATTTTTGTTTATCTTTTTACCGATAAAATATGGTATGCACTTTTCAAATATACTTTAAAAGTGTAATATGCTTTTTGGGAATTACTAAAAAAATTGACATGATGGACACAAATGGAAAACACATTTGGGCTTGGAAAACATTTGGAAAACATTTTGGTTTTAAGTTTTGTATTATGTTGCTCATAAAATAATAATCATAATAGTAATAGTGGTGGTTTGAGATTATGTACTTATTTTGAAATATGTGAATTATGGATTATATGAGTTACAATTTAAAAACTGAAAATGATTCCAAATTCAACTAAAAAAGTTGGTTTACAAAAAGCTAGTTTCATTTCTTGCAGTTAAAATAACTTCATTTTTGTTTACCAGTGTAATTAACAGTGGTACGCTCAAGATCACATTTCTACATGTAAGTCACATGTTCTTAATCTTCTGTAACTGCTTTCTTATACTACTACGTGGGGTCAGGGTATTCTTGTTCCTCTTAACTCCTTAACAGAATCTGAATCAATGAGATAGAGAATCCAGGAGGGGTGATTAGCCTGGTATGAGAGTGAGGGAAGTGGTTGACAGAATGAGAGCGAGATGAAATTACAGGAAAGATGGAGTAATTGGTGTAATGCTGGCAGGGGAACTGGAAGACCCAGAGAAAACTCACTCCAGTGCCGTGTTGTTCACCACAAATCTCACTTTGCGGTCAGCTGGATTGAACCTGGGCTGCCTTGGTGAGAGCCAAGCAGTCTAACCACTCGACCACAGCTCAGCCATGTTCTTACTCAAAGAGATGAAATCATTAAAAATGTAATCTGAGAAACTATTTGTAGTTGGTTTATTAATACTTGTCACTTACTTGTACTTGTCACTTAACAAGTAAGTGACGAGTATTAATAAACCAACTACAAATATATAGAATAAAAAGAAGTATTTCAGAAAGTGGAGTGCCATTGTTACTAAAATTAGGCAAGTGAGTCAACCTTGTATATACTTTTCTCCACTTACAAGTTTTTTTATGAAGACTAGTTTCTGGGGACTTCTCCCCTATCGTCATTTCTGTGGTTGACTGATGATGCATCCGGTGTCTGCATCTGGCTTGGTGTCGTGCTGCCATCTAATGTCCTGTTAAGTTTGATAACGTCATCTACCAAACCCAAACACCAGATATGGAAAATTTACATTTCATCCAAAATACTTCAAAAAATTTGAAAAGATATTTAAGAGCTTCAGCATAAAATTAGCCCCTCAAAACAAACACAACATCCGCAACTTACTAAACCACCCTCTAAAAAATAGTACACCAAAAACTCAATTATCAGGCATTTACCAAATGAGTTGCCAGTATTGTGACAAGATATACATTGGTAAGACCAAAAGGAACCTAGGAACAAGAATGAAAGAACACTTCAGAAATATTAAATTCAAACAAATGGACAAGTCGGCCGTAGCACATCACTTTTGGTCTGAGAATCACAACATAAAACAAGAAATAGAACTGATCAAACAGGCAAAGAAACCTCTGGAACTACAGATTTGGGAAAACATATTTATTACGAAAAAACAGGACCTCTTGATGAATTTTGAAATTCCCGCGGTAGATGACGTCATCAAACTTACCAGGACATTAGATGGCAGCACGACACCAAGCCAGATGCAGACACCGGATGCATCATCAGTCAACCACAGAACTGACGATAGGGGAGAAGTCCCCAGAAACTAGTCTTCATAAAAAACTTGTAAGTGGAGAAAAGTATATACAAGGTTGACTCACTTGCCTAATTTTAGTAACAACTACAAATAGTTTCTGAGATTAATTTTGACGTCACTGTTACTAAATTCCTCCAAACACATATATCATTAAAAATGTATTAGCAGTCATTACACTTAGGTTCCTTCAATTGATGAAAAAAAAAGCATTATCTAAATATGTAAGCCTAAAACAATGTTACTTTTGCCATTAAAGTTAAATATTGTAGGTTTTCTATGGAGGGAAGACCATGCAGGTATTAAAATAATTAAAAGAGGGTATGAGAAAGCTGTGGTTAACAGAAATGTGAATATATACAAAACATTGTGCAACCTTTCTATCCAATCTTTTACATTAATGATACTAAATAAAATTACTCTTTAACTGATATCTTCATAGTTGGTTACATCAAGAACAACTATTTGTTTCAAAGACTTTTTATTTTATAATTTATTTTATAAATTACAAACACCAGTAGAGTGCAACAACAGCATTAATTTTGTTCATTGTTTGCCTTTGGCAAACATTTCAGCATTATGTTCTGCCATTATGGTATTTTTGAAAATACCAGTTTTAGCTGTATCAGGAAGTGCTTCATTAATGACTTTAGCTGTCTGTATGTTATCCAGTATTGTGAAATGGTTCCCATTCAGAAACTGGACATTTACCTTCTGCTCACAGTACTGTAACATAAAAAATTACACATTTCAAATTAAAGAGGACAATACTACATTCAAATTAAAGATGTGAAAACTATTGTACTAGTACAATTCTGGACTGAATTAAATGCAACTTGACAAAAGCGTAACTAACCGCAGATTATTCTTCATGAGTAGGACTATGATAATGAAGCACCAAATTAATACAATTTTGAGTCAAACTAGTTTTCCATGTTCCATATATTATTATTGTTAGTTTTTACCTAGAATGCGGTTTGTTAGGTCCTTCCTAACATCCTCAACTAATGTCAACTGTTGAATTTTGATTGACTGTACTCCTTGTGGTGATTGGGGCATCTATGTTGGTGTGCTGACAGTTGACATTAGCTGAGGATTTTAGGAAGGTCTGATGAAACACGTTTTAGGTAAACACTAGCACTATATGGAGAATGGAGTACTAGTTCAACTAAAAATTATATTAACCACAAAATTATTAAATTTATAGATGAGTCATATTTATTAAACATCAGCTTCACTTACATACCTAATTTGAGGACATGTCTCACGAACATTCGTTTGCTTGATTGGCTCTAATGCGACTTATTAGAGCATTAGAGCCGATGATGCAAACGATGGTTCACGAAACATGTCTCAATATAGGTACGTAAGTGAAGCTGATGTGTAATAAATACAACTCATCTATAATTTAATAAAATAAATAGATGGTTTATAAAGTTTAGAAACAAAATGCCAACTTAAAATGTCAGTAGCTCATCAAAACATATAAATCTGAATTTCATATTTTTTTATTTATCTCCATTTTTAAAACTTGACTTTGTTCTAATAAAAATGTTTTCAGTATTACCTGTGATAATCCATAATCCTCTTTAATATGCACGGTTGCAAGAACTGTTGGACGTAGAAGAGTAACTGGTGACTTAATGAGATTACTGTGCTGCCATTTATATTTTATCGTTGACATGACACGCACATACAGGGCATTTCCAACTGCTTTGTGATGCTGAGTACTAGCATCCTTTGGTATAAAACTCATTCTTGAAAAGTGCTCTACTCTTTCTTCCCAGCTTTTGATTGGTGTCAGTTCCTTAGTTATCTAGAAAACAGTAAGTTGCAACTAAATTGTGTATGTAGAAAAGCGTATACTCAGTTTTTATTCATCATTTTACTGAAATTTGCAAAAACATACATATTAACAATAATTGGTAAGATTAAAGATGTTGTTAATGTATTAACAAAAGAATAATGATAGTAAAATTAAAGTTGAAAGAGGTAACATGACAATCCTAGGAGTATATGCACCTGAATAAGGTAGAAAAATAGAGTCAAATGAATTTTATAATCAGCTCCAGAAGGTAATGAATCGTATAAATGCAAATGATTTTCTAATAATTGCTGGAGATCTATCTGCCAGAATTGCAAATGTACCAACACAACACATTAGAAGAAAACAATGGGAAACAAACACTGAAATACAATGGAAATACCTTGATAAAGTTCTCAAGTTTTAATAATTTGAGGATTACAAATTAATTCTATCAATATAAAGATATACAAGAGTGGGTCAAAAAGTAATACCTCCTTTTTTTTTTTCCCCCTTAAGTATGTGAAAACTTTGAATTTGGCGCAATTCCTCAAACCTTCTCCAATCCCCTGCAGTAGTAACTTCCTAAGTCAACAGGTGGCAGCACTGCATCCTCTTGCAAAATGGCTGACATTGACATTCGTATTAGACATCTTTCTGTGATTGAATTTTTGACTGCGGAAGGTGAAACGCCAATTCACATTCACGAAAGGCTAAAAAATGTGTATGGTGATGCAATGGTGGATGTCAACACTGTTAGACGATGGGTTCGTCGCTGTAACGAAGCTGAAGGGCAAACGCCATTGGCAGATGAAAAGCAAAGCGGCAGGCCGGTGACTCTATGCAACATTCAGCGAGTTGATGACATCATTCGTGGTATCGCCGGGTAACAACAGGTGAATTGTGTTGCATTACCTCCTTCAGTAAAGGCAGTGTGATGATTATTCAACAACTGGGTTACTCAAAAGTTTGTTCACGTTGGGTACCAAAAATGTGTTTCAAGAGCTTTCACTGTTATCAGCTGGTACTCGACTAGTGCAAATTGTGATGGTTTCCTCTTTCTTCATATCGTCGCTTCTCTACGCTTCTTTCAAGTTTATACTTACCTGGATAAGGTTTTTGTGGTGTTTTTCCTTATTCTGAAGGATGAATGTTGGTTAACTCTTAAGCTCCAATGGACCCTGGGTTCATTTGAGCATCATTTCATCCATTTCATTCGTCTGATATGACTTAACGCTTTAGGATGTAAATTTAAAAACTCACTGGATAGAATACCATGCTGACGTTGCTCAGTTCCCGACTATAATACCACACCAAGCTAAAGCATTCTCCAGTTTGTGCTGCTAAGAGATCTTCAAAGAGCCCTTACTTTATTATGATTTCGTCTATTTCCCAGCTCTTATTTATAATGATAGAGAACTTTGGTTCTAGGGTATTTATAAGATTTGGCTAGTTGGTAAATTGAATTAGTCATAATGAATGTTAAGCATATATGTGTTTGGAGGAATTTAGTAACAGTGACGTCAAAATTAATCTCAGAAACTATATGTAGTTGGTTTATTAATACTCGTCACTTACTTGTTTATATTAATGAGAGACTAGTTTCAAAGGCATTTGCTTCCATTTTCAAAGACATCAAGAGATTGAAAATGGAGGCGAATGCCTTTGAAACTAATCCTTGTTTCACATAAGCTTGCCCCGCATCTCTTAACCGTCACCTGACCTAATCACCTCTCATTGGCTACTATTGTAGTATAGACTGTCGTGCAGTAAAAATTAGTTCGTTATTTAACATGGTGATATATAAATCCTTTCATGGAAGTGTTGAAAACAGTGTTGTTGTATAAATTAAGTTAATTGGGTCGATGTCCGGCTGAAGATAGAGGGAAGGCCTCAGAAACCGGTTCCGGGAAAATTTAAAAGTGAGTGTTGTTTTGTGTTATTAATCGACTCCCAATTAACTTAATGGTGATATATCTTTATATGTTGGAAGAGAATTGTAAAATTTATTTTTTCACAACTGTTTTAATTAAATATATGATGCAACAGAGTTGATTTATCTGAAATGCATGTTAATTCTTAAACGAAGTAAAGAGGAGGTTCCTTTACTCTCAAGCACATGGCACAATAGCACGTGATTTAGCGGTAGTGGTGACATTTGTTTATATGACTTATCACTGACCTTGTTTTGAACTGGATTAGTCATATATCGCCATTCGACGGTGTGTTGTGTCCAGTGCGAGAGGTAAATTATTTTATTGATCGATTACTGCGCGTGTACTTATTGTATGTGTAATGGCAGAGTCTACCGCCAGTTTTTCGCTGAAGTATCGCAAGGATAATTCTTTACAAACAGGCGAAAAAAGAATTGTGGTGCATGTGTTTAATGCACTCACAGAGAAGAATCCGTCTTTGTCAGTGAGAGAAGTCGAACAGCTGTGCTCTGAAGTTACAGGTGTGAGTGTTAGATCCGTAGGAACATCGCGATGTGAAATTGAGAAAACAGGAAAACTTACCACTCCAGGTAAAAAACAGGAATAAACAAAAGTGTGTGCTCGGAGAAAATACGTGAAAAGTGTTGTGCGTCGTCATGTGCATAGTTTTTTCTTTAGAAACGAACTCCCTAACATAAGTAACATTTCGTCTGCTGTAAATGAGGATGCAGATTTACCAAATTTCAGCAGATTGCTTATACAGCTGGGGTTTGTGAATGAAAAAAGAGGCAAGAAAAATGTGCTAAAAGACAGAGGCAATATTGCTGTGTGGCGAAGACGTTATTTAAGGACAATCAGACTGCACCGAGATACAAATTGCAAAATATACACGAAGAACACACGAAAAGTAAGGTATGGCATGACACGACTTTTAAGACTGAAAGACAAGCATTTTTGAAAGGTATGTGTGCTGGTTTAAAAAATCCCAGTGGAAAAGGCCAAAGGCCTTTCACTATAAACTTCCAGTTTCATTGCTCAGTCATTCAGTTTCAACTTGCTCAGTTCATTATATACGTGTATTTTTGCATGCCGTCATATCCTTAGTTGTATGATTTTATTTATCTTCCCGGCTATTATTATGATGTTTAGTGCAGGTTTAAATGTGACGGGAAGGCACCGCCTATGGCGCGAAAGCATTAGCCAATTAGGGTGAGGGGGAAGGTAGTTGAACGCGGAGTGATACATTTCAGCGGGGCAAGGTTATATGAAACAGAGATTAGTCTCTCATTAATGTAAACAAGTGACGAGTATTAATAAACCAACTACAAATAGTTTCTGAGATGAATGTTAAGCACTTTAACCAGTTTACTTTACAGCTCTTTTGCTTTCATGTATAAGTTGAGAACTATAACTATGCCATGAAGAACTATGGAAAATATATTAAATGAACCAAGAGTGAAAGTTGTACTGGTCGCCAATCTAGAAAGTGATTGACATTCGTGTGGAGAGAGAGGTGGCGTCACTTATTGCTGCCACGTGGAGAGCGATAGGATTACGCGTGCGAAGGTGATTCAGTTGCAACTGCAATGGGTATTTTATTATTATTATTATTATTATTATTATTATTATTATTATTATTATTATTATTATTATTATTATTATTATTATTATTATTATTATTATTATTATTATTATTATTATTATTATAATTATTTACAATACTGTACAAAAAGGCAATAGAAAAGTCGTGGATCTACATGCAAATGCTAGAACAATCAAGAACACACCAATGTAAAGATCATCATTACAAAAGAGGCATACCTGTGACATTTTGATGCTTATTGAAATGGGGAAATGCCGCTTACATACTTCTTTTTCTGGGAGTTTCTAATTTAGACCCTGATGCCTGACTTTCTTCTTTAAAATACTTTTCTTTCCCAATCTTAACCACAGTGTTCTTACTGATAACTACAGCACGTGAAGTCCTATCAAGCATCTTAGAGAATGGACTAATAAGCTCCCCCTTCAATTTCTCCTCTTCTAAGTATTCTCTCACGGAGCATAATACTCGTATATCCCATGCCTGTCCTTTAATTGAAATACCTTTACCAAATATAGTTTTATTTGGTTCCCGAGCATGTTCAGGTTTTCACTTGTCACTATTTTTATACATAATTAAACAATCATTAAAACACAATTGCAAATGATCACAACAAGCGCAGAGATACATAACTCACACACACACGTAAACCAAGGGAAATTGTCACAAAATGCAAAGGAACTTGCCAGTACAGGATATCTAACTGTTGTAGCCTTATATAAAATAACAGCAACATATAGGCATTCTGTTTACGCACAAAAACCAAGGTATTGTGTTTACTGCAGTGTTTGCTTAACTCACTCGCCCACAGGTCATGCTATAAGCACATGTTAGAATATCGGCAACCAAGGTTTAGCATCTAACATTGTCATGGAAACGTCTCGACTCTAATTGGTCCTTCTAATGGTTACTATGACAATTGCTATGACGTACTCATCCCCTCCCGTTTATTTACAGCATTTTTCCATGTGCTTACTGTCAATCACATTCTAGTTTGGCCACCAATATAACAGCTGGAATTGAAATTGTTTGCAAAGGCAATAAGTATTAAGCCACATAATTATATTTACACTTCCTGTTCTGTCTTGTCACATGAATAACATAAAAATAACATAATGGAGTTATTTAAGTATATAATAATGAAATTTAGTTACTATACCTTTTCCATATTGATAGCCGTTGCCTCTTTAGGGTTAATGAGTGTTAAAATATGGCAAAGAAGTTTAATCTGAACTTCTTCCATATTACTAAATCCCAGAGCTTGTTTGGAAATTAGTGAAAGAAAGTCGGGTGAGCTGTCAATTAGGAATAATTGCCCTTTTCTTCCTTGTGCCTCCAACATATGTGCAAGTTCCAGAGCCACAAGTCCTCCAAATGAATGTCCTAATAGAGAAAATGCTGCACTACTGTCAAGACGACTTTCTATTTCCTGCAATAAAAATTAAATTGTTTTTAAAATAATTGCACACTAGTGCTCTTTTGTGCCAAGTTAAACAAGACATCATTGAATTACTGGAATCTTTTTGTAGAAAATCTGCCTATATATTCATATGTGATTTGATTAGATTATGTGCCAAATTAATTGCATTTCTTAAATAATGCAGTGAGCAGAATTTCTTATATCCATGTATTGTTACTTTAGCTTACTTAGAGCAAATGAATGTTTAAATGTTCATAACACTAATTTTTTTAAAAAATTACAGGTGCATGGTTGAAACAAAAATATTAACTGAAATGTGTAAAAATTATAAAAATTACGGATTGCCATTATTAAGTTGCTGCTTCAAACTCTTGAGTGTTGGCCTAAAGTGAAGTTTAAATAAACTTATAACTAAATCAATGGGTTTCACTCGTGTTAATTTGCTTCAGAAATATGCTTTAATTTCAAAGGTTAGTATCATGAGATTTTTAAGAATACTCGTGGAAAAGTAAGTTTTTACGGCTAGTTTTAAAAGATATTGCAACAAAGTAAAAGGAATTTTAATTGACAAAGTGCTATGACAAAATAAGCTTATTATGCAGAGTAAAATATCCTGGAGAATGGCATATGGCATAGTGGCTAAACATGTATATTATATTTGAACTTTGGTTTAGTAAATTATGAAAAAGAATATAAATTTGAGTCAAACTAGTACTTGGTGCTCCATATATTGCTAGTGTTTATCTAGAATGTGTTTTATTAGGACCTTCCTAACAACCTAACATAATGTCAGTCGACATTAGCTGACCAGGTGTGGTAATGCATTCTTGGTACACACTAGCAATAAGTGGAGCATTGAGTACTAAATACGAGTAATAAATACGACTCATCTAAAAATTAATAATTATTTCGCTTCACTGTGGTGTTCCAATACAGTTAAATCTTGATATATTGAGTACTAGTTTGACTCAAAATTATGTTAATTTTGTGCTTCATTGTATCATAGTTCTTACTCATAGGAATATGAAAAAGAAATTGAAGCAATGAGTACATAGCTAAGCTTTCAAAAGTTGATTGCATTACTTACTGGAAGCAGTTTAGTTGCTAGATCCTGGATGTTTTGAGCATTACTCCTATAGCCCATTTGAAGGCAAATAGTGTGATATTTGAGATTAGCAGCCAAAGACTCAAATGAACTGGCCATGCCTTCTATTCCTGGTATCAGAAACATAAGTGGAGCTGTTTGTGATATATGTTCAAAATCCATTCCAGTACCAGTAAGTGAAGGTAATCGAATAACATCCAATAAAAACATTTTCTCGTCTCCAATTGTGCGAATAATAAGCTGCATCCCTTCCAGTATATCTTCAGCTGATAAAAATAAAACATCGGTGTATGGTAACAATTCACAATGCATTATTATTGTGCTAAACCTTATTAGTGCCCATTTCCATTATAACATTTCATCCAAATATTTTTGCAAGGATTATTTAACTTAGATAATTCTATGTTATTTCTGTCTGTTTACGTTGACTAAACTTATGGGCTTGTACTAATTAGTGTGCCTATACAAGCATTTGGACAAAGAACCAAATTCTGGTTTGAATTCTTTCTGTAGCATTGGATTTTTAAATTTAGTGTGATAAAAGCAATTTTCAAGTAAACTAACCCTAATAGAGATTAACTACAAAGCCTGGAAAATTAAAAGCATGCAAATCTCTTTGAGATAAAATATCTCAACATTTTAGATTGCCTTGAAGGTTTACTGCAATATGATGTGCATAAGGAGTATCTTGTGTTGTCCTCTGGGTGGTCATGGGGAAATGTGCTAGGCTCAGTTCCCAATCATGGGTTAAAACCGTGCAGAAGGTGATTGATTTTTCCAGGTGGCTTCTGAAGAGAAGTAAAGCCAGTGGTCCTGTGTTGTAGATTTATAACACATAAAAGAACTTCAAGCTTGATAGAGGCCTCTAAGGAAAATTAAATGGTCTTTCATGCCCATTCTAGAATGGGATGCTGAGAACTACAGTAGTTATAGACCGTCCGTAAATAGAAACCCAGTTTCAATTTTAGGTATCTTGTTGAGGTAGCTCAGAAGTAATAACATTGATATAAAGCCAAAGTTTTCTTGTTCAATTCCCAAGCGTTGCATTAAGTTTTTGAAAGTCTGATTCAATTTTGCTGGTGGTTGTGCTAATACAAAATGAATGTCAGTTAAAGTCTCCACAATCATTATGGACTCAATATTTATTTTTTGGAGCTTTGTTACAGAATTGAGTCATCAAACCACACTCAGTTGCATTCTGCCATTTATCTATGTATGTTGTGATTTTATCACAGGATAACTATTTGATTTCTAACTAGTTCATTGCAGGATGAACTATAGAATTTATAAAAGAAATAAAATATATAAAGCAATTACATTGTGTATATTGTGTGAAAGAAATAGATTTATGGAGATGACAGAATAAAAATTAGGGTTAACTGAACCCCATCTTATTTATTTATGGATGATATAGTGGATAGAGTGAAAGGAAGAAATCAATACTGCCTAATAATAGTACCTATAAAGAGATACCAGGCTTGCTGTATGCAAATAATCTAACAGTAGGATTACAGAGAACAGTAAACGAAATACAAAACTTCTGCAAAGATTGGGAAATTAAAGTAAATACTAAAAACGTCATGTGTTGGTTTTCAAAAGAGGAACAAAAATTGAAAAATTAGGGAGTACTCATGGTTGAAAGGGAGTATAAGCGTGGAGTTAGTTTTATGGACTTTATTATGATGGGTTCTGGGTTTGTAGCTAGCTCAGAGCATGGCTCTTTGATCCCAGGTGTGGTATACACCAGACTCCTTTGTTTTTTTCTTTTCTTTATTCATCACCACTTACTCTTCTGGTCTGGGTTTTACACACATATGTATTGCCTACACATATCACTTGAAGTCACCATCGTACACCACTGCATCCATCGACGTTCCAAACAGGAGTGCCTCCAGGTAGAGCATTGACTTGTCTCCTGGTTTTCCAGTTGGCACTACCCCTTCCCTCCTTGGGGATAATGACCAACCCGTGCTTACCTGTCTTTGTTCACCTAATGGTACTTCTTCCTGTCTGTCCCCAAATTACAAATGTACTGTTTTAAGAAAGAGGAGTAATAGTATTTAGCAGGACAAAATTTAGAAGTTGTGAAAGAATTTGAGTACCTAGGAGTTAGAATGAACAATAACAGAGAATGAGAAGTTCATGGCAGGAAAGTAGTAGAATAAGAATTGCAGAATTGCAAACTATAACTTGATATGTCAAGCAAATGGTTACAGAATATGAGGCACTGGTAGAGTCAAAGATGGTGTATTCTGTAGATATATGGGGGTTCTCAATAGTAAAATAGATCAGTATACAAACAATTTGCTAAAGAGATGCTAGGACTACCTATATCACCTCCAGGAGAAGTACCCTGAGTAGAATTTGAGAAAATCTGAAGAAAAGATATAATATTTTAAGGAATCCTGAAATTTTGTTATAAATGCCTGACAAAAGATGATGAAATCCTAAAGATATCCGTGAATCAGCATAGGAGAATTGGAAACAGAAATAGATGGTGGTCAGAAGTTGAAAAACCTATTGAAGAAATAGGAATGGGGGACATATGGTGCCTAGAAAATGGGAATGTGGATGGATTTGGGGAACTAGAACCAGAATGAAGGATATAGAAAGACAAGAGATATGGAGAAGGCTAGAAAATAAAAAAAGTCATTCAATTTTCGGTAGACCAGTGTAACAGACAGGAGAGGAAAAGAATGGCTTAGATAAGAATGATATCAATGTACTTAAAGAGGGCGAAGAAACAACAGAAAAGAAATTTGTGAATTATGTAGGGAAAAAGAAAGTACAGTTCATTGACAGATTGCAGAGACAGAGTCTGAGAAAAGATGAGAAGCGAGATGATAGCTAAAAGAATGGTTATGGAGAAAAACGAAAATAGAAATATGGGGAACTTGTTTTGAAAAGCTAAAGAAAAGTGTATGAGAAAAGTAAAGATTGGAGAAGAAACAATGTTGGGACATCTATCACGAGGAAATTAGAGAGAGGATGAGGATGTTATGTTACTCAGCAATGCTACAAGTCCTGGGTGCCAAGCAAACTGAGTTAGCAAGCATAAAATACAACACCTGATGATTTATACAACTAGGTTAATGAAAAAGTGCATATAATATGTATAACAGTAAGCAGTATCAGTAAATTCTATTCCATTTTATTCCAGTTTTGTAAGGTAGAATCAGAACTGATTGATTGTTTGTGCTAGAACAATCAGTATCATTGATTGCCCATATAATTTCTCATTGTTTGAAACCAAGTTTTTCCCCATTTCCTATAATTGAGTTTAGCTTCACAGATCCTAGAAGTACACTTTGCTGTCTCTTTAAAGTTTTAGTGATGATGCAACTGCTTCACTCTTCTTATAAAAGACATCCATTGGTTGCACTTTACAGCTTAGAACCTTCAAATCTTTTACTATACTTTGTGTTTTACGCCTTCTACATTCTTTCTCATTCTGTTTTTCGTTTAGATGTTGGTAGCTATTTGTGAAAAACAGAACAACCACAAACTGCCCTCTACCAACCAAAGCATTTTGAAAACAAAGCATGCATTTCTAGGGTAAGTAAAAAATTTTGCTCCAAAAAGTTCAAGATATAAATTTGATATACAAATATCTAAAATATATGACTTTTAATAATTGCTAGAGCAATTCTTGAATAAATAACAAATTTAGAAAAATGTTCCCCTAAATATTAGTTCAGGGGAAGAGATTTTCCTGCAGATCTTCAGTCACGTCTTTGGAAGATAGAGGACTTAATTCCCAAGTCTGATATTTATTTGAGATTTGTTTTTAATATACTGTTCATAGGCACAAACCTTCTTCATTTTTTTTATTCAGGAGTCTTAACATGCATTTCCAGTGAAATGTAGATATAAAATTTTTGGGCAGTGTGCAATAACAATTCTATTAGGTAGGCACATGATACAAAAAGTAAGAGTATATAAGAAGTATTTGTTACTAATGTACAAGATATTGTGTACCCGTGTAATTATTTCTCTTTTACTTGGCTACACATACTGTTTCTGAGATCTCAGCAGTAAAACCACATGGGCAGAAATCACCATTCATCCCTATCAACTTTCTTTTCAGTTAAGCATCATTACATATGCAATCTCAACAATTTGTAGTTTACAAATATGATATATCACTGTACACATATATTGAATGTAAAAATTAAAGAGGAAGAAAAAATATTAAATCATTTGAGTGTAACTACTTCACTAAACTACTATGAACCACATACCTTCAGTACTTTCAGCAATTTTGGAATTCTCTTCATCTTCTTTATTAATTGCTGAGAGCTCCATTATACGAGAAAATGTGAGACTTCTTATTTCCTTTGGAGTGAGATATATGTCAAATTCTCTCTCCAAGGACTGCTTAATTTCTACTGCCATCATAGAATCCATTCCTAATTCAGCCAATGTAGAGTACATGTTGATGGTTTTAAGGTCACAGATTCCTGCAAAATTCAATGTAGAATAGTAAACTCTTAGCTCTTATTAAAGTTTTGACAGGTTGTAATATTTTCAGCTACTTCATTTTTGTGGCTTATTTGAACATGTTTCCCAAACCCTTACACTTTCATCTCCATTGTGATTCTTTCCTTTTATTTTTATAATGTGTAACTTAACCGTTGTATCATTAGATATACAAATGAGCATTTAAGTAATGACATTAGAAGTAAGTGGCAATGAAATTTCCAGTTGGTATTCTTGTGGTATTTGCCCATTTTCAGCCCTGAATGACAAGAGTAATATCAGTGAGATTTCTGTGGCATTGAACGCTGGTTTACAATAACAAGAGAATAGAAAGAACAAAAAACAATAAATACTGGTTCACAATAATTGAGAATAGAAATGAGAACAGAAAGCAAAACAACATAGAATAGGTCCACAATAGCTCAAAAATGAGAACAGGAATGTGTATCAATAATGATCGATGCCCGCCTCGGTAGTGTAGATGGTAGCATGTCTGCCTCATGCTCAAGAGGTCCCGAGTTCAAATCTCCCAGTAATATATTTTCATCTGCTTTGACTTCAGCTAACATAATGTAAGTTAACCAACGTCAAAATTTGATTTTCTAAATGTAGGTTTTGATTTTTCTAATCTTACCAAGCATCATTCTTTTTTTATTAGTCTATGTTAAAGATGTTTGTTGTTCTTTGTTAATTTCTACCAGTTTTTGCTGTTCTTTGCAGCTTTTGCTATTACTTTTGGGCAGCATATAAGCAAGCTATAGTTGACACTTTCACTCTCAACAACACTCTCTCAGCACCCATTACACTAGAAGCAGGCACACCACAAGGAAGCGCTATCTCCGGACTACTATATATCATTTACACATCAGACACTCCACAGCCAATCCACCCAGCAATAGAACTACCTCAATATGCTGACGACACTGCATATCTGAGCAGCGCTCTGAAGCTGATGAATGCAAAACCAAGAATAGAGAAACAGCTAAAAGCCTTTGACAGATGGACATCCAAATGGTGCCTCACAGTAAATGCGAGCAAAACTCAAGCCATCATTTTCCGCAGGAAAACAAAGCGTAACTACCAAGAATTGATGATAGCCTACCAAAGACACAAAATACCTATACAGACCACCATAAAATACCTGGGAATAAAGCTTCATAAAAAACTAATCACAAAACCACATTTCCAGCAAAAGATGAAAGAAGCAAAAACAGCAATCTCCACCCTACACTACTTATCAAAAATAGGCAAAATAGGACTCTCAGCACCGATCCTCAACCAACTCTATAAGACAATAGTAAGACCATACTTCACCTATGCCGCCATCGTCACCTTCCCAATAACAACAACATATACCAAAACCAGGCTTCTACAGATGGAGAGAAAGTGCTTAAGAATAGCCAACAAACTCGTACCCTGGCACAAAAACGAAGAAGTGTATGACATCTGTATGGCAACTCCACTTGAACAACACATACAAGACTGGATGTACAGGTACATCACGAACGCATCTGAGAGACCATACAGGAGGCAGCTGATTGCAGCAGCAGAAAACTATAAGAAGACGGAGACCACGGCCCCACCAATCGTCACCCTGATACACCACGCCAGGATCAAGGAAGACGAGATCCAAGAACATCTCCGAATACTTCTAGCTTGAAAAATGACGATTGTGAATCAACACATACCATAACTGTACACATATCACAAAGATTGTTAAATTAAAAAAAAAAAACTACTACTAAAAACAAAACAAAACTATATATATGTAAAAAAAAATTTAAAAAGAAATAAAAAAATATATAAAATAAAATAAAGAAAAAAATATATATATTACAGAAAAAAATATATATGTAATATTAAATAAATAAAATAAAAATATGACAAATACTAACATTATTACAATTAGCCAAGAACGACACATGACAAATTGTTAACACATGCATACATAACTTAATAAAGCAAAAAAAAAAAGCTGTCCTCCCTCAACTCCAAATAAAGTCAAGGCTGAAGAGGGTACACTCCTGAAGCAGCCATAGGGCGAAATAAGCCAGGGTGAAATAAACCCACGGGCGAAATAAGCCCTAAAACCCCCCTGTAGTAGTAGTAGTAGTACACTTTCACTGGAATGAGCTGTATCTGAAAGAGTCAGGATCTGTGGGCAGGAAGTACATTTGCTGTTTTCTGTTTTCCCAGCTTTTGACTAGAGAAAACAATAATGGCTGCCTTTTGACATGAACACCTTTTGATAATTTCTACAATGAAGAGTCTAATATAAACAATATTATTCTCGAGATTTAACTGTATTGGAACACCACAGTGAAGCTAAATAAATACGACTCATCTAAAAATTAATAAATATTCTCATTTGTTGTGTCATTCAAGCTTCACCAAAAGTTCTTTCCTGTTCCAAGGACTCTGGAAAGGTGTTGGTTAGTGATGAAAACTTCCATTATAATACATCTGTTTTAACTTTGTTCTCATTCTGGTGACCGTTGCCAGTTATAGTAAACAACTATCTTAAAGTTAAAAAAAAAGTTTGTTATGTGAAACTTTTTACAGTCTTAATGTCCACAATAATAGTCCCTTTTAGAAGTGTGGTCAAATTATTTTAAATGGAAACAGAACACAGCAATACAAGGTGACAAATATATTTATAACTGAATAAGATTTTCCCAATTTATCTGCACTGCACTGTAAAACCAGCGCTCAAGGAAACGTCCACTTATAAGTACCATCACAAGATGCCAGTCCTTGACAACTGCAAACTGAATATAACCAGCATGAACCAGGTTATGCCTACTAAAGATATGAACAATTTGGTTCTCAAAACATATTCAAATAAGCAATAAATAACAATTAAATGATGACAGTATTACTTATTCTAATTCATTTATAGTACAAATTATTCCAAAAATTAATCTTAAGATAATACCTTTTTTATCGGTATTTGACTGACATAATATAGCATTAAAATTTGTTCTTACCAAGAATATTACTGACACATTCAACAGCACTGGCACCAGCACTTCCACATGCACGTTTCTCTGCAACTACCATACTTGCAACAATGGGATATGGTTGACTCAGAAATCTATCTAGTTCTTCTAAACATGATGAAACTTTCTGAGGCAGTGTGCCACCTAGAGTACACATTATCATAAAGTGTAAAACAGATAACATAAAAGCATCTTGTGTCAAATTGTGTAGTGAGAATGTATTCATTTACATCCTAAAGAGTATATTGCCCTAAGTCAGGGTTAACCTTTACTAGAAAGGGAGTAAATAAAATAGGAAGAGGAAACTCACATAAAAAGATTACACATGTATAGAAATCAATGTTTTTAAACAGGATTTTTTTTTAACAAACATATTTGGCCTTGTATGTCAAGAGCTAAGCAAATTAGTATTTTATTTCATATTACTGATGTATATGAATAATTATTAGCATTCCATTAGCTGAAAATACATTCTGAAGATGTATAAAAACAGAACAGAAAACATATCTAAAACATGTAATGTAGATGCAAACGATGATTTGTGAAACATGTCCTTAAAATAGGTACGAAAGTGAAGCAGATGTGTAATAAATACGACTCATCTAAAAATTAATAATGTAATGTCATACTTAAGTAATTAAAATTGTTAATTAGGTGTAAAGCTAAACAAAACATGTAAGACTTGAAGCTTTCACGGCAAGCATTACTAATCAAGGCTTTGTGGGTGATCAGCCATGTCAAATTAATAAATGTTGAGCTCGACGTGTATTAATTTGACACGGCTGATCACCCGCTAGTATGTATATATTAATAACTTTACAGTTTAAAAGATAGAAGGAAAATATCATACTGCATTTGCAGTAATTTTTAAAGCAAGTTCTATAATTAGTTTTCAACTCTCTAGGATTAGAGAAAATTGAAACAAACACAGTGATTTCTTTAATTTGTTTCTGCGCAGCAAAACACCGAGTAGCCTTGAAGACAGCTGATTGTTAATTTCATGTGTAAGTGGAAAGCCTGACTACAATTCATGTCAAAGGCAACATTCTTTTTGTTAACTTTTCTTTTTACTAGTATGTACATATTAATAACTTTTCAGTTTAAAAGATAGAAGAAAAATATCATTACTGCATCCGCAATAATTTTTAAAGCAAGTTTTATAATTAGTTTTCAACTCTCTAGGATTAGAGAAAATTGAAACAAGAGTATTTGCTACCCTATTCCTTCACATTTGAAAGAAAAATAAATGCATAACCAGTGGCAATTAAAACTTAATCCTGATTCACCTTTAAAGTTAGCTACATTGTTAAGCCAAAGGTAATGTAGTAAATCAATTTAATTCGGGAATGTAATGAACATTTTATATATTTTAAAAGTAAACAGTATATGTTATTGTCACCATGTGGCATTGTGCTGCTGTGACAGGCCGGAGCTGGATGCTTGCCAAGAGAGAGAAAGAGACAGAGAGAGACTCCGGAATATTCTGCCCATTGTTGCAGCCACGAAAGTTCTCGGAAGGTTTTCTAGAAACATTGACTGGGGAGGTATAAATACCGGTAAGGTGTTAGAAGCGGCAGTTGTTTGTTGGCTATTGTGACAGTCGGCGGTTGAAGTGTACCGCAGTGATTTCTTTCATTTGTTTCTGTGCAGCAAAACACCGAGTAGCTTTGAAGACAGCTGACTGTCAATTTCACGTGTTTTTATTGCACCAAGAGTTGTTCTAAATTTGTACAAACCAGATTTCCGAATATAATAATAATAATAATAATAATAATAATAATAATAATAATAATAATAATATACGTAATCCTCGCAGTCACATTATTTATAAATTCCTTTTAATCTATATTAAAGTTTTAAAATGAACCTATGATTATTATCAGAAAGAGAATTATGTATGATAAAAATGGTGTTTATAAAAGCCATAATTCAACAATGCATTCAAATATGTAACACACTCCTGTGGAGAAATGGACAGCCCGTTTTATACTCTGCTACAAAAGACTGTGAAAGAGAGATTTATATTGTTGCGAGCATTGTTGCGGCTGTGCAAACAAAGGGACAAATAGTGCGGCGTGGAGATAAGGGACAGATAGTGCAGCGCAGAGATAAAAGGCTTTGCCGAAACAGGTAAAGTTAGATGACTGAAAGGTTCGTGTTTCAACTGGTAATTTCTGGAACAGTGAATAGAGAACATTCTACAAACATCTAGAAATACGAGTGAGCTAAAAAAAGGAGCCACAATTGTCAGTTAGTGTCAAGAGTCGAAATGGAACTTGACAATCATGTGCCTGCAACTATTTTGAAAGTCAACTCTTTTGTTTGTGGACAGTGACCTTGCAGATTGTAATTCTGCTACTGTAAGGGTTGACCAAAGTGTGTTTCTACAGAAATAAAGAGCATTTTGAATTTCTGCAACTTGGTCTTTTAATTCTACGAACCCACAAAGTCAAAATATGTATTTTGGAAACATATTAAAAAAAAAACACTGAAATTACTTTGCAGGCAAGCTGCTACACAGAGAAGGGAAGGAAAAATCTTAAAGAAATAAAACCATTAAAAAAATTCTTACCAATAATTACTTCTGTATTCTCTTCTTGCATATCAGCAACAAGACCAACTTCTCCAATAGCTCCCCATTGGATGGCAAGTCCTGGTAAACCTTCCTGTACTCGTGCTTCACAAATACGTTCCATGACAGAGTTGTTCATACCATAATTGGTTTGGCCTAAATTTCCCCTTCCGCAAGAAACACTTGAAAATATAACAAAATGACGCAGATTGGGACAGTAAATTCTAGACAGTTTATCCAAATGCCTTGTAGCATCTGCTTTAGGACCTGCAGATGCCATAAAATCACTCTCTGTCTGGTTTTCAAATAAGCCATCCCGAAGCACCTGTAAGAAAATCAATTGAAATAAAATTCACCTACATTTTTGTCAGACATTTTAATCCTGTTGTTTTAGACATTGTTGTAGTTCAGATACAGCACTAGGTTTGTTATTCATTAATTTTGTCTATCCTTTAGAAAAAGAAAGTATTGGATTTGACCCAAAAAGTTATATATTAAGATTTCACCAGCACATGATCTGAAGTTCATTAGTCATGATGATGACAGCATTAGTTAAAAAGATGCAATTTTTGTGTTCAGAAATATCTTCCTCTTTTTTTATAAATCAAGCCAAAATTTCTGCACTGTCAGTTGTCTTGATTTGAGTATCATTCTCCATGCCTGTGAGATGAAATTCTGTCATGCCGGCGGTGCTCATGTAAACCTGGTAATGACAGTGTTATTGACAAATTATTCTAAGCTTCTTAAAGAAATAAATGAGATTAGTATTGTGTTTTACCAGGTCTCTCATTTGTTTACTTTTATATGGCGCACAGCAAGTAATTAAGAATACATATTACACATTAAAGGAAATAAACAAAATATGATGTCTGCAAACTGGTGCATACTTGGATACTGAGAATTAGAGTGAGCCTTAGCAATAGATAATTTCCTGGAAGTTAGAATTTTGCTGCTCCTACTCCCCTCTTGTCCTGCGCCATGGCGATTGAATGTAGCCCAGGCTCAATTCCACCCCTGGGGGTGCAAATTTTAAGTCCCAGGTATAGGACCGGTGCCCACTCAGCATCATGAAGAAATTGAGGAGCTTGCAGTAGGTAAGCAACCCTGGTCATGAAAGCCAACTTTCCGGCTGGGGGTGTCAAGATGCTGACCACATCTCCCTATATCGGTTGGATGATCGTCCGCCTCTACCTTGCATATGTGGGTGTGTGGCCAGCAGTCAGGTTGGCAGGTCCTGGTCCGATATGGACTGTAGTGCAACTCCTTTAGTCCTCGAGATTTAACTGTATTGGAACACCACAGTGAAGCGAAAAATTATTAATTTTTAGATGAGTCGTATTTATTACACATCTGCTTCACTTTCGTACCTATTTTGAGGACATGTTTCGCAAATCATCGTTTGCATCTACGGCTCTTATGCGAAACATATTCTCAAAATAGGTACGAAAGTGAAGCAGATGTGTAATAAATACGACTCATCTAAAAATTAATAATCCTTTAGTCCTGTTGCAGTCAACAAGAGACAGTCTATGCAAGATTTCATCTCAATCCAAGAACTTCTAGGTGACCCTCAATGCTTTGAAGTATATGTAACAACCAATTCTGCCAAAAAGAAATATATCCTTCCCTATCTTGACCATTTCTTTCTCTTCTGATAAAAATTTATGTGACATATCCAGGCATTTCTCGCAATTACTTAAAACTATTCTGAATCATATTACTCATTTACAAGTTCATTCATTAAAAAGTTATGAAGTTGAATTTTTATAATACATACCTATTAAGAGAAACACTGCTTAATTTACAACATTCATTTCTGTAGAATCAATGTATATTCCGAACAAACATTGAACATGACTTTTTCCTAAGAGAAGATATTGTAACCCTGAATGACTGACACCTCTTTTAATATCATTCACAAAAATTGTTTTCTCAATTTTTTTAATTCCACTTTTCTAACCAGGATCAGCCTGGGCCAAATACTGGTGATCAGCTCAACAATTGTAATAGCTTAGTACACAAATAAATAAATAAAAAAAAAACAAGATCAGCCTGAAGTCCTTGTTAAAAAAAATCACTACTGATAGAAAATCTTACAAAGAAAGATTTTGTTGCAGGAGTTACCAAAGACCAAAGCTCAGTGAGTGAGTGAGTGTGTGGTGCTTTAGGGCCCGTCGACAACAAAGTCATTTGGGCCCGACCAAAGCTCAGTGTTCATAAAGGAAGATAATTTGAGCCATACTTGCCTTACCACTGTGGGAAGGATAGAGCCTCAGGTGCAGACAACAGACAACAATTGTGACAACAATATACAGACAACATTTAGTAACCTGTGTTGCTTGCCATAATTTTTGTGGTTATAATTCTTTTCTACTGTTTGTAGACAATCAGGGCTTGCTCTTCTTGTTAAGATGTAGCAACTTCATTATGGTCACCATGGGTAGAACACCCATCATTAAAAGTCTGTACAAATCATACTTAGGAGATTTCAAGACTCTTACTAGGGATGTGTAAAGTTACATATTTATGTATGATATTAGAATATGTTATTTAGGTCTAAGAAAGCAACATTACAATGTTTAGAAGGGAGCATAGTGGTTTTACTTCATTAAAATTAATCTTATCTAGCTGATACTCAAAAATAGTGGCACTACTTGAACCTTCACTTATTTCATCACTACCATACACCATACACGGTGTAACAAAAAGGTATGTCGAAACTTTGGAAAAATATTTCTTGTATATAGAGGATAAAAAATGTTATACAAACATAGGTCCAGAAATTGTTTATTACCAGGGTAGAGCTTTTACATCCGGTTAAATTGGATGACTGTGATGCATTTTATTGTCATTGTGCTACAGTATGCTTGTTTAGGCACCGGTACTCGTTTCATGCACAGTAATGCTGCTCCTTTCAGGCTTTCCGTCTGTCGATTTCTGAATACCAGGTTTTCTGGTAAATGGATAGGAAGAAGTGGACCAATTTTGTAGCCTCCACTCTTGTTGACTTAAGCCCACTAGATTTTAATTTGTGGGGACATTTGAAATCTCTTGTTTTTGCAACTCCAGTTCCAGATGTAGACACTCTTTGCTCATATTATGGAAGGCTGCCAGACTGTGAAATTTTCTAGGCCTAACTTATTCATTACAGAGTCCATGTGATGGCGAATTGACCGATGCATTGGAGCTAATGGAGACTATTTTGAACGTGTACTGTCATTTCCTGTTTTCCAAGGGTTCTGTCATTGAGTGTTGTTGTATTGGGTTTAGCTGTAGAAAAAGTGCTCTAAAAAGGAAATAAACAATTTCTGGACCTATGTTCATATAACATTTTTTATCCTCTATCCACAAGAAATGTTTTCCCAAAATTTTGACATGCCTTTACTCCCTATATTATTCTAGCCTCTTGATAGTTCATTCAATACCTTCATTGTTAAACCTTACTTGTTTCAGAAATTTATTATTTCCTGGCATGTAGAGGTATTTGAAATTGTATTGGACAGTTATTATTAGTGTTCTACATTTAATTGCCCCATTTACAGCTAAGGAAGTGTTTTTATAGCTTTGTGAGTCAATTCAAAAGTTGCAGATTTTCCACATTGACATGTTAAAGCATTAAATTTTATTGTATTATATTGTAAATTAAGATAATAGAGTAAATATGTCACACAAATTGGTTGAGTGCTGTGATAGCCCAGAACATATATGTATGTATGTCTTAATTTTCATCACAATCTTCATCACCCTTCATTGGGTTACAACAAAATGTGTAGCATGCAGATTTAAATTTTGATTGCACCTCTCCTAACCAGCAGTAAACAAATGTAAATATTCAGCAATGGAAATGTTATGGGACAAGTTAATCATACTAGGGGTCAATCTGATGGGTTCTACTTCTGTATGACTAAAAGTTACTAAAGCTTGAGAAAAACTTAGTGATTTTAGGATAGGTGCACATGAAACCTGACTTATTAAGGAGTAATGGATCATTGGGGTTTACTTCACATTGATGTTTCGGCTACACTTTCCCATTGCTTCACATTTTCAATCTTTGGCTGCAACTGTTAACACTTTTCGGTTTATATAAAAAATCTCTCCACTACTTTTGTGGCTTTGGGCCCTAGGTATACCTATAAATTACACCACAATCATCAGTAAACACAGTTCAGAGATGGCAGTGCATACCAGTTGATTACCTATGTCTCTCCTATTTGTGTTGCTTTTATTGTGGATTTATGCTTTTGAAAACTGTGTTGCCATTCATTATAATATTTAGCTCTTTTACGTAACTTTCTTTATATGATTCTTTCATTAATTTTGAGAAGATATTTTTTCTTTTTAATTGACGTTCTTCAAGGTTAAATCATATCGGAAAGATGAATGAAGTGGGTGAAATGATGCTCAAATGAGCCTTTGGTCCATAGAGCTTAGAGTCCTCTCAGTTTAAGGAAACCTCTGGTAAAAAACCTTATTCAGATAACACTCTTGACCGAGATTCAAACATGGGACCCCTTGAACATGAGGCAGACACTACCATCTATGTTACCGAGGTATGCATTTTTTAAGATGGAACATAGAGCAATTGGCCTATAGTTTTCTACTTTTCTTATTTCCCTTTTGTTTAAATACTGATTTTTTTAATGAATGTGGAAAAATTCCTTGTATTAGTAACATGTAATATGTTAGAATTTCTGCAATTTCATATTTACTCTTTAAATTCATCTAAAACTTCATCCAAACCACTTGACTTTCTTGATTTTAACTTATTTCATTTATTACATTTTCCTCTGAAACTACATACTGTTTAATTGACCTATTTGTTTTATTAAGTTAATATTTTTGTTTGTTGCTTTTTTAGATGTAATAGTATTGCTATATTTAACTGTAAATTGAATGTCCTATAAATTTCCCTTGGTTCTTTTATTTCTTTGTATTGTTTTGTATTGCCATATTTTCTTTATTTTATCTACTTTGTGAATTGTATTTACAATAGGCCATGTTGTTCGGGCTTTATTATCAATTTTATATATAAGTTCCCTATTATATTTTATTTTTGAATTTTCTATTACCTTTTTATATGTAGCATAACTTTTTATATATTCTACAGGTTGGCCATTCATGTTGGGATGTTTTGGCTGACCTCAGTATAAACACCAAAATTATAAGATGCACACATATTAAAGAAGGATTCATTCAAATGACACATAACAATTAATCTTGAAGCAAACTTTATGGTATGATTCATCTAACACCAAAACATACTTTAAAAGCACATTCAAGCTTTTATTTTTATAAGTAGGCCTTCATAGTTCTATGAATTATTACCTTATTTTTTATAGGTGTAATATTGCATAATGTTACTTACAACTGCCAAGTTAAAAATAGCATCCACTTGTCCCAGTGCATTTGCTTGTTCAAGAAGCATTTTGGTACCTTCTTCAGTAGTGATGTCTACAGTGCTTATATGCACATGTACACCATAATTTCTCCATGTACTAATGCGGGAGCTTTGATATCCTGTTCTTAGTCCAGAATGAGAAGATAAAACAAGCTTGCGTGCTCCACGTAATACAAGCCAATCAGCCAACTCCAGACCAAAGCCACCCAATCCTCCTAAAGGCAGAAGAAATTAATTTATTAGTCATTGGATACTTATATTTAGGCCCAAATTGAAGAGGTAGAATCAGATTGTCAGTACAACATTAAATCCTCCACAGTGGACTTACATTTTCCCCAGAAAACTATGTATTCTCAAATTTGGGAAAGTGCAGTATGGTTCAGTGATTTGTTTTTTAACTTTGGATGGGAATGGTGAAGGTAGAGTGCTTTTTTACCCATTGCTTTTATTCTCTTCTGTTTAAGTTAAATGATAAGATACACTTTTTTTTTTATTCATCTTATCTTTTTGTAGTTTTCTGGTTCTTTGTGTGTATGCATATATATACAATTGCTAACCTTAAAAAATGAACACAAATTGGCTAGAAACTAAGAGAGATCCTGAAAGTATCCTCAACTGGAAAATCAAAACAGCAAAATTTAAAAGGGAAATTCTCTGTGCAAGAAGAACTACTATAATAAATTTAGGGAAACTACTGACTAGAGGAAAGATAACCATTGCCAATACATTTAATTCAAATCTTTTTTATTTTAATTTACGTCCTCCAACGTTAAGTCATATCGGACGATGAGTGGAATGGGTGAAATGATGCTCAAATGTGTCCGGGGTCCATGGAGCTTAGAGTTACCCAACATTCGTCTTTCAGGATAAGGGAAAACCCTGGAAAAAACCTTATCCAGGTAACTCACCCTGACCGAGATTCGAACTCGGGACCTCTTGAACGTGAGGCAGATACTCTACCACCACGCTACCGAGGCGGGCAAATTCAAATCTTACATCATCTAAACTTCCAATAATATATATAAATATTATATAAATAATATATAATGTATTGGTAATGGTTATCTCTCCTCTAGTCAGTAGATTCCCTAAATTTATTATAGGAGTTCCTTTTTGCACAGAGAATTTCCCTTTTAAATTTTGCTGTTTTGATTTTCCAGTTGAGGATACTTTCAGGACCTCTCTTAGTTTCTAGCCAATTTGTGTTCATTTTTTAAGGTTAGCAATTGTTAGAGTCAACATGAAAAATTGAATACCATGGCCTGGATTTGAACCACGGATTTCCTGGTTTCCGTCCAGTCTCTCTAACCCATTGAGCTACCATGGCCAACTGCTAATTATTGTCTTTTCATTTATCATTTTAATCATTTTAAATTTTGATGTTAAATTTTTCCTTGCTCCAATTAGGATTCCACTAGTAGTTTGCCTATTTATTAGAAGAAGATAAATTTTATATTCTTTCACTGGTCTAGGGATCCATCAGATAAGGCTTGGCAACTCATTGGGATATAACCAGCCTTTCCTTCATTTGCCAGATGGATCTTTCTACTGCCATGAAGTCAGCATAAATGTGTAAATAGCATTTCTTCCATTTTTGATGGAACAGTAATACTGCTGTATAATCTTTGCTCAGAGCCTCATCTGTTAAAGCAGGGTCACTTCAGGCAGGAAGAGGATGGGATTTGGATAGAAGAGGTTATAAGAAGCACATCACTATCCCTTGTTGAGTTATTGTAGTCAGTTCACCCCTTAAGGTTGTCAAACTTCTATTTTTGATGAAAAGTACTCAGGATGCTTGGCATATGTGATTACTGAGGATGTCATTGAAAAAGTCCACAATGTGATTCTTGCTGATTGTTAGATGAAAATTACAAAGTGGCAGGGGCCACAATTATGTTGGTGGGGACAGATTTATATGTTGCAACAAAACAAGCTGACTTCGATATTCAGTGTGAATGTCCAGAAAACACATGGAGTAAATGGAGCATGCATGAATGGAGGGGAAGTGAGGAACAGTGCAAATTAAAGAAAAGAGGCGGAAATTTTAGAAGTGGCAGTTGGCGGAGTGAAGAAGAAAATAAGAAAAACTGAAATTGTACAGAGTGAAACAATTGTGGGGATTCAAGAGATTAGAAAAGGGCTGAGAATTAGATAGGAGATTACGAGATGTAGGGCACATCAGCAAGAGAAAAATATGGTTATTCAGGGTAAATTACAGAAAAGAAGGAATAGAAAGAGTCTGTGAGAGGTAGATGAAAAGATAATGAGCAAATGTGATACATATGTATAAATTGCAGTAGACTGGTACAAGAGAGCAGAAAGGTATTTTGAAGCTGAGGAGAAGATTTGAGAAAGTATGATGAAGTGATAGGTTAACTGGAAGAAGGATTGAAAAGAAAGAAAACAAATTGCTTTTGAAGTTAAATCATATGGAATAGGGAAAGGAAACACAATAAATGGAGTGATGTGCAAATAAGAAATATTGTAAAGTGAGGTTAAGTGAATATAGATACAGTGAAACAAAAGCATATGGTAATAATTTACATGATTAGACAAAATTTAGCAAATAGAAAAAACTAGCGCAGGATAGAAAAGTAAATGGAAAGTAATGACTATTAAAAGGAGCAAACATGTATGGGTGAGAGCAGGATAGATTAGAGAAAAAGTAGGAAATACATGCATCCTAATGGAAATTGCAGAGGAGATAGGGACACCATACACAATATAATCATGATGTTCAGTTGTATGGGACCCTGTGATAAATGTAAAGTACTCCAATTAAGGGAAAATGTAATGTGTAAATTTAGTTCATAAATACATACATTCTATCATGTTGCAACAAGTTGGAGACAAAAAGGTTGTTGGCCCAATGGGTACTGTATTTACATACATTGGACAACAGGCAGGTGCAGCTTTCAACTTCAAAGCTATTTAAACAAAATCTACATGTCCTTTTTGTGCTGAGTTGTCACCATTGATGATAAGACCTGGATTCATTATTATGCTATGGAAACCATGCAAGAGCCAAAATAATCATTTGTTTTCAGTGAATCAAAAGAGAGAGAGCAGGAAAGTGATGGCAACAAGTTTTTGAGATGTGATGGGTGTCATACTCATTTGCCTTCTTGGAAACGGAAAAACAATTACTGGACAGCATTACAATGAGTTGTTGGTCCAGTTTGACAAGAAGTTGGAGGCGCCATCCCATTTGGTGAAGAAGAAGGTGCTGTTTCACCATGACAACATACCTACCAGCACATTCATCCAGTGTTGTCACTGCCAAACTGCATGAATTGCATTTTGAATTGCTGCTGCACTCCCCAATTTTCCCCACAAGTTCCCTGTGATTTCATGTTGTTCCCAAACATGAAGTGGAACATAAGAGCAGATTTAGATCAAATTAGATGATCTAGAGACATAGATGTATTATGCAGAAATTGACAGTTCATAGTTTTGAAAAGGTTAAAAGGTTAGCAGGAATATTTGGAGAAGTGTATGTGTGAAAAGTAATTTGTTTGAAAACAATGTCTTTATTCCTAACACAGTTACTTGAGCTGCACTTTTTATGCCTATTTGATCAAATAAGTTCTTCCATAGCTTTTTGTTGTCAGGTTTTTATGTATAGCTGGCATTAATGATTAGATGTGTATAAATGCAATAAAATAATACAAGGCTTAAAATATGTGTCACAGATCTGAAAGTAGAGTTTTAATGGCTTAAGAATTTAGTGGTACAAATGTTAAGTTGAAATAATTTTTATTCATTTGAATCTGGACTCTTATAACAGCATCAAGTCTTACAATTTATTTATAAATTTTACAGACAAATATCAAATTGCATACTCAGAGTAAAAAGAATTATTGAATTGATAATTTAATAAAAAATGTGTAAAAGCTATCATTATTGGAAGCCTTTAATTAGGACTTTCAATCAAAGCCTGTTGTCCTGATAAAATGAATCACATCCTTTAGAAGTGATAGCAGCATAGAGAACATTCTACAACAATATAGGATTTTGCAGGAATGTTTGTTATTGTGATGTTATAAAAGTTATGCGGATATGCCTTGTTATGTAAAACTGCAATTTGAAATGTTGTCTACCTACATAACATGCTCATTGTGCTTTTTTTTCCTCTTTCCACAAGTTTTGGTCTTATGTGTGATGTAAACACTAAACTAAAGTCACATTTAATTATGGTAAAAAAATGTAAGACTTACATTCTTTTTCTTTCATTATTATCTTTTGTTTAATTACAAAGCTTACCTAAAATAATATAGCTGCAATTAGAATGGCAAAAGTACTGTGAAGTGGCTTGCATCAGATGAGGTTTTGGAACAAGTAAAAGTTCAGGTTCTTCGTCTCTAATTTTTATTAGCACCTTTCCAATGTGTTTGGCTCCAGCCATGAACCTGCAAAAGTAGATCTAATTAAAATTTGCCAGTGCTGTTAGACTACCAAATGCAACTTACATTTGTTATTGTCCTTAATACTGTAAAAAGCATACATTTAAAATAAGTTAAAAGTGAAATAATTGATAATTATTATTTTCAATGTTTAGATGAACAATCGATAATAGAAAGTAAATCAACTGTGCCAGATCTTCAAATAAGAGCATATAATTCAATGGAATTAATACAAAATGGATATATATCTGTTTTACCTGAAAGCCTTTTCAATTTCATCATCTCCAAACACTATCCTGTTAAGAGGTTGAACAGCTCCACTTCTTATGCCTTCCTGCAGTGCATTATGTAGCACTCCTTTCCATTCACTCTGGGAGTCGAACAATGTATCCAACATGATTCCATGAAAGCTTCTCTCTTTTAAAAATGCTTCCATTCCTGTAAGCAAATGAAAAATTGCTTCTGTTTTAATAATATATATACAAATTACTGTTCTCAGGTATTATTTATCTAATTATGCACAGAGGAGATCATAAATTTGCTGATTTTGCTGATGTAAATTAACAGCAGGTTTCATTTTCACTTGAATGTACATAAAAACAAAGTTTGAAGATGCCTGCCTACTGATACTGCATCAATTTTATTTCAAAGACTTTATTTAAGAAGTGTAATAAAAAGTCAGATTTATGTCTTCTGTCATAAAATAGTTCAGTATGAAATGAAATCTCTAAGCGGGCTGGTTGGTAGCTCAGTCCATAGTCATATAGGCAGTCCAACAGACACTTGTGTACTATGCAAGGGCTCCTGCATTTGATTCTCAGCTGAGGGAACATTTTTTTTCTCTAGATGAGGTTATCTGCTATCCTGCCAGAGTTGAGAAACATGAATATGTATGTGATCTAAAGTATAAAACTCACAGAAATCCAATAAGGTAAAAAGCTAGCAATATGACCTTTGCCTTAAAAGCAGGATATAAATGAAAAATAGAAAGCTGTTAAATCTTTTTAAGAATTATTCATGAAAATACTCATAAATGTAAAATAACATGTGTAAATAAGGTACAAGCTTTAAAAATGTTTTATAGAAAAAATATTACAAGAAAAAGCTATACAAAACAGAACAAATCATAATATATGCTTATTCTCAGTACTTTTCAAAGCACAGAGATAACTGTGGTAGTTATTTTTATAAGGAAGTAGTTATAACAGAACTAAAATCCTTTACTCAGAATAATTCTTCATTCATATTGTGAATCCAATACATAGGATGGTAACAAATGTTTAATGTTTTAAAATCTACAATTTTTGTGCTATTATCACTTATTTTAGTATGCTTTTTTTTTTTACATATTATTCATACAAAAGGTGTTTTTTTTAATCTAGGGCTTCTTTTTGACATATGGTGTATTGTGGGAAATTGCTTTCGACAGCAAATAGTGAAACAGTATCATTTTCCCTTGTTTTGGTGTACCTCACAGAAAAACAGTTTGTAATCTTGTGAATACATTTAGAGAACTGGGATCTATTCTTTATCAGAAACTGAAATGAAATCATTGTGTTCTTAAATAGAAAAAACTCAATGGTATTCATGAAAAATTTAAATGAAAACTTGCACAGAAAACAGGAATTTTGCAAACCTCAGCTTGGAATGCCACTAAACTTTTAAAATTAAAATAGTATAACACAACTGCAGTTCAGGAATGCAACCATGCAATAATGTGAGCAGAATTAATTTTTGCAATTGAGTGTTGGATAATGCTAAGGAATCACTCGATAGACCTGTGTTAAATTTGCTTTAAGGATGAAACATAGTTATATTTATAATACAAATAAAATATTTAGTGATTATTTTCCACTTATCTTAAGAAGTTGATGACAATACTTCTATCTTCTCTAATTGAAATTAATTTCGTAGACATTTGCCCACATCTTCAGTCAAACACACTTCGTTGTCAAGGATACCATGTATTTACGTATTTATTGTAATAAATAGTTATATTTATTTATTCAACAAGTGTTATGCAAATTTCCTTAAAAGATGTGTAGTAACACAAGAACATCATTTCAAACTCTTCTGTGACAAAGATGTGATTGCTGCAGTTGCATGAGAAACCTTATTTGCTTGAATATCAATACCATAATTCCCAATACCAAGAAAACTTCTTTTAGGCCTACTACATGTACAAATAAAAGATATGCATTTCCTTTAAATCATGGTAAGTGAGAGCCATGCCATGGCTGAGTGGTTAGACAGCAAGGCAGCCTGGGTTCGATCCCAGGCAACCACAAAGTGAGTTTTGTGGTGGACAACATGGCACTGGGGTGGGTTTTCTTCAGGTCCTCCAGTTTTCCCCGCCAGCATTCCACCGATTGCTCCATCATCCTCTTTCTTATCACTTCATCTCACTTATACTTTCACTTCCGGCGTTGGACTGATCACTCATCCTGGAATCTCTCTGATCAGGAAACCTCTGATCGTCAACTTGTTGCCTATGTGTCTGGAGGCTGCATGGTTTAGAAGGCTGTATTTCCACTTAAGGAAATGCAGGAATTCATTCATTCATTCATTCATTCATTCATTCATTCATGTAAGTGTGGGAAGAACTGTTTGAGATATCTTTTGTGAAGAAGGTACAGAAGCATATACAGTTGTGTAATGCCTGATGTCAGAGTACATCTGCATGAACTTAGCAAAATAATTAAATTTGAAAATGTATCTTAAACTACGAAAAATTCAATTGAGTGATGTATATTTCAGAAGTGGCCGCTCTACAAAGAATTTTATTTGACATAGTGCATATACTTTAAATAAATCTTTATTCCTCCAGAAGTAAGTTTTGATTTTCCCTTATGTTTTCCCAGTTAAATAAAATTAAGTAAACTTCAAAGAGTCTAAAGAAGATTTTCCACCTCTGTAGTAGATGCTAGCACGTCTGCCTCACGTTCAAGAGGTTGCAAGTTCGAATCTTGGTCAGGGTAAGCTATCCGAATAAGGTTTTTCATTTAGGATTTTCCCTTATCTTGAAAGATGAATGTCAGGTAACTCTAAGCTGTATGGACCTTGGACTTACTTGAGTATCATTTTACCAATTTCATTCATTGTCTGATATGACTTAACATTGGAGGACAGACTACTATTCTAAGTAAATTTGAGGTAACTTACAATTCTGTTGTATTAATATCTCCAATGTATATTTTAATCAAAATAATTAAGATCGCTGTAGATAAAATAAAGAAAGAATAATATTACACAGAAAATGAAGCTAGAATAATATCGAGATTTAACTGATAATTTTGATTCAGACTAGTACTCAATGCTCCACTTATTGCTAGTATTTACCTAGAACACGTTTCGTTAGGATCTTCCTAACATCATCAGCTGATGTTGACTAATAGATGTTGGTTTGGTGAACTCATTGGAGGCGATAGGTGCGTCTCTGTCAGTATCTTGATGAACTTGAAATTTGGGTTTTCTTCAACGGTAGTGTCGAAATTAAACAATTTTCTTTCATATTTCTTTATGAAGATTTTTTCCCACTGGTTAATGCAGCTGGACCTTGGACCCTTTTTAATAAGTGGATTTCTCGTTCTTTATCATGACTCTCCTTCCAAAAATGCTATGCTACTGCCGATTTATCTATTTCGTTGTAAAACATACGACTCATCTAAAATTTAATACTAGAATAATATGTTTTCATTTGAACAATAGTTTCTTCCCCCCCTCTCTCTCTCACACACACACACACACACACACACACACACACACACACACACACACACACACACACACACACACACATCTCAAAATATATCTGTATTATAACCATTTCTTCACCAGTTAAATCAGCCTTGTGTTCAGCTTCCTATCCTAATTCAATCTAAGTGCCTTATGTATGGTGATATAGATTAGGCTGTTGTTGAAAATTGAATTTAGTTGTATGTCAAATACCATTTGGTTTGAGGGTGTGCTTAGATACTAAGAGCTTTGTTTTGTGTCAGTTAATTTATAATGGTTTGTGCTTTGAATTGAGACATTACTTACCAAGAGCATTGTTGTTAATAATATCATATTTTCCAATTTCGAGGAAGCGACCACCAAAAGCTAAACATCGTACAGAAGCTTGTAACTTTTCATCTGCCAGTGAATTGAGCACAAGGTCTACTCCTCGACCTCCTGTCTCTGCCATTATAAGTTGCTCAAATGAAGTGTCTCGAGAATTTCCAATGTGTCTGTCAGTCAGCTGAAAATAACAGGTGGTTAACATTCTTGCAGCTATCTAATAGTTTTTAAACTTGTTACTAAGAGAGTGAACTATTACTTGTAATATAACAGAAGACATGATCCTTTGTAAAACAAGATGTCAGAGGTAATCAAAATATACTTATATTAACCGCAACACAGGACCATGAAGCCTTTCTGATAAATTTGTAATAATGTGTAGTAACAATTTCAAAGTCACATGTTCATATCAAATTCAAACTTTCATGTGATGCATAACTCGGTATTCAGCACATACGATGTCACAGATAAAGGCGATCAAAGAGAATTGTGAGATAAGGGTTAGCGCAAGACTTTGGCAGAATTACTTCACATCAGCCTCCTCTATAGTTGACCTTCCAATCACTACGATTTGGCATTGTCAGTCCACATCTTACCCCTTGCCAGCAGAGAAAGAATAGGAAAGGTGAAAGAGTCCTTAAAGAGATAAGTATTGAAAAAATAGAGTTGTTCAAGGGAGACTAATAGCATAGAAGAGAAAAGTGAGTTTGGTGCAAGTTAAAGAAACACCAAACTCAGCCCAAAATCCCATGGTCGCCATCTATGTACTTGTAATACTCAAGCCTGCGGGGATAACAAATGTATTTAATTTCCTCTAGTAAAAGTAGAAAGATATGGCACTTGGGCTTGCATTTATGTAAAAAAAGGGTACCTTAATTGTTGTTATAGTTGATCTAATAACACCAGAATTCACAAATACATTTGGTGGATATTGAGAAGTATCCTGAAGTATAAAAATATAAATGAGAGGTAAAAGAAAACAAAAATGTATAGAATTTCATCTTTTCACAAATATTATATATTTTCACTTGTTTCTAAGCACTTAAATACTATATTCCAATGTGATACAATGAAGCACAAAATTAATATAATTTTGATTCAGACTAGTACTCAATGCTCCACTTATTGCTAGTATTTACCTAGAACGCATTTCGTTAGGATCTTCCTAACATCATCAGCTGATGTTGACTAATAGATGTTGGTTTGGTGAACTCATTGGAGGCAAGAGGTGCATCTCTGTCAGTATCTTGATGAACTTGAAGTTTGGGATTTCTTCAACGGTAGTGTCGAAATTAAACAATTTTCTTTCATATTTCTTTATGAAGATTTTTTCCCACGTGGTTAATGCAGCTGGACCTTGGACACTTTTTAATAAGTGGATTTCTCGTTCTTTATCATGACTCTCCTTCCAAAAATGCTATGCTACTGCTGATTTATCTATTTCGTTGTTCCTAAAATGCTCTTTAAGCCTAATATTCAAGTTCTTTTTTGTTTTCCAATGTAAAAGTTGTCACAGCCTTTGCAGTTTATTCGGTACACACCTGATTTTTGTCTGTGGGTATTATGTACTGTACACTAAATTTGTTCTGTGGGGCCAAAGTAATATTGTGTACAACACCTTTTGAAATCACGTAATACAAAGGAGATAACCACAGACAAAAATTCAGGTGTGTACCGGATAAACTGCAAAGGCTGTGACAACTTTTACATTGGAAAAACCAAAAAGAACTTGAACATTAGGCTTAAAGAGCATTTGAACATCAGGAACAAAGAAATAGATAAATTGGAAGTAGTGTACCATTTTTGGAAGGAGAATCGTGATATAGAACGAGAAATCCACTTATTAAAAAGTGTCCAAGGTCCAGCTGCATTAATCACGTGGGAAAAAATCTTCATTAAGAAATATGAAAGAAAATTGTTTAATTTCGACACTACCTTTGAAGAAAACCTTAACTTCAAGTTCATCAAGATACCGACAGAGACGCACCTATTGCCTCCAAGGAGTTCACCAAACCAACATCCATTAGTCAACAACAGCTGATGATGTTTGGAAGATCCTAACGAAATGCATTCTAGGTAAATACTAGCAATAAGTGGAGCATTGAGTACTAGTTAGACTCAAAATTATATTAACTTAAATACTACTTTGGTTTGCATTTCTAACTTTAGGAAGAATAACATGTATCAAATTTTTACCTTTGTTCATATAAAGCATTGTGTTAATTTAAATCTTGAAAGAAATTAGCACTTTTTTTTTTTGTCTTTCCATCCTTTCAGTCACTTTTTTATTCTTATGGATGCAAGAATACACTACTTGTAGTGTGTATTTTCATACGCCTGTGTTTATGCTAGGTTACAATTTCATTACTAATTATTTTTACCTGTGGATATTTCTTTTTTATAAAGTCTCTTTTTTCTTGAGTGCCAACAGTTGTAAAGACAGTACAGCCAGCATGAAGACAGATATTAATTGCTGCTTGACCCACTCCTCCACTTCCTGCATGTATAAGTACTGTATCTCCCTTCTTCATCTTGCCAATCAGGAAAGCAAGATAAACCTTAAATAAAAAAAAGAAACAAATCTTATTGTGGAAAGTTAATAAATAACACAGGTTTATGTACATCATTTATCAGGTAGGTTATGTGATAAATGACACTTTATACATTTTCTACTGTTCACCTATGGCAAGTTGAGAAGATATTGTATTCCATTCAAAGATTTGATAATGCAATTATACCGAAAATATAGATTTGAGACTCCCTGAATCCCAAGAAAACCATATTCAGCCTAATTCTTTTCTGTGTATCTCTGTTTTTGAGCTATGCTATTTGCAAACAAAGTTGGATAATAACCAAATTTGATATTTAAATTCACCATCTTCTAAAACTATGACATAATTTTCAGGAAAATTCTCTTCTATCCCGAACTATTCCTCAAGTGGAAAGCTTTTCTTATTTACCATTTTCTCAAAAATGGTAAAGCAGTGCATTTCAATTTTAATTGAAATACAACATGTATTATGCATGTTTGAAGGAATTAAGTAACAGTGACATACAAATTAATTGAAAAAACTATTTGTAGTCCATTTTTAACACTTCGTCACTTATTTTTTTTATATTATTGAGGGACCAGTCTCAGAAGCTATTGTGTTCATCATCATGGACTGAGGTTGATAATAGACACAATGGCTTCCAAAGCTAGTCCCTCAATAATATAAAAATGTAAGTAACAAAGTGTTGAAAACTGACTAAAAATAGTTTTTTCAATTAAAATATCTATGTTTAAAATAAAATGTACATCTTAAATTTTCTGGAAATACCCTGTGATGTATTCATTCTGATCAACTTTTGTATAATTGATAAACCATAGAAGATATACAACATCTTAAAACTTAAATATAAAGCTTATTAAAGCACAATTATTCTCAAAAATTTTAGTAGGGTTAACCATTTCTAAAATATCCTTTGTATTGGTGTGAATATTCAAACACCTCTTGTGGCCATGGAAAGAGTGTAATTTCAAAGCCATTTCATAATCGAGATTTAACTGTACTGGAACACCACAGTGAAGCGAAATAATTATTAATTTTATCTATAAATTAATAACCATTTCATAATCTTATCCAGACTCTGCTGCTTCTTTCAGCAGAAACCACCCATCACATGTGAAAGTGTACCTATCTTTGTGTGTTAGTCTAGCAACTTTGCATCTCTACAGAAACCCCCATCAAACTAAAGGTTTTCTTTATTGCTTATGTCAGATTTAACTCAGCCTAATTTGCCAGACTCCAACCACACAAAGGTGTTCCTGGTTTTGTGTGTTAGTTCAACTAGGGCAACATTGTACCTCTAAAAAAACCATCCACCAAACATGAAAGTGCCTTTTGTTGCCTATGTTCATCAATACTCATACTAATTTCCATTTCTGCAGAGACCACCCACCAAATGCAAAGGGTCTCTGATTGCTTACAATGGCTTACTTCTTAGCCTATTCTAACATATACACACACACATTCAATTTAGCCTAAATCAGCAACTTCTCAGCATAGACTTTTTCAAGGCCTTTTTACTGAAATAAAATGTGAGGAATAGCATAGTAAGCTTCTGTAAAGGCCTATTTATTGAAAAAAAAAATGTGAGAAATAGCATGGTCTGCAGGCTAATTCAGGATTTTGTGAAGGCTTCTTTACTTAGAGAAAATGTGAAGATTAGCATGGTTTGCAGGTTTAGTATATGCTTTTGTTTAGGCCTCTGTACTGAGAGCAAATGTGAGGAAAAGTATGGACTACAGGCTAACACAGGCTTGGCAAAATGTTAGGAATACGCTGGTTTAGAGGGTAGTAAAGATTTTAATGAAGGCAACTTTACTAACAGAAATGTGAGGGATAGGCTGGTCTAGTGCCTAATATAAGCTCTAATAGGGCCTCTTTAAAAGATAAAATGTTAGTGATAGGCTAGTCTAGAGGGTAGTATAGGCTTTCACGAGGGCATCTTTGCTAATGGAAATGTTAGCAATAGGCTGGTCTAAAGGCTAATGGGTGCTCTTTCACATGGAAAAATCTAAGGATAGGCCCATGTAGAGCCAAAAAGACATTCATGGGCCCTATATATTGAGGCAAAATGTTAGGGACAAGCTGATCTGGAAGCTAATATAGACTTCCATGGGGCCCCTTCACTAACGAAAAATGTTAGCAATTGGCTTGGTGTAGAGGCTTTCATGAAAGCGTTTGTACTAAGCGAACATGTTGGTGATATGCTGCTACGGAGGTAAGTATAGGCCGTCATGAAAGCTTCTGTACTAAGCGAATATGTTGGTGATATGCTGCTACGGAGGTAAGTATAGGCCGTCATGAAAGCTTCTGTACTAAGCGAACATGTTGGTGATATGCTGCTACGGAGGTAAGTATAGGCCGTCATGAAAGCTTCTGTACTAAGCGAACATGTTGCTGATATGCTGCTCTGGAGGTAAGTATAGGCCGTCATGAAGGCCTCTGTACTAAGCGAACATGTTGGTGATATGCTGCTACGGAGGTAAGTATAGGCCGTCATGAAAGCTTCTGTACTAAGCGAACATGTTGCTGATATGCTGCTCCGGAGGTAAGTATAAGTCGTCATGAAGACCTCTGTACTAGGCAAAAATGTTGGGCATAGGCTAGTCTGGACACTAGTATAGGCTTTGACGAAGGCTGTTAGGATATGAAGTTAGGATAGGCTGAAAGGCTAGGATACGTTATGAGGTTATGATAGGCTATTAGTCTGCAAAAGGCCATGAGGCTGCAATAGGCTATTAGGCTGTGATAAGCCATGAGGTTAGTATAGGCCATGAGGCTGCAATAGGCTATTAGGCTGTGATAGGCCATGAGACTGCAATAGGCTATCAGGCTAGGATAGACTATGAGGTTAGGATAGGCCATGAGGCTGCAATAGGCTATCAGGCTAGGATAGACTATGAGGTTAGGATAGGCCATGAGGCTGCAATAGGCTATCAGGCTAGGATAGACTATGAGGTTAGTATAGGCCATGAGGCTGCAATAGGCTATCAGGCTAGGATAGGCTGTGATATGCCATGAGACTGCAATAGGCTATCAGGCTAGGATAGGCTGTGATAGGCCATGAGACTGCAATAGGCTATTAGGCTAGGATAGGCTGTGATAGGCCATGAGACTGCAATAGGCTATCAGGCTAGGATAGGCTGTGATAGGCCATGAGACTGCAATAGGCTATTAGGCTAGGATAGGCTGTGATAGGCCATGAGACTGCAATAGGCTATCAGGCTAGGATAGGCTGTGATAGGCCATGAGGCTGCAATAGGCTATCAGGCTAGGATAGGCAGTGATAGGCCATGAGACTGCAATAGGCTATCAGGCTAGGATAGGCTGTGATAGGCCATGAGACTGCAATAGGCTATCAGGCTAGGATAGGCTGTGATAGGCCATGAGACTGCAATAGGCTATTAGGCTAGGATAGGCTGTGATAGGCCATGAGACTGCAATAGGCTATTAGGCTAGGATAGGCTGTGATATGCCATGAGGCTGCAATAGGCTATCAGGCTAGGATAGGCTGTGATAGGCCATGAGACTGCAATAGGCTATTAGGCTAGGATAGGCTGTGATAGGCCATGAGACTGCAATAGGCTATCAGGCTAGGATAGGCTGTGATAGGCCATGAGACTGCAATAGGCTATCAGGCTAGGATAGGCTGTGATAGGCCATGAGACTGCAATGGGCTATCAGGCTAGGATAGGCTGTGATAGGCCATGAGACTGCAATAGGCTATTAGGCTAGGATAGGCTGTGATAGGCCATGAGACTGCAATAGGCTATCAGGCTAGGATAGGCTGTGATAGGCCATGAGACTGCAATAGGCTATCAGGCTAGGATAGACTATGAGGTTAGGATAGGCTATTAGGCTGTGATAGGCCATGAGGCTAGGGTAGGCCATGAGGCTGCTGTAGGCTATTAGGTTGCGATAGGCTTTGAGCCTGCAGTTGGCATGAGGCAGCAATGGTCTATTAGGTTGCAAAGGCAAATATGTTGGTGAAATGTTGATCTGGAGGCTAGTATAGGCTGTCATGTAGTCCTCATACTTTTCAAAAATGTTGGGGATAGACTGCTCTGTAGGCTAATAGAGTCTGTCATGAAAGCCACTGTACTAGGCAAAAATGTTGGGAATAGGCTGCTCTGTAGGCTAATAGAGGCTGTCATGAAAGCCACTGTACTAGGCAAAAATGTTGGGGATAGACTGCTCTGTAGGCTAATAGAGGCTGTCATGAAAGCCACTGTACTAGGCAAAAATGTTGGGAATAGGCTGCTCTGTAGGCTAATAGAGGCTGTCATGAAAGCCACTGTACTAGGCAAAAATGTTGGGAATAGGCTGCTCTGGAGGCTAGTATAGGCTGTCATGAAAGCCACTGTACTAGGCAAAAATGTTGGGAATAGGCTGCTCTGTAGGCTAATAGAGGCTGTCATGAAAGCCACTGTACTAGGCAAAAATGTTGGGAATAGGCTGCTCTGGAGGCTAGTATAGGCTGTCATGAAAGCCACTGTACTAGGCAAAAATGTTGGGAATAGGCTGCTCTGTAGGCTAATAGAGGCTGTCATGAAAGCCACTGTACTAGGCAAAAATGTTGGGAATAGGCTGCTCTGGAGGCTAATAGAGGCTGTCATGAAAGCCACTGTACTAGGCAAAAATGTTGGGAATAGGCTGCTCTGTAGGCTAATAGAGGCTGTCATGAAAGCCACTGTACTAGGCAAAAATGTTGGGAATAGGCTGCTCTGTAGGCTAATAGAGGCTGTCATGAAAGCCACTGTACTAGGCAAAAATGTTGGGAATAGGCTGCTCTGGAGGCTAGTATAGGCTGTCATGAAAGCCACTGTACTAGGCAAAAATGTTGGGAATAGGCTGCTCTGTAGGCTAATAGAGGCTGTCATGAAAGCCACTGTACTAGGCAAAAATGTTGGGAATAGGCTGCTCTGTAGGCTAATAGAGGCTGTCATGAAAGCCACTGTACTAGGCAAAAATGTTGGGAATAGGCTGCTCTGTAGGCTAATAGAGGCTGTCATGAAAGCCACTGTACTAGGCAAAAATGTTGGGAATAGGCTGCTCTGTAGGCTAATAGAGGCTGTCATGAAAGCCACTGTACTAGGCAAAAATGTTGGGGATAGGCTGCTCTGTAGGCTAATAGAGGCTGTCATGAAAGCCACTGTACTAGGCAAAAATGTTGGGAATAGGCTGCTCTGGAGGCTAGTATAGGCTGTCATGAAAGCCACTGTACTAGGCAAAAATGTTGGGAATAGGCTGCTCTGGAGGCTAGTATAGGCTGTCATGTAGTCCTCTGTACTTGGCAAAAGTGTTGGGAATAAGCTGTTCTGGAGGCTATTTTTGGTAATATTTTGGTACTAAATTTATGGGTGTAATGCATAAATTTCTTTGATTAGTACTACAGATGGTAAATTTGATTTCCATTTTGCACAAGAACCTTAAATTGTTGAATCTAAAATGTATCCATTACGAAATATAGGGCTTTACAAGTAACCTACTCATTTAATTAGTTTGACAAAATAATTTCTCTTTGCTGATAATTCACACTGATAGTGCTCATTTTTGTCCTAGTTTTGTTACACTGAGTTAGATAATCAATTAAATACAGCTCTAGAGCTGCACGTACATTAGGGAATGACTTCCACTCCATTCAGTCAGTAATATTCAGAAAATAATGCTATGCTGAGGTTACTCTATCCCTTTTTTTTTTCTTTGGTCCTCCTTCATATCACAAAATGAATGAAATGGTCATAATGATGCTCAACTTGAGCCCTGGGTCCATAGAGCTTAGAGTTACCCAACATTCATCTTTCAGGATTAAGGAAAACCCTGAAGAGAAACCTTTTCCATATAACTCATCCTGATCAAGATTTACTCTTGTGACCTGTTGAATGTGAGGCAGACATGGTATCTATACCACAGACATGGCACAAATTTCTTGGATTTAGATAACTTGAATATCCTTCAAAATAAGAATTGTTCTAAGTCATGAGTAATCCATGACAACTTGTTTCAAAAATGTTGTATGTTGCATTCACATAGGATTCTCTACTCACTCTTCTACAACTGTTCTTATAGAAGCTTACTCTTCTGTTTAATTCTTATTAATCAAGATAAACTTTCATTTCACATCTCCATATTGAATTTTAATATAAATCAATAGTCAGATTTTTGAAAGGGGGGCAGTATGAAATGGCTTTGAATCTCTGCACTCTTTGCATGATCATAATGAAAAGAAATATCATTTTAGAACTTTAAAATGTATAAATATTTGAAAATTGAAACCAGTAACAAAGAATAACTCAGAAATGCTTAATGCCAAAAAGATTTGTTGGATATTGTCGCAAATGCATTGTTGATCGAGGCAGTGCGGCTGACTAGTTCAAAGAGACAGGCAGTGCAGTGTGTAGATAAAAGCTTGCTGAAACATTGGGGGGAAGGAAACGGATTTCTCGAGAGTTCGTCTTTGTTCTAGCGCCATCTTGATTGTTTGAGAACATTCCGCATAGTGAGTAATCTATAAAAAGGGAGCCGCCACCCACCAAGTCAGTCAGTTGGTAATTGGACGCATACACGTGAACAGCTGTAAAAGTGAATTCTTTTGTGGTCGATGAACTTGCAAGTTGTATGTGTATGTGACGTAATTGTGTTTCTACGGAAATAAAGAGCAATTGTTTGTGTTTGTAACCTGAACTTTTGATTTCACGAACCCAAAAAGTTAAATTCTGTGCTTTAAAGTGATCTACATTTATTTGTGAAGTAAGATTTTGTTTATTTCTTTTGGTATACCAATTACATAAAAGTTGCTCAAGAGTCCTATAGTGGTTATTCCAAGAACATTCAAGATACACATTTTATTAATGAACTCTACAGTTATTTTTGAGAAAGGAGAAACTAATAAGAATTTTTCTTTGTGAAAGGTATTTTGGGGCAGAGGAGTTTTCTTGAAAATCTTTGTCACATTTTTGGATGATGCTAAATATAAATACTAACTTTGGTGTTTAAGCAACTTTTCAGTTGTGTTTTTTGGTAAAAATGCCTTTCTGGGACTCATGTAGCACCAAAACATGTATATCTGGTGAAATCACAAAATCAAACTTTTGGATAGAATGCAATACATACAGAAAGTAAAAATAAATAAACATACCTTCTAAGTGAAATCTAAGAGTATTCCAATAATTGCCTGGCACCTAAGGAGGTATACTAATATACAAGGTGTATATAAATGAATATCAGGGTTTTAACTCTTTATAATATTCATTACATTTAACTTACAGTTATAAATGATATGTCAAATCAAAAAGCAACTCAAACAGTTTTACCAAGAACCTTATAAATCTTCAATGTGACTACCCTTTGTCACACGGCACACATCAAGTCTATAGCTGAGTTCTTCCCAAATGTTGATAAGTGTGTATTCAGTAATTGTAGCAACAGCTGCTTCAATCCGGTTTCTTAATTCAGGGAGGTCTGCTAGTAGTGGAGGCGCGTATACACGATCCTTGATGAAGCCCCAAAGGTAAAAATCGCATGGCGTTAGGTCAGAAGAAAGTGGAGGCCATGCATAGCAAGCCCTGTCATTGGGGCCCTTGCAGTCTATCCAGCGCTTGGGTACAGTGACGTTCAACCAATCATGTACTTCGTTATGCCAGTGAGGTGGTGCACCATCTGCTGGAAAATGAAGTTCTCTGGCTCATTTTCTTCCAACTGAGGGAAGAGCCATTGCTCTAGTGTAAGGTAAGAAGTGCCAGTTACAGTAGGTTCTCCAAAAAAGAAAGGCCCATAAACTTTTCATTGGGATACGGCACAAAAAACATTCACTTTATGGGAATGTCGTTGTATTTGTACCATCTTGTGAGGATTTTCTGAGCCCCAGATGTGCACATTATGAGTGTTAACATGTCCACTAAGCTGAAAGGTTGATTCATCACTGAAGACAACATGATTCATAAAATCGTCATCGTCATGAAACAACATGTCGTTTGCGAAGTTGGGGTAATCTGTGGTCTTTCAGCTCTAATAACTGTAAACAATTAGGATGTAGTCGTAGTCCGCCTTGGTAGCGTAGATGGTAGCATGTCTGCCTCACGTTCAAGAGGTCCCGAGTTCGAATCTCGGTCAGGGTGAGTTACCTGGATAAGGTTTTTTCCGGGTTTTTCCCTTATCCTGAAAGACGAATGTCGAGTAACTCTAAGCTCCATGGACCCTGGTCACATTTGAGCGACATTTCAACCAATTCAATCACCGTCCGATATGACTTAACGTTGGAGGACGTAAAATTAAAAAAAAAAAAAAAAAACGTAGTCGTAAGCATTTTCTTACAACTTTCCAAACAGCCGACACAGGAACTTGTAATTCACGACTAGCCTTTCGGACTGATTTCTTTTGGTTACAAGTGAACGACTCTCTCACTCGCTCAACAGTCTCTTCGCTTACTCTTGGTTGTCCCATGTTCTTCCCTTTACAAAGGCAGCCGGTATCTTCAGACTAATGATACCATCTACGAATGTTATTATCACTAGGAGGATTACAACCGAACTTAATGCAGAACGCACGTTGTACAATAACTACAGAATCGGTTTTTGCAAACTGCAAAACACAAAATGCTTTCTGTTTACTAGTCGCCATCTTTGCCACTACCGCAGAAATATTGTGTGCACATGCGCACTGGTGCCAACAAACAAAACTGTTTGAGTTGCTTTTTCATTTGACATATCATTTATAACTGTAAGTTTAATGTAATAAATATTATAAAGAGTTAAAACCCCGATATTCGTTTATATACACCCTGTATAATTTCTGTTCATGGAAGTGTTGATAACAGTGTTGTAATAAATTAAATTCGATGGTCTGGTTGACAATCGAGGAAAGTAGCCTCCGAGACATGTGGGAAATTTAAATTTGTCTTAGTAAAGAGATTCTTAATTGATAAAATAGCAGTTTCCCTAATTACTCTAATAAGTAAAGGATTTTGCTAATAATGCTGAACATAAGTTGCTTACAGTGCAGTAAACTACTGGAACAGTTGCTGCTTCTTCCAGTGACCAGTGATCTGGAATCTTCCAAAGAAATTTTTTGTCACCTGCCACAACATTTGCCAGAGCGCCAGATGCTAGCATTCCCATCACACGTTCTCCATTGGAATTGCGGCCAGAAAACTCAATTCCTATAAATGTGTCCTATAAGAAAACAATGTTATTGCTTACCATGAGAAAAATAAATTACAGGAGGAAAAATAAAAATTAATAAACTAACATGAAAGTTCAACACAAAACATATGTTTGTCAAAGCAGTTGAATTATTTTCATCATATTTAGTATCATTTAAACTGCTTTCATCCATGTAAGAGGTTTATGTAGAAGCATTTTTGTAAAAATAAGTGTATTTTGTATTTGCTAATAAAAATGTAACAAACATTTATACTGATCTTATTGTAAGCATTGAATATACCCCATTAAGATGCTTGTTCTACCCTTCATTACCTTTAACAATATTGTGTAGAATTATAACAGAGCATATACTTACTACTGAAGAACTTTATGCTCTGCAATGAAGATAAAGATATGACAGAGTTTATAAAGTTCTCAATTTGCAAATAAACAAAATGGTTTTGTTCTTTGGCTACAGTTCTGTAATTAAAGACAGCTATTGCAACCAACAGCTTAAACTTTATATTAATAGTTAATCTTACTTTCACACTGATCTTGCATGTAAGGTTGGAAATTTGAATCAGATTTGAAAAATTCATTGCATAGTTGCCAACTTTTGTGGTTTATCCATAATGTACAGGAATAGATAGAGTCAACATGAAAAATGCAATGCCATGGCCAGAATTTAAGCCACAGATCTCCTGGTTTCCATCCAGTTGCTCTAACCCATTGGTGTCATTGAGGGGAAACAGGGTAGTTACCTTTTCCCCTCCTAGTTAACCTTCGCAGATGTCATAATAGATATTGGGGTGAGGAAGAGCATGTGGAAGTTTCAGTGGCAGGTTTTTAAACTATTTATTCATATTTTTATGTGCATAATGTGTATTTTGAATTATACTTTTATAGCTATATGTTAATAATTATTAGTTCATAATTTAAGTGGAGTTCTTATTCTTCTTAGTTATTAATTTGTCAATGTTGGGCTCTGTAACGGGACATGTTGACTGCCCGCCACTTACTTGCATTTGTTTTGAAACACAAAGGTGTGTAGACATACCACAACAGCCAATGCCAGTCAGCTGTTCCCCTGCACCTCCGTCCAATTAAGCGAAAAACTGGAGAAGGGGAAAAGGAGGGGAACTACCTTCAGTGACACTTGATGACACCTCTGCTCTAACCCATTGAGCTACCATGGCCAACTTGCCATCATGATATATAGGAGTCAAATGGAGAATTTAATGTCATGACGGCAAGTTGGCCATGGTAGCTCAGTGGGTTAGAGTGACTGGACGGAACCAGGAGATCCGTGGTTCAAATCCTGGCCATGGCATTGAATAAGTGGTGACTCTGTATATCCAAAACCTTAGCCAATATACGGCTAGTATGAAGAAAAGATTAATTTCTATCAATTAACTAAAAAAGGTACAGGAACAGAGTTGTTACTTTATGCAAAGAAGGCATTTGGTCAAATTCAAAGTGTTACAGATTTTCACCACTCATGATAAAGCATTTAATTCTGTTGTAATTAATGATTACAGATTGAATGTATCATGTTAATTGATATACAGTGCTGTGATAGACCAAAGCTTTTCTATGTTCTTCCCATCCTCACATCCCCGTTCACTGGGCTGCAGCAGCATGCATAACATGCAGATTTAAAGTATAAAGCTGAGGCATTCACAGTCGTCTTGAAGATGAATGTTATGTTCCTGGCTTATGAGCCGTGGTCAAGAAGTTCTTGAAGAATGAACCAACGTTTTGCCAGGAAGTGCTGAAGATGCTAGCTGTAGTTCCTGGCAAAATGTCGGTTCATTCTTCAAGTTCTTCTAGACCACGGTCCATAAGTCCAGAACATAACATTTATCTGCAGATTTAAAATGTGATTGCATCACTAATGTCTTCTAGTAACTAAATGGATTGAACTTTCAGTAATGGATGACATGAATATAAAACAACTCCTTAAAGTAAATTGTTTATCATACTTGTTCTCTATAGCTGTAACATGTAAGTTTGAGTTTTTATTTATAGTTTATGTTATGAACTGAAAGAAGCAATATCGTCTGTCTTAAAGGATTCTTATAAAAAGGAATTTACATTTTTGCATATGCAGAGTTTGCCAAAAATGTATATATACATTCTCTAACGTAGTTGCAACAACTGCTCAGTAATCAGTATTTAAATATAAAACAAGTACCTAATAAATAGTTTTTGTTCCTTAAAGTGTGCATACATTTTTTGGCAGACTTTATACTCTTTATATATTTACTGCTGTAAACATTTTACGATCCTAAATTTCATATTGCTGCAAAATTAATATGCTCTCTTGAATAAAGTAAAGTTTTAAAGTTTTCAATTGCACAAAGTTGGCCAGTATACCATTGTTAAATCCGTGGCTTTTAATTACTGACTGAAATTCTACTTCTTAGCTACTTAGGCTAGTGCCTCCAGAGTAATTTCTTCCACATGATAGTGGTGGATCATAAACATTGTAAACTGATATCTATTAACTTAGCAATTAATATTAAAATCTGATCCAATTTTAAAGTATTGGTTCCTCATTGGTATTATGAGCATGAATTTTCTGTATCATAATCTTGGGTGATGCATCATTGTTACATTCTTTTTGATTTCATAGTTTCATCAATTTTATTTATCACAAATTCAATAATTAACTTTATATTTTATTGTTTCCAAAAAGACTTTTCTATCACTTTAAAGAAACATAACGTGCTATATTGTTTACTTTGTTATATTTTATTATTTGCACCTTTAGGATTTTATGAGTTAAGCATAATTGCATATCTAATAAAATACTACAATTAGGTGGAGATTGTTGGACAGATATATATGGTAGAGGACAATTTTATCCTGATTTTAGCCCTGTAACAGATGGTAGGACAGATTGGAAGGATATTCATTTATGAGGTAAGTAAACATATACTGAGGAAAAGTAGATAAATCTGGCAAAGAGGTATATTTAAAGTCCAATACTTACCTAGTTCTGTGCACACAAACATTTATTGAGGGGTCAAAAAAAAAAAAACAATTTATACATGTTATGCCTGATTGGAGGAATTTAGTAACGTCAAAATTAATCTGAAAAACTATTTGTAGTCGATTTATTGATACTTCATCACTTATGTTTTTATATTATTGAGTGAATAGTTTCGAAAGCCTTTGCCTCCATTTTCGAACTCTCTCCTACAACTCTCCAACTTGGAGAGAGGTCGAATTTGGCCTCAGCAGTAACACTTATGCATGTGCTAGATGAATCTGCGTCGCTTGTCTCTTTAACGGCCACAGCTACAATGGGACTTAAGATGTCAGGAACCTCTGCCAAGGTACCATTTCCAACCTCTCTCCTACAATTCTCCAACTTGTATGCAGGTCGAAAATGGAGGCAAAGGCTTCCGAAACTAATCCCTCGATAATATAAAACGTAAGTGATGAAGTGCCAATAAACCAACGACAAACAGTTTTTCAGAACAATTTATACATTTTGTTATTCATCACATATTATTAATTTATCAGATGAATATTTACCAAAATGTCACAAATCCAAAAATATTTATGGAAGCACTTTTAATTAAGCTGGGTTAATTTTTCAGACAAACCTTTAAATAGATTTGGAAAACTGTAATAAATAATTTAACATGTCAACTACTATAAATTATAGTTTAAAAAGGAACATTCATAAAATAATACACAGTACCTCAGTTAGACGATTCACTTGATGGAACTCAGCAAAAATTTTGCCTGTGCTATTCATAACATCTCGGAAATTCACAGCTGAATAGTAAATATGCACAAGTTCTTGATAAGGTTTTAGTCTGGGGCTGAAAGGAAACAGTAATCACTTCATATAAATGATCTGAAATTGTATGATAACATTTTTCAATCATTATTTTCTATATGAATAATATTTTATTGTAAAATATATATTTTTCAGATTGGTCTACCATTTTTTTTAAAGGAATGTATGTAACACTAATTTGTTTCTTAGAGGCAATATAAATATTAACATAATGGATTTTAGTTGTACCACTTTTCATATTGCTTCCATTGTGTAATTGTTAATAATAATATAATAATTTGTTAGAGACAGTACCTATCTTAAGTTATTAAATAACATGATTTTTCTTAAATGATCTTATGTGCTTTATACAGTTTTTTTTAAACCCCCATGCACTGAAAGTCAAAGTACAACTCGTTCATTTTTGTTTCGCTCCTTTTGAGTTTACACTTTTTTTATCCTTAGGTTGAAGGGAAGCAAAAATACCTAACCATACACATTACCCATTTGGACTCTGTGAAGTATATCTACAAATATAACAATTTGTAACTTAAAACTTCACTTATCTTATAAGAAAAGGTGATATTTTCCCTATAAAGTTAAGAGGTGTTAAAAACAGACTACAAATAGTTTCTTCAATTAGATATGTATTGAAGGCTAAATATCAGCATACTGTAACAATATTTTGTACATTTATAAAAGGAGTAAATTTGTAAAAATCATATATCCGGAAGATGAAGGAATAACATCAAAACACGTGACACCCTGTCACATTACTTGCAAGTCATGCTTAGCTGTCATGCATAGGTCGGCGGCTTGCTGACATAAGCATGACTTTGACTCAGCTGCTGCTTCGGCAGAGATGTAATATTTAAACCCCCAGAATTTGGCCTATGTGGTAGCACTTATGCACGTGCTAGATGAATCTGCGTCGCTTGTCTCTTTAACGGCCACATCTACAATGGAACTTGAGATGCTAGGAACCTCCGCCAAGGTAACGCTAACAGCTGTCCTTTGCCGAACAATTCATGTTTATTGATGGAAATTAAATCATATCTTCACACTAGCATATATAGGCTAAGGTTTTTTGCGTGTTTGTTTGTTTATTTATTATTATGTAGAATAAATCCAATATATGCCAGAACTATATGTCACTCTTTTAGGATAAATAAATCCCTCACTTTAACCTACCCTTTTAGGCAACCTATCCTTCCTGAGCTCCCCCCCCCCCTCCACACCTGCTTGAACGTTGCACCCAGGCACATACCTGAATGTTACAATGCTATTAAAACACTACTAAAGAATATGAATGGGAGACTGAAGAATTATAGCTAGGAATTCCTTGTGTATACCATTCCATCTTTTGCTGCAGTATAGACACAATTGAGTCCATTGCTTGTGAGTGTAATAACAAACAGGGTGTGCTTTATTCAATATTAAGATAAAAAAAAAAGTAATCCTTTAAATATTTGGGAGAAAACAGTTGTTTCAAATGTGTTTAATAAGTTTTGCAAAAGGTATACAATCTCTTCCATAGAGATTAACATTAACCTTGGAATTGGTTGATGTATACAACATGATTATAAAAACTGAAAGAAACTATTCTGTAAGAGTGACTGGCCTACAGTGTTGTCATCGAGTGCGGTACACCTGACTGAATCCTCAGATTCTGTACTCACTGCCCCATTTATATAAGCAATTTGGTACTACAAGGCTCTTGCCTGATGTCACATGCACTGCAGGCCTTGCTCCCGACTGAAATACGTCACAACTCTTGGTGCTATCTTCCTCTGTTATACAGTTTCTTACAAAGGATGTGGAAAAAATTATGAAGAAAATTGAGGTGCTTAGAATAATAACGGTAGATCCCAACCAAAGTTTATTTTAAGATAAATATTATTTTATGTCCCCCCCCCCCCCCCACAAACATGGAAAGTAGTTAACATTACCATTTGATATTTTCTGTGTATTTAAATTAAGCTATTTCAAGTCTATACAAATTCTTGAGCCATTGTGATTAATAGTTTTCTTGACTTTGTGTTGTTCGTTAAAACAAAAACAAAATATGTAAAACAGAAAAAGTGGTGTCAAATAGACTTTTCCTTCATTTAACATCTTGAAATACCTAATCCGGTTCTATTTCCAAATCTTCACATTTTTGTCATCATCAACATCATGATGAAGATTCATAAAAATCATGACAGATAAATGGTACATTTTTCAATAATTTCATCAGATCATTTTATTTAGCTTTCTTAATTAGAAAACTTTCATCATTTCTTGTAAGATAAGTGAAGTTTTATGTTACAAATTTTTATACTTGTATATATTTGTTCGCTTCACTGTTAATAGCATCATATTTTACGTATTCTGTGACTCCTGTTCCTATCCTTAAAGTGCTTACTTTGATGCTAGCTTTTTACTCTGCAGTTTTCTGAATACAGATGTTTGCTCCCAGTAAAATCAGATGTTTAAAAGCATACAACTTACTTGTAAGGATCAATTTCCCCTTTAAGCCATTGGAAGGTGGATAAGTCACCACGTGTCTTCACAGTAGCATAAGCATGAGGTGCAGAAATGACAGAAGAACACACAAGTGGCAGGTGGCGATACGATCCCCATTTTCCATCTTTGAATACATTTACAGCAAGATCTTTATGTAACTGCTGCTTATAAAATTCCAGATTAGGATCAAACTTAGGAGCTGATTCATCCATAATACAAAAGCATCTAAAACAAAAATAAAACATGCTTTTATGGCGCTTATTTTTACTCTCCTACTTACTATGGTTTTTGCATTATAAGAGAAATAATACTCATTTTTGCAGCACTTAAAAATTAGACCATACAGGGTGTATATAATTGAATATCAGGGTTTTAACACTTTATAATATTTATTACATCCAACTTACAGTTATAAATGATATGTCAAATGAAAAACAACTCAAACAATTTTACCAAGAACCTTATAAATGTTCAATGTGACTTTGTCACACGGCACACATCAAGTCTATAGCCGAGTTCTTCCCAAACATTGATAAGTGTGTATTCAGTAATTGTAGCAACAGCTGCTTTAATCCGGTTTCTTAATTCAGGGAGGTCAGCTGCTAGTGGAGGCACGTACACACAATCCTTGATGAAACCCCAAAGGTAAAAATCACATGGCGTTAGGTCAGGAGAACGTGGAGGCCATGCATAACAAGCCCTGTCATTGGGGACCTTGTGGCCTATCCAGCACTCGGGTACAGTGACGTTCAACCAATTGCGTACTTTGTTACGCCAGTGAGGTGACGCACCATCTTGCTGGAAAATGAAGCTCTGGCTCATTTTCTTCCAACTGAGGGAAGAGCCATTGCTCTAGTCTATGAAGGTAAGAAGTGCCAGTTGCAGTAGGTTCACCATAAAAGAAAGGCCCATAAACTTTTCACCGGGATATGGCATAAAAAACATTCACGTTAGGGGATTTTCTGAGCCACAGATGTGCACATTATGAGTGTTAACATGTCCACTAAGGTGAAAGGCCGATTCATCATTGAAGACAACACTATCCATAAAATCGTCATTGTCATGAAACAACATGTCGTTTGCAAAGTCGGCATGTAATCTGTGGTCTGTCGGCTTTCAAGCCTGTAATAACTGTAAACGGTAAGGACATAGCCGTAAGCGTTTTCTTACAACATTCCAAACAGTCGACACAGGAACTTGTAATTCACGACTAGCCTTCTGGACTGATTTCTTTGGGCTACGAGTGAACGACTCTCACTCGCTCAACAGTCTCCTCACTTACTCTTGGTCGTCTCGTGCTCTTCCCTTTACAAAGGCAGCCGGTATCTTCAAACTGATGATACCATCTACGAATGTTATTATTACTAGGAGGATCACAACCAAACTTAATGCGGAACGCATGTTGCACAGTAACTACAGATTCGGTCTTTGCAAACTGCAAAACACAAAATGCTTTCTGTTTACTAATCGCCATCTTTGCTACTACCATAATCTAGCGGATTGCGGCAGAAACATTGCGCGCACATGTGTACCGTTGCCAACAAACAAAACTGTTTGAGTTGCTTTTTCATTTGACATATCATTTATAACTGTAAGTTTAATGTAATAAACGTTATAAAGAGTTAAAACACCGATATTCATTTATATACACCCTGTATAATATTTGACATTCCAAATTTCAAGTAATTCTTCATTTTCTAATTGCCCAACAAGTAGCAGAACTATATCAATTTTCTCTTCGTAACCATATATATAGTAGACATATATCCTAGCATGTTGCTGCAAAATTTCTGCAGAACACTGGTGTATTGTTACCATATTCATTTACAAAGCTTTTAAACAGTGTTATATTTTAAGCACATCTTTACAGTGGTGTTATGAGCCTCTTTAATCTGAATTTGAAATCAGTTTTTGTGTTAGCCACAGTTATAAAAAATCAGCTCCAAACTGGATGCTTATCAGCTCTTTTTCTGTGTTTTTAAGCTATGTAATCTAAATGTTTACTCTGACTTCCTATATTAAGTGAAAAATTGGGTTGAGAAGGAGAATAAACTATCGGAGTTCCAAGCAGGTTTTAGACAGGGCAGGAGAACATCAGACATCTTTATTATTAAAACAACTGTACACAAATATCTGAGCAATAAAAGGGGAAGGGTATATATGATATTTATTGATCTAGAAAAGGCATTTGATTCTATCAATAGAGACGCATTGTGGATAAAATTAAGCAGTAAGGGGATAAGTCAGGCATTTATAGAAGTAATTAAAATGATATACCAAGAGAATGAGTTGTGTATAAAACTACCAGGCAACAAAGTAACTAAATCTATATCGAGTAAGGCAGGAGTACGGCAGGGATGTAAACTTAGTCCAGTATTATTTAATCTTTATATCGATGGAATTTTAGAGGAGATATCAAGTTGTAGGGTACATTCACCAGTTATTAATAAAAAAGAAATACCGGGGCTACTGTTTGCAGATGACCTAGTAGTTGGGTCCATATCAAGTGGAGGGCTGAGAAGAGCAATCGAGGCAGCCAATCCTTATTGCAATAAATGAGGTTTGAAAGTGAATGAAAACAAAACAAAGATTATGGTCTTCAAAAAAGGATACAGGTTGCGTAAGGATGAGAAATGGGAGGTTAATAGAATAGAAATAGAGGTAGTAAGGAGATTTGATTATTTGGGTACAAGGTTGAGTTCAGATGGCAGCTGGAAAGAACAAAAAAAGATGTCTGTGGCAAAAGGTAAAATGGCCATGAGAGTGATAAGATCATGCTACAGTAAACTACCGGATATAAATGTCAAATGGTTGGAGAGGATTTATACGGCAGTAGTAGAAAATAGAATGTTACATGGATCAGAGGTATGGGGAATAGATGAGGCTTGGAGAGAGACTGATAGAGTGCATAGATCCTTTTGTAAATACATATTGGGATTACCAATAGCTACACCTAATGGGGCAGCACAATTAGAACTAGGCAGGCATTCTACTAAAATTAAAATCTTGTCAAGGGCAATGAAATAATTATACAGAATCACTAACTTGGAAGATGGCAATATAATCAAGGAATGTTTTCATATTCAAAAGAGAAGTAACTGGGCTGGGTCTTGGGCACATAAAATGTATGACTTGTTGAAGCAGATAGGTATGGGTCATTCTTGGATAAATGCAGAGTATGGGTATAGAGGCTTCTGGAAAGAAGTTAAGCTAAGATTAGAAGATATTGACAGACAAGACATTTTTGCCAATACAAGCGACAAAAGCTCACTGAGATTATATAGAGAAATAAAAACAACCTGGGGAGGGAAGGATATATAGATATATGTAGTAAGTTAGGGCGAGAAGGTTTTGCTTGGACGGGAACAGGAGTGAGAAACTTGAAAGGTATAGGTCAAGAGAGGGAGCTAGATAAATGTCCATTGTGTGGAGAAGAGAATACAGACTTCCATTGTATATTAAATTGTAGTCAAACAAAGATATGGAGAGAGCAGGCTTGACTACGTAAATGGGACAGTTTGGGGGGTGAAGTAGTAATTAGAAAAATGTTGGCAGTAAAAGGAGAAAAGAACAAGAGAAATATAGGGAATTATTTAAGGAAAGTTAAAGAGAGATGGCTAAGAACAATTAAGAGAAAAATGTAGAGTGGGATAGGTGAAATGACAAAAAGTGTAAAAAGGAGCAGAGAGCCTCCAATACACAAAAACCTAGGGTTAGGTGTATGGGGACTGAATTACTATTCAATGGTGGGCAACATGATAACATGATAGGATTTTCAGGATTTAGGAATATATGGCATATTTCAGTATGGATTTTATAATTCTAATCTTGATTTTGTATTTCCATTTGTTGATGTAAAAGGAAATAAACTATTACTATTACTACTACTATATTAAGTGAAACAGCAAATGAACAAGTTAGTTTATTAATTAATTAATTTTTAATGTGTTATGGTATTTATTTTTATACTATGTTTTATAACAGGCAACCTTCAAATCAAGAATGCTAAACATGCTTCTTTTTATATGTGTTTGGAGGAATTTAGTAACAGTGAGGTCAAAATTAATCTCAAAACTAGTTGTAGTTGGTTTATTGATACTCGTCACTTACTTACTGGCCAATTGAAAAGAGATTGAAAATGGAGGCAAATGCCTTTGAAACTAGTGTCTCATTAATATAAAAAGTAAGTGAGGAGTATCAATAAACCAACTACAAAGAGATGCTTTTTTTTTTTTACTTGTTCCATTTACACCTCGCCACCACCTTTAATTCCAGTGGTCATATTGGCGGCCATTCTCCTTTGGAACATATCAAAGCTGTTAACTCGTATTTGTTGGGTTTTAATCATTAGATCACGCACCCATTCGCACTCTCATTCATACTTCCAGACTCTGGGGAAGATAAGGAATTATCTTGGTCAGAGAAAAATCCCCACCCCCACCACCAGGAATCAAACCCGGGACCCCTAGCGCAGTAGGCAGGTGCTCTACTGACTAAGCTAAACATGCTTTTATTCTAAACAAATAAATAAATGGATAAGAAAATAGACAAACATTTTAATGGAATTACATTTAAAGGGAGTTGATTAATGACACTAAACAACACTTACTTTTTACATGTTTCAGAGACTTTGCCTCCATCCTCAACCGGCCATCGTAAGTGTTGTTTAGTGTCATTAATCGACTCCCTTTAAATGTAATTTATTATAGCAACACTGTTTTCAACACTTCCAAGAAAGGAATTTTAATGGAAATTTCTTTTATAATGAAGCAATGTTTAATAAGCAGTTTATCTTACCTTGCATATTTACCACCAGTTTCTTTCCTAATACAATTGAATAGACCAAGTATTCCATTAAATGGCTCTCCTTGAGCAACAAATATCACATTCATCTCACCATTTCCACAGTTGACAAGTAAATTCTGAGCTTCAGGCAACCAGTTATAATTCTTATCTGTGATATGCACAACAGCATAACGTTTTACAGAAGTACTCTGAAGAGGAAGCAGTAAAATCCAATGAAAGTCAGTCATTAAGCAATGCAGTAAAATGATAACTTCATACAATTGATTCATATATACTTGGGAAATAAAATAATTTCCTTGGAGCTTATGTACCTAGATTATAATGGCTGCAACTATTCTACTTCATTTTTAATTGCTCTTCTCATATACTCATAAATCCCAACTGTGCCAGTACATATAAATTATATAAAATAATTTGAAATTGTAACTTAGAATTAGAAAAGATTGGAAGTGAGAAATCCAAAGCAGCTAGTCTAAAATACTTTTTGTATACTTTTATTTCTAACCTAAACACTTGTACATCCATGATAGTCTTTTAAAGACTTTATTTTATAAACTGATGTAGAATTTATTATTGGAGATTGATTTCCATCCCCTTTGAGTTTTACAAGAAGTTCAGAGTTGTAGTTTTAATATTTGAAAGCTTAAATGACAGACATTCTAAATGTACCATAGATTTTCAAAATAAAACCAATGAATTTTTAAAATTAAAATTTCAGAAACAAATGTTAAAATTTGGAGCTGGGATTTTAAAAGAAGTAGTTGTTGATTGAAAAACTATATTTGTAGTCGGCAGGGGTGGCTCATCCTTACATGCTGCAGCATGCTCTTTTCTGTTTTATAAATCACATTGTAGAAATTTTAAAAGACCATGTAAGTAACAATGCATGATTGTAAATATAAGAAATTGAGTACAACCAATAATGAACTCTTGATGCATGGAAAACACCTACGTAACTAATGGAACGCATCCTTGAGTTCAACATGCTGAGAGCCAGCAAGCTCGGTAATCATTTATTGCACATGCGTACAACCTTCCCCTCTTGCCTCCCTCATGTCCCAAGTTCACTAGATTTTCACACAAATGTGTGCTGCATCTGGTTGTTGCGCGTTGACCAATCGCTACACGGTGAAGCAGGGCCACCAACACTCATAGTTATAACTATAGAACTTGAATATCCATTGAAAATCATTTAACAATCTATCATTGCTTTATATTTTAGTTCTGGAAACTAATTTCGTCCTTCTTGCGTAAACAGATCCAATACCTAAAGGTTATTACATTGCAGGACAGACTGTTTGTGATGCACCTGTCATATTGACATGATACTCCATTCGTGCGACCATAACGAGAATCCCCCATAACAAGTGAATGTGGTTCGCATGCTCGTTTTGTATCCAAGTATTTCTTTGTGTAACGTTATTTAGTGGCTGATATCAGTTCCTTTATTTTGTGTGTGAGAGTGTGAAACATGTTATAAATTCATTTTATTCAACGTATGAGTAACAAAAACTTTAACCAATAAATAATGAACACGGTTAATGAACTTCTGAAAACTTAGCCTATATACGGCTTGTGTGAAGAAATGATTAATTTCCAAAAATTAACTAAAATGTGAAGAATAGTCTGGGGCAAGGAGCTTTTCTTGAAGAGGATGCAACAAATATCATGTAAATACTAAGTTTGGTTATGCTGTTCACAGATACAAACAGAACAGATATTTTTTTGATAATTTGTTTATTTCTTTGCATGCTTTTTCGTTTTTTATTTCAGGATGTCTCAAAACATGTACTTCTGGTAATATCTAATTTGTTTATTGAAATGCAGTACTTCCTTTGCTTACAAGGGAACTATTACTGTACTCATACTGCTACACACCTGAAAATTTGATTGTACAATTCCTGTGTATACCAAAAATCTGCTGTAGAGTAGAAACGCAATGCCCAAAACTGAAGCCTGTGCCACATGCCACTTACAAGTAACTGCTGGACATCTCTCGTCAGCTCTTTTCTGGATGTGAGGGACAGTGTTCTTTACGTATGCCTTGTGTAGTCCGCCGCCCATCAGGTGTAAACAATTTCTCCCGTACAATGCTACGTTATTATGCCTGTATGTTCCTGGTATTCTGGTCTCATTTTCAGGTACTTCGAGCTATACTCCGCACCCGATTTTTGGCACACAGTCCCCATATAGAGTAGAGATGATGCCATCAAACTCTCAAGCATGTACAGGTGTGAACATAGTGATAGTTCCCTTGTTAGTATAAGTAGAGCGAAAATGTAAATATACTTATTTTATCTTTAATTGGAAAAAGAGGTGAGCAAATAAGAGATATTAATAAAGACAGTGAATGTTATGATGTTCAGTGTCATTAATCTCAATGAATTCATAAGATATATTAGAAAACGGATTCCTTTTTAGAATTTTTAAATATTAAAATGATTTTGATTTTTGTGTATTTGTGTTATCAAATTGCTCACTTTGAATGATATACCCATTGAAGCTATATCACTTCTACATCACTAGGTAATATAGTAGTTTAGTTTGGGGCAGCCAGAATTTTGAATTTGAGGCACCCCATAAGAAACAATCCAAGGGAATGACTAGCGACTGCATTGCCAGGCTTCTATTCAATTCCAGGAACAAGAAATGCATTTTCAAATTTGTGTTAGATATTTCTGTCAAAAGGGAGGAAAGAACTCTTTTGTGCTGAAAGGATATTTGACATTGTAACACAGAACATTTAAGAAGAGTAATCAAATCTTTCTAACTAAAATTGGTAAGCTACATGCAACTGCATTCTGTAAACACACATTATATTAGACAAGATAGTTTGATAGAGTGTTCTGCTTTTCCTTTCACTGTGTACACATTATTTAACACCTTCATAAAATTCTTCATTTTATGTTATATAGTTTCCATGTAATATATTTATAATTATTCTAATTAAATGCTTGCAAATGACTTTAAAAATGAATGAGTTTAAAACAAAGTAAAATATAATAAACAAGTGAAGGCTAACCTTTTTCAAAAGAATCCACTTTTCATTTTGTATTGTTTTCTGGAAAACAACAGCCAAGCATAGCTCATCAGGAAATTTAACTTGAGTGTCCACTTTTTCCCTTGCTAAAATGCAGGCACCATTACTTAAGATTTTCACAGCTGTGTGTAGTACTTCTGGACGATTTATTATGTTAGAAGCCATCACTAGCATGCTGTTCGATTCACCAGCTAACTTGCGGTCTTCTATAGTATAGCCTGTTGGATTTAGGGCTTCTAATGCAGGATGTTCACAATTTGATAGTATTGTTATATCTGCCTGCATTAACAAATTATTATATAAGTTATTAGCATTCCTTTTAGTAAAACACAAGAAAGTAATCTCAGAAACTATTTGTAGTTGGTTTATTGATACTCGTCACTTACTTGTTTATATTAATGAGAGACTAGTTTCAAAGGCATTCACCTCCATTTTCAATCCCTTTCCAACTGCCATCTGTTGTCTGCTTTCTCTCTGGTGGTGGAACTATGAGAGAGAGCAGACAACAACAGATGCCAGTTGGAAAGAGATTGAAAATGGAGGCAAATGCCTTTGAAACTAGTCGCTTATTAATATAAACAAGTAAGTGACGAGTATTAATAAACCAACTACAAATAGTTTCTGAGATTAATTTTGACATCACTGTTACTAAATTCCTCCAAACACACACAAGAAAGTACTTTTTAAATAAATATTCTGTTAAAAGCTTTCTCCATCTTTTAAGCAATAATGAATTAAGTGCACTTCCTATACATCTTAGTGGCTGTTCTAATGGTCAACAAAAGGGATAAACAACTGTTGAATATATGTATTTACATAATTGGCTTTTATACTGTGAGGAAATAAAACAAATAAGTACAAAAGTACGTCAGAAGAACATAATGGTTATAATGAAGCAGTTGGAGACAGAATAGAAAAAGAGGGGGAGAAAGAGAATGCTAACAAGTGACAGAGGGAAAGAGAAGTGATCACAACAATGATCAGCACAGAGGTTACATGGTTAACTAATAAGAATAGTGGAGTAATTCCCAACATAATTAGAAATAAATATGGAAGTGAAGAAGATGTAATTTATGACTAGTTCGAATGAGTATATAAGATACAGGGGGAGAAATGCACAAGCTGGAGAGGAAAGAGAAAAATTAGCAAAAGTAAGATTACCAGAATATAGAAGAATGAAGAGGGACGAAGAGGGAAATGATGTTAGACTAAGCAGCACAAAAAAGTGCAAAGCAGTTTACTGTGTTACAAGATAAAGCAAGTGGGGTAAGAGGAAAGAAAGAGGGATAGTGAGTAATTACTACTGTGAGGACAAATATCCACTTCCCCTTACAATCCCTGATTGGTGAATAACATAAATTACATTGTATGTTTTCAACATTCAACATAAAATGATTTCTACCAATTTCTTCCAACAACTCATTTAATTTAACTTCAGTTCTGTTTGAAGATACTGTTGTACAAAGTGAAACAACCTTATCTGTACAGTGAACCTGTCATACTGAACCAGTGACACTGTGTAACCTGCTCATCTCGAGACTCTGTCTCCAACGATAATGTCAAGCAACTAGGCGCATCACTTGTAGCTTGAGTCTACCTTCAGTGGATATATGTCCTCGCCTTGGTAATTACACAAGTGTAGTAATGAAGTGAATAATGGTAAGCTTTGAGCAGAAAGGAACATGGGAAACAAAATCAATAAAAGGAGGTAAAAGCAAATTTATTAAAGACATTTGTGAAGAAAATGGAAATTAGATATAAATTAATAGGAAAATGAGCTAGAAATAACAGAATAATATCAGATAAGAAATTATAGTCAGGGAAAGATAAATTCTGGAATTAATGAAAAACAGATGCTAGATAGACAAAGAAAGATAGGGATTACTTTCTTGGAAGTGTTGAAAACAGTGTTGTTATGATAAATTAACTTTAAAGAGAGTCGATTAAAGACACTAGACAACACTTACTTTTAAATTTTTCCGGAACTAGTTTCAGAGGCTTTGCCTCTATCATCTCTGGCAACGATATGTAGATGACATCTTTGCCATAGTACCAAAAAAACACATCAGTGATGCACTAAAACTTTTAAATATCCAAGAAAAAAGCATCAAATTCACTGTAGAAATAGAAAAAGACGAGCATTTACCATTTTTGGATCTAAAAATAATGAGGAATAAAAACAGACTAAACTTTGGCATTTACAGAAAACCAACACAGACAGACAACTACATAAAAGCTAATGGCTACAACCCAAGATCCCACAAACAGGCAATCTTCAATAGTTTAGCATACAGACTGGTAAACATCCCTCTCACAGCAGAAGAATACAAAACAGAATACAACAAAATAATTGAAATAGCACAAAAAAATAACTTTCCCAAATCATTAGTGGACAAAAAAGTGAGCTTAGCAAAAAAGAAGAAGCTACTAAAGGAAACCACAACTCTCTCATCTACAGAAACTAATATGATTTTCAAAAAATTCACTTACCATCCATGGGCCTATGATAAATTCAAAAAAGTCTTCAAAAAACAAAATATTCAACTAGCACCAGTCAACCATTTCTCCTTAAAAAACCTAATTTGCTCAAACATCAAAGATGCTATTCCATCAAACAAAAAATCTGGTATATATCAAATTGAATGCAATGACTGTAGTCAAATTTATATTGGAAAAACAAAAAGAAATTTAGAAACAAGAGCAAAGGAACACTTTAGAAACATAAAATATAAACAATTAGAAAAATCAGCAGTTGCCACACATTTTTGGGAAAAAAACCACAACATAAATCCAGAACCAAAACTACTGAAACATACATCAGGAAAACAAGAACTATCCACATGGGAACAAATCTTCATTTCAAAAAATAGGAACAAAGTATTCAATTTTGACATCCCCCAGAAGGATTTGTTCAGCAAGTTCCTTGAGCCGCCACCAGAGGAGACCTGTGACAAGGTATCGTCAGCTACACCAATGAGAATCAGTCGAGAGCCGGCCGATGATAGAGGCAAAGCCTCTGAAACTAGTTCCGGAAAAATTTAAAAGTAAGTGTTGTCTAGTGTCTTTAATCGACTCTCTTTAAAGTTAATTTAAAGATAGGGATATTTGCTGAAAGTAACAAATTAAGAGTGTGCTTAGGTAAAACAATAAGTGGAACCAAGAGAATGCATATGTGAAAGTGAGGCTATAGTGAAATAGTAAAATCGAAGCAGAGAAGATTATGAAAATGAAATAATGAAAATTGAGTAATAATAGTGAAACTGATGAGAAAAGCTAAGAATAAGGGAAAGTGAATAAATATGGTAGATAAAAATAAAATAGAAATTAAAGAGGGGAATGGATACATTTAGTGAAAAGGAAGGAAGCAAGTTACAAATTGAAATTGGAGATGAGGAAGGATTGCTATATGCAACATAACTGCAGTATTTAGATGTATGGCACTCTAGGATGAACTTAAAATACTTCATATATAGGAAAGTTAAGTGTAAATATATATTTTGTACCAAAATATAGGCAATAAAAATTTATTCATTCACTCATTCATTTATGAATACTATTAGATTCTATGAAACTTAGAATAGAAAAAGATGAGCGTATGCCATGCAAAGTATGAGTTTCAAAGTCTGTGAGTTTATCAGTCAGTGAAACATTGCATATACGGATTTGAAAAGCTCAATTCTCTCTCTCAGTGATTTCTGTGTAGGAAAACTCACCTGTATTAGTGGTAAGTCACCGAGAATCAAAGCAATGGTAGGTGATAATGCTTGCTTTTCAGTTTCATGTTCATTGTCAACTAATTCCACAGTTTTCACATTGATGCCAAGTTGATTTTCAAGAGCAATATGGACACAAACACGTAATGCCCCAGCAAGATCTAAGGATGGGTCATCTGGTTCCTCATTTGCTATAAATATGTGCTTTTCTAATACAGGATCTCCTAAAGGTTTGCGTTTTGCTATGGCTCTGGCATTTAGTCCTTGTAATTCTATTCCTCCACTTCGCACAATTCCAAGATCTTTGTATACATATATTGGGAGTTCTGTAATAAAAAAAAAATTGATACATTAAAGAAATACTAAGACTTAAGAAATCCTAATAGTAGTTTTCTAATACAGCACTTAGGTTAATTATTAAGATGCAGAGTTTAGTAGACAAGCCATGTGTGAATTACATAGTATATTCTACTTCAAGCCATTTCTTTTTGGGCATGTGAAATGCTTACATCAAACAGTAGAGGATGGATAGATAGAGTCAACCTGAAAAATTCAATGTCATGGCCGGGATTTGAACCATGTATCTCCTGGTTTCCGTCCAGTCGCTCTGACCCATTGAGCTACCATGGCCAACGTGCCGTCATGACATTAAATTCTCCAATTGACTCACATATTTTCCCGGTAAACCATTAGGGGCTCTCATATCTGAGATACACCATTTGTGGCAACTTACTATCGTAAGTATACTGTAGCCTATACACGGCTAGTGTGAAGAAATGATTAATTTCCATCAATTAACTAATGATGAAGCCTGGGATTTAAGTACTTACGATAGTAAGTCGCCACAAATGGTATATCTCGAATACAAGAGCCCCTAGTGGTTATCCGGGAAAATATATGAGTCAATTGGAGAATTTAATGTCAGGACAGCATGTTGGCCATTGTAGTTCAATGGATAAGAGCAACTGCATAGAAACTAGGAGATCTGTGGTTCAAATCCCGGCCATGGCATTGAATTTTTCATGTTGACTCTAACCAAAACCTAAGCCTATATATGGCTGGTATGAAGAAATGATTAATTTCCATCAATTAACTTAAATAAGTAGAGAATGGCTTAATTCCAATAAGCAATTAATCAGTTTGTGCTCTGACTTTGAAAGAAATACATAAGACTTGTGAAATTTTATGTGAGACCATAAGATCTTGTGAAAGCTCTCAGAATATTTATATTAACAACATATTTTTATTTATATTAACATTTATTGTATAAATGTGAGCATTACATATACTTAGCAACAAATCACATAAATAGAAAAAGGTAAAACCATACAGTAAAACCATACTTTAATAAAAACAAAGAACATTAGATCTAATTGATGGAAATTAATTGTTCTTCCACACTAACTGTGTGTAGGCTAAGGTTTGGATAAGTAGAGTCAGACTAAAAAATTCAATACCATAGCTGGGATTTGCACCACAGATCTCCCGGTCTCCCTCTGGTTGCTCTTAACCATTGAGCTGCTATGGCCAACATGCCAGCATGACATTAAATTTTCCAACTGATTTGCATTTGACCCAGTAAAACACTAGGGGCTCTCATATACAATGCGATATGCACCCTTTGTAGTATTTATATATTAAGTACTAAAGTCCCAGGCCTTATAGTTAAACCACTATTATTAGGTTAACTGATAGAAATTAATCTTTCTTCCACACTATCCGTGTACAGGCTAAGGTTTGGATAAATAGAGTTAGACTGAAAAATGAATGCCATAGCCAGAATATGAACCACAGATCTCCCGGTCTATGTCCGGTTGCTCTTAACCATTGAGCTACAATGTCATTCCAGCATGTTGGCCATAACCTTGAAAGTTATGGTTATAAAAAAAATATTTTTTAAAAATATTTTAAATTTCATAGGAACTTGAGAAAGGCATTTAGTCATATACACTCAACGTTGAGCTATGGTACATTCAGTGCAGCACAAACCATCAAAATGCTAAGAGCTATGATTCAAAACATACAAAATATATAATAATAAATTTTTCAGAAAAGAGGAAAATGTAATATCTTATAAATCTATCCACATTTTTTAAGTTCTTCATACCTAACTGGAAAACAAAATCTACTTCCCTAAATATTGGAATGAGAAAAATAATTTGTTGAACTGAGTAGACTGGAAGTATACTCACAATAATTCAGAAAGACTACCAAAATATGTGTTTAACTATATTACTACAATAATTAACTTTGCATTATATTTGCATCTTTAGTTTTTTTAAGTCACTTTTCCATAAAGCACAAAATTTTTCTCTAAACACCATTAGACCAGAATATGAAATTCTTTTATATGCCAGGAAACCTATTGTTATGAAACAATTGTATTTAAGTATATTCATGGGATGAGATTAACTTTGGGCACAGAGAGTGAGCATTCCAGCAATTGTGTCATTTAGGCTGTGACAGTCTGTTTGAACCACCTTACACTACACATATTTCATTTGAGCTAAAAGTCCTGCAAAATTGAAATAACTTCTGAATCATGTAGCTCAGCAAAATGAAACTCATGTGTGGTGATGAAAGTGAAAAATGATATAATTAATTTCTTTCTGCTTCTATATAACCTGAAATGTCTTAACTCTCTTATTTAAAACATAACATTTAAGTATATTGTCGTGAAGCCGTTATCTATTGATAGCGCGGCCAGTGTACTCAAAGAGCCGGCAAATAAAGATAGGACAGATAAAGGACTTGCCGGCACAGATTAAGTTACGCTTCTGGAAGGTTCGGATTTCGTCATTTGATGTCTTGTTATTCCGGAAACATCTAATGATTGTACCAAGCAGTCAGCTTCTGGTTTGTCCCAGAAATCTCTTGAATTTATGAATGAGGTATATAAAACGCTATCTAAATCAGTTGAGTAAAGTAAACAAAACTGAAGCATTTATAGAATATCATAAGAAGTATAAGCAAATATATAATAAGGTAATAAAAGCTGCAAAAAAGCAATATATAGATACTTGCATTTCAAATTCGTCGAATAAAAATAAGACTATCTGGAATATAGTAAAAAATGAAAGCACTAACAACATGGTCAGAACTAGAGACAAAATTACTTTAATAGTTGATAATACAAAATTAGATAATCCTGTTGAGGTATCAAATATCCTTAATAAACACTTTATTAGTGTTGCTGATAGAGTACCTCTGACTCATCCCAATATAACAAATACTCCTATCAAATTAATCAGAAACGATAAAAGTGTATTTCTCAAACCAGTAACTTCTGAGGAGATTCTTAAAATAATACATTCAAAAAAGAACACATTCTCTGCTGGATTTGATGATGTACCAGAGTGTATAATCAAATCTTGCAAAGAATATATAGTAGCACCATTAATGGATATATGTAATTGTTCTATATCAACAGGCAAATTTCCTAATGTCTTAAAATTAATAAAAGTTGTACCAGTATTTAAGAAGGGAGATACAAAAAATGTTGATAATTATAGACCTATCTCAGTTCAATCGGGGTTTTCAAAAATCTTGGAAACTGTTATGTTCAACAGGATATCTCCTTTTCTTGAAAAATATGTATTCAGTGATAAACAAAATGGATTTAGGAAAAATAAATCAATTTCTAATGCACTATACTCCTTTATGAAACAAACATTAGAAGGGTTTGATGCAAATAATTATACTATTGGGATTTTTATGGATTTGTCTAAGGCATTTGATCTGGTTGACCATAATATTCTATTATCCAAACTTGAAGCCTATGGTATAAGAGGGGTATCTCATGATTGGTTTGAATCCTACCTTGAGGGTAGAAGACAGTATACTGTAGTTAATAATGAATTAAATGGTCATAATATTAATTCCAATATTGAAATTGTGAGATGTGGGGTTCCACAGGGTTCTATCCTGGGACCACTGCTTTTTCTAGTATATATTAATGACCTTCCACTTAATATTCCCCATGCAGAAACTATTCTATATGCTGACGACACTAATATAATTATCAAAGGCTGCAATAATTCTGAATTGCAACATTATGCTAATACTGTGATGACAAATATGATGCATTGGCTAACTAATAATAAATTACTACTTAATATTAAAAAGACACAAAGTATGCATATTTCACTATCAAATAGAAATGAAGCTAATATAGCTCCTGTAATCGCTTTTGGCAATGAGGTAATACAATATACCAATGAAACAAAATTTTTGGGGGTAATTATTGACAAATTTTTAACCTGGAAGCCGCATATTCAGTATATTACTGCAAAAATTAATAAAGCCCACTACATAATATCAGTGCTAAGGAAAATTTGTAATACACAAACATTAATGCTGATTTACTATTCATATGTGCAGTCTTATCTTGCATATGGTATCTTTATCTGGGGATCAGCTACCGAAATAAAAGATTTATCTGTAACACAAAAGAAAATAATAAGAAGAATGTTTAATCTAAGCAAAAGGACTCATTGTATGAAATATTTTAAGGAAAATAATATACTAACTCTGCCATGTCTGTATATCTTAGAAACCGTATGCTTTATAAACAACAACATACAATATTTTCAAACAAATAACACTATTCATGAACATTATACTAGGAATGGTGCTAAATTACATATACTGGGATCAAGATAAAATAAAAAACTTAACTCAGTACTTCATAAAGGGGTTCACATGTATAACTTAATCTTAAAGAAAATCGAAAACAATGATAAGAAAAGATTCAGAAGAGATGTGAAATCATTTTTAATAAATCAGTGCTTCTATAGTACTCAAGAGTTCTTTGAATATTTTAGGTACCAGATTAAGTAGAGTAAATGATTACATAAGAATAATTTTATGATACTAATGGTAGACAATTCATGTAAGTTTTCTGTATTTGTTGACATTGATACAATTTAATCTGATTATTGCATGTAGAATTAATTCTGTATTTTCTGAATTTCTAGTTTGTATTGTTTGTACTGTATCTTGAAAAAGCAAATATTTCTGTACAGAAATTAAATGCTAAATAAATAAATAAATATTATATTATAAATATTATAAGAGATTGTGACACACGAGCAGACAGTGATAAAACAAGAGTGAGTTGCAAACAGTCGTAAGTAGTAAACAGCTGAGCTGATGTTGTAAACTGATCGCTGTTTGTTATTGTAGATTGTGCGGTGTATGTGACGTAATGTTGTTACGTGAGAGTTGAACAGTATATTTCTACAGAAATAAAGAATATTTGGAATATCTGCAACTCGGACTTTTAATTCCACGATCTCACAAAGTCACAATATTTTCAAATAATTACCAAGAACTTCTCAAAAAATACACACATGTAGAGAAAGCTTATGAGTAAGAATTAAACAGTGCACTACTAATGCAAAAGGGTGCATATAAAAACATTTCCAGAGAAGCTTTAACATTTCAGCAGTGCCTATTTAATCTGAATTTTATTTCAAAGCAAGAGGCCTGGAAATGATATTTTATGGATTTGGGTTTTGCTAGGGCCCAGATTTTTATGTTCTAAAAACTTAAACATATTTATTTTTATGTGCTAATGATTTAATAGTATGTCCTAAAACTTGAAAAATATATATAAAAATATTTAGAAAAATACATAAAAGACATCTAACTTATAGTACACTAAATATTGGAACTCATCAATTTGAGCTAAATATCTCGTTTGGAGTTGCAGTGTACAACAAATATCATATCCTTTATTGCACATCACAGAGCCTTGCCTATTATCTCTTGAATAATGCCTTACAATGGGAAAAGAAATCTTCATCGCGCAATGTCAACCTTCCTTATTTGAAGAAGGGAATATCACTTACAGATAAATTTTCAAGTTTACTTGTGTGTTTGCCATCCAGAATTTAAGCCACTTTACTATTTTTCTCAATCAAAGTATGACAATTTTTTCTTAGAACTTCTGCTTTGAAACATGATATAGTATGAATAGAATTTTGTTATACAATTTGCTATTTACAGTATTTTATCTACATTACATACTTATTCATATTCATTTATTGCATCCGTAAATCATACATTCATGATGTGGAATTGTCAAATTACTAACTACACAAAAAATAGTAACAAAAACAAGAATTACAATAAGTTGTTAAGCATACTAACCAAATAAATAATTAAAATTTACATTCCTTTTATTCCTACCCTTTGTCATTTAAATAATCTTCTACTGAGTAGTAACACTTTTGTAAGAAATACTTCTTTGATGTGGTTTTAAACTTTGTGAAGGTGATGTGGAATTGTCAAATTACTAACTACACAAAAAATAGTAACAAGAAACAAGAATTGCAATAAGTTGTTAAGCATAATAATTAAATTAATAATTAAAATTTACATTCCTTTTATTCCTACCTTTTGTCATTTAAATATTCTTCTACTGAGTAGTAACACTTTTGTAACAAATACTTCTTTAATATGGTTTTAAACTTTGTGAAGGACTCAGTGTTTTTTATTTCAGTTGGCAGATTATTGCAGATATGAATTCCATTGAATTTAAAACTGTGCTCATACATTTTCTTTTTATGATAGGTGACATGTAAGTTTGAACTATTTCACGTGTTATGGTCATGAATATCATTGCTTTTTTGAAATTTATCTAAGTTCGTTTTAATCTGTACTATTATTTCTAAAAGGTAAATGCTTGGTAATGACAATATGCCTAATTTTTTTAACCATTGCTTACAACTATCTGTTCTCTTTAAATTCATCATAATTCTAATTACCCTTTTTTGGATTCTAAATACTTTGATAATGCTACTACTATTTCCCCATACTGCTATACCATAAGAAATTAATGATTGAAAATTTGCAAAATAGGCTATTCTTAATGTATTCAAATTTACACTGTGCTTCAAAATTGATATTTGGAAACAAATGCTACTTAATTTCTTCATTAGACTTTCAATATGTATATTCCAATTTAGACTGTCGTCCATCCAAACTCTTAAAAATTTTGTCTTTCCTGTATATTTAATTTCATTTTCATCCATTATAATTTCAGGTAAATTAACTGGCTTATTGATTTTATTATTGTCACCCGAGCGTCGGAACACCCTGTAGACTGGGCAAGCAGCAGACGGGTCGGTGTTCGCCCCGCCCCCTCGTTTGTCTTATAGCGTTAAGAAGGGATGGCTGGGACAAAAAAACATCATTGTGCCGTCTCTTTCTGTTCCACCTGTGTTCTCGAACTTACGGGATATTTTCATCTAATGGAGAACCTTCCAGATCGGCCAGCGGACCCTATATAAGCTACACGTCGTGCAGGAGGAGTTAGTTAGTGAGTCAGTCAGTCAGTTCTTGGTGTAAGAATGCAGTGCTAGTGTACGACGAGAAGACTGTGTGAGAGCATCGGAAGATTGTACGTAATTACGAGTGCAAGTGAAATTGTAACGGACGAAATGGTGAATCGTAATTGTGTGCATTACGTAATTCTGTGTAATTGGCAAGAGTTTAACTGTAAGTCGGTGGAAATAAAGAACATTTTTGAGTGGTGTAATTGGACTTTTCATTTCACGAACCCACAAAGTCACACTGGTGTCAGGAGTGGGATAACAACATCACCGAACATTACAACCATGGACGCGGCATTGGAAAAGATTTTGGAGAAGATGATGGAAATGAAGGCCGAACTGACCTCGGAAATGAAGACGGCAAATGAAAACCTCGCTGCAAAAACAGAAGCGGCAAACAACAACCTCACCGCCGAGTTGAAACAAATGAAGACGGCCAACGACAACATCACCGCAGAGTTGAAACAAATGAAGACGGCCAACGACAACATCACCGGGAAGATGGAAGAAATGAAGGCCGAATTAACAACGAAGATGGAAACGGCAAACAACAACTTGGCCACGACAATGACCGCAAAGATGGCCGAACTGACAAAGGAGATGAGGGAGGCGAACGAGGTCCTCGCCGCCAAGTTTGAGGAACGGTTGGCCGGCGTGAGGGATGACGTCACGAATCTGGGCAAGCGGATGGGTCAAGTAGACGACCGCCTTAATGATTTGGAGGAAAAGGCCGACAACATCGCAAAACCCCTCACCCGCCTGACGGAGGAACACCGGCCTTATGTGTGAACAGAGGACGCCGAAAACGCTTTCCAGCACCTAAAGGAGACCCTGTGCAGTGCTCCAATTTTGGGTTTCCCACAACTGGGTGGCGACTTCATTGTGGACACCGACGCCAGCGACCATTGCATTGGAGGTGTCCTATCGCAGATCCAGGACGGCCATGAGCGGGTGATAGCCTACTACAGCAAGACGCTATCCAAGGCAGAGAAGAACTACTGCGTCACCCGACGGGAGTTACTGGCGGTAGTAAAGACATTGGAGCACTTCCACAAGTACCTGTACGGTCAGCCATTCCACCTGAGAACTGACCATTCCGCCCTAACCTGGCTATTGAGCTTTAAGAACCTGGAAGGCCAGACAGCACGTTGGGTCCAGAGGCTGCAGGAGTACGACTTCACCTCGGAACATCGTAGAGGGAAGAGCGACGGTAACGCTGACGCCATGTCCCAAAGACCCTGTCCAGAAGAGTGCGGCCAGTGCACAAGAGTGGAAGAGAAGGAGCGTGCCGCAGCAGTCCGAGTAGTTATGGCAGTGCCTGCTGAAGGCTGTGATAGCGCAGGCCTGAGGAGGGAGCAGCTGGCGGACGCAGACTTGGGGCCACTCTTGAGGGAAGTGGAGGCAGGGACAAGACCAACCTGGGAGGACATTGCACCAAGGGGCGCCACCTACACGTTGTACTGGGCCCAATGGGACTCGTTGAAGACCAGAGATGGCGCGCTGTTCCGGGTATGGGAATCACCCGATGGGAAGACGCAGAGAGAACAGTTGGTACTTCCCCGGAGTAAGGTACCGGAAGTCTTGGAAGAAGTGCATTGGTACTTCAGAAGGACACCTGGGAGCGAACCGAACAATTGACAAACTCCGGCAGCGCTACTTCTGGCTGAGACTCCGAGCAGATGCTGGTGGTACACCTGGACCGCCTGGCACGCTACGATGGTGCTGTTCGGGACGACCAGCTTTGAGGAGGGAGCAGTGTCACACGAGCGTCGGAACACTCTGTAGACTGGGCAAGCAGCAGACGGGTCGGTGTTCGCCCCGCCCCCTCGTTTGTCTTATAGCGTTAAGAAGGGATGGCTGGGACAAAAAACATCATTGTGCCGTCTCTTTCTGTTCCACCTGTGTTCTCGAACTTACGGGATATTTTCATCTAATGGAGAACCTTCCAGATCGGCCAGCGGACCCTATATAAGCTACACGTCGTGCAGGAGGAGTTAGTTAGTGAGTCAGTCAGTCAGTTCTTGGTGTAAGAATGCAGTGCTAGTGTACGACGAGAAGACTGTGTGAGAGCATCGGAAGATTGTACGTAATTACGAGTGCAAGTGAAATTGTAACAGACGAACTGGTGAATCGTAATTGTGTGCATTACTTAATTCTGTGTAATTGGCAAGAGTTTAACTGTAAGTCGGTGGAAATAAAGAACATTTTTGAGTGGTGTAATTGGACTTTTCATTTCACGAACCCACAAAGTCACATTATGAAAACCCAATGCCTGACTCTTATCCTTATTTATAACTAATTTGTTATTTTGAAACCAAATTGATACTTCTTTCAAATTATTTATTACATTTTCTTTGAGTTCATCATCATTTTGACCTGATATCAAGAGGCTCGTATCATCTGTGAATAAGGATCATTTTAAAGAATTTTGTGAATAAAGTGCCAAATCATTAATATACAAAATAAATAGCAGTGGCCCTAAAACTGAACCCTGCGGAACTCCACAGTTTATGCTAGCAGCTTTTGATTTTATAGTTTTTTTTTCCTATGTAGTTTTATCAACAAACTCTATTTCTATTATTTGCCTTCACTCTCTCAAGTAGGAGACAAGCCAGTTATTTGCAGTTCCCCTAATTCCGTAATGAGATAATTTCTTTAATAGTATTCCATGATCAACTAAATCGAAAGCTTTAGACTGGTCGAGGAATATTCCAATACATTTTTCTGAATTGTCAAGCTTTTGGTGCACTTCGTCTATAAACTGTATCAGTGTAGTATTAATGGACTTTCCTTTTTGAAAGCCATGCTGCCGATCAGAAATTACATTAAATTTTGAAATAAAGTTACACAATCTAATAAAAACCACTCTTTCTAATATTTTGGAAAAGATTGATAGCAGTGAGATGGGTCTAAAATTTTGAACTTCAAATTTTGATCTCTTTTTATACATTGGCTTTATTTTTGCCATCTTAAAGCAGTCTGGAAACCTAGCTCCACTCAATGATAAATTTATTAAGTGCACTGATGGTTTTACTAACTAAGCAGAGCATTGTTTTACCAAGAAATTTGAAAAACCATCCAAGTCAGTAGAGCTTTTATTTTTCATGCTTTTTATTATAGTGTGAAGTTCATCTTCTGTTGTGGGTGCAAGAAAGATAGTCGGATATGTTTTATTACTTATTATTTTACCTTCCGTTACTTTTGACTCCCCTACAATCAATTTTGGTACCCCAGCATAATACTGACTAAAAACCTCTGCAACCATCCGAGGATCATCTATAATTTGGCCTTTTTTCTGGAGTTTCTAGTCATCTCGCATGGCTTTTACTTTGGTTTCCTGTTTTATAATTTTCCAGGCAGTCTTAGATTTCAATTCCTTTCTTGGAAGTGTTGAAAACAGCGTTGTTATGATAAATTAACTTTAGAGTCGATTAAAGACACTAAACAACACTTACTTTTAAATTTTTCCGGAACATGTTTCTGAGGCTTTGCCTCTATCATCAACCGAGAGAGCCGGCTGATGATAGAGGCAAAGCCTCAGAAACATGTTCCGGAAAAATTTAAAAGTAAGTGTTGTTTAGTGTCTTTAATCGACTCTCTTTAAAGTTAATAAGTCTTAGATTTATTTACTGAATTTGCTAATTGTTTATCATTGTACAGTTGAGTCGCACAAGAGCCGTAGACGCAAACGAAGATTTGCGAAACATGTCCTCAAAATAGGTACGAAAGTGAAGCAGATATGTAAAAAATGCGACTCATCTAAAATTTAATAATTTTTCGCTTCACTGTGGTGTTCCAATACAGTTGAATCTCGATATATTGTACAGTTTCTTTGCTTTTCTAATAACCTTATTATAGATTCTTTTATAATTCAATAAGTACTGTGTAAACGTTTCTGATATTTTATTTTCCTTTGAGATTTTTTATTTTCCTAACCTAGTTGTATAAACTGCTTGGTGCCATATTTTAACCTAGCTAGGTCAACCTGCTTGGCTCCCAGGTCTTCTAGCATTGCTGAGTAGCCTAGTCACCCTTCCGTCATCTACTCTAGTTTGCTATCTGTTTCCCCTTTTTGTCCCAGCATATATTCTTTTCCAATCTTTACTTCTATCATCCGTTTCCCTTTGGCTTTCCAAAACAGGTTCCTCATATTTCCATTTCTACTTTCATTTCTCCCATTACCAATTTTATGGCTATCAACTCGCTTTCTTCTCCCATACTTTCTGTCTCCATACTGCTATTCCCTGTCAGAATATGACCTGTGCTTTCTGTTTCTCCACATAAATCACATATTTCTACTCTACTACCCCTTGGTCCCTTTAAGAACATTGAAAGTGAAGCAGATGTGTAAAAAATACGACTCATCTAAAATTTAATAACATTTATCCTTTTTTTAATCCAAGCCATTCCTTCCCTCTCCTGTCTGTTACATTGGTCTACATATCTTTATCTTCCCCATTCTCTCTTTATTATCCCATAAAACTTTAATGATTTTATATTTTCTACCTCTCCCCATATTTTTTATCTTTATATATCCTCCATTCTGGTCCATAATATTTTCCAAAAACCTGCTACATACCTATTTTCTAGTTTCCATAGTTCCCCTATTCCTATTTGTTCCATAGTTTTTTCTGCTTCATACCACAAACTCTGTGTACTATTATAACTTCCACATTTTCTTTTCAATTTAATTTATGATTCAAAATTGTTTATCACAGAGAAAATATATACATTTAAGACCTATATAATTATTTATGTAGAATATATATTTAAGTAAACATTAAATGTTAATTATTGTTTACTTTGGACCAGAACATGTAAGAAAGGATACTCATAATACTTTATATAGTTTCACTCAAAAGACTGGGCCTGATGAAATCTCAATGTTACAATACAGAAGAGGAAATACATTTTCCTTTAGTTAATTGATGGAAATTAATCATTTCTTCACACTAGCCATATATAGGCTAAGGTTTTTGATAGAGTCAACATGAACAATTCAGTGCCACGGTTAACTCTATCTACAAAAACCTTAGCCTATATGCGGCTAGTGTGAAGAAATGATTAATTTCCATCAATTAACTAAAATAATTAGAGTTAGATGATGAAGTCTGGGACTCAAGTACTTACGATAATAAGTCACCACAAACGGTGTATCTCGGATGTGAGAGCCCCTAGAGGTCTACTGGGGAAATATACGAGTCAAATGGAAAATTTAATGTCATGACAGCAAGTTGGCCATGGCAGCTCAATGGGTAATAGCGACTGGATGGAAACCAGGAGATCTGTGGTTCAGATCCCGGCCATGGCATTGAATATTTCAGGTTGACTCTATCCATATTTTCCTTTATTGTTTCTTACGTAATTTGTTAAGCTTTTATAACATCACTGTGCAACTTCTTGAGAATCAGTATTTTTTTTTTTAATTTATGTCCTTCATTATTATATTGGATGATGAATGAAATGGGTTAAATTATGCTGAAATGAGCCCAGGGTCCATAGAGCTTAGAGTTGCCAGACATTTATCTTTCAGGATAAGGGAAAACCTGGAAAAGAACCTTATCTGGAAAACTCACTCTCACTGAGATACAAACTTGGGGCTTCTTGAACGTGAGGAACCAGGAACTAAACATACAGATATTTAGTAAGTGTACATAGACAATACTTTTGAGATGTTAAGAAAAAACAGAAACATTTGACAGAGGGAAAGAGAATTTTACCTTTCTCCTTTTCTGGCAATTTCTTCAGCTCCTGCATGTGCAGTCCAGCAGAAATGACAAGTTTGTCTATGACGGTAGGAACAAACAGAGAGCGCGTATCTTTGTGCAGGATCTGAATCTGTAGCATGTTGTCCATGAATGCAACCCAATTGTCGCACCACCTCACTTTACCATATTGACCTGAAAAGTGTGTTTAGATTTTGAGAATGTTACTCTACACTTTTATTCTGGAAACTAAAATTAAACATTTGTAGCACATGCACAAAATGTCATAACAGATGTAGAAGGGTGTGCAAAGTTTACTTAAAAAAAATTATCAACCTCAGTCCAACTATATAACAAGTTGGACCGAGGTTGGTAATGGATGCAACGGTTTTCGAAATAGTCATTCAATAATATAAAAACGTAAGTGACGAAGTGTTAAAAACCAACTAATTACAAATAGTTTAAGTTATGGATGGAAATTATTAATTTCTTCACACTAGCCATATATAGGCTAAGGTATAGGATTGATAGAGTCGACATGAAAAATTCAATGCTATAGCTGGGATTTGAACCACGGATCTACTGGTTTCGGTCCAGTACTTATAATAGTAAGTCACCACAAATGGTGTATCTCAGATGCGAGAGCCCCTAGTGGTTTACCAGGGAAATATATGGGTCAATTTGAGAATTTAATGTCATGACGACAAATTGGCCATGGTAGCTTAATGGGTAAGAGTGACTGGACTGAAACCAGTAGATCCATGGTTCAAAACCCGGCTGTGGCACTGAATTTTTCATGTCGATTCTATCAATACAAATAGTTTTTTCAACAAAATATAGATTAGAATACAGAAAGTAATTGTACTGTAAAATATGACTTGTATAGAGCCAGGGTCGAATACCAGTACTACTTACCTGGAGCATTAATAAATAAAATAAGAACAATAAAACTTTGATGCCCTGCATTCAGATTACTTTCTTTACTCACTCTTCTGCAAACCATTCTTACTAAAGTTCATACTAACATCTTCTTCATGTTAATCAAGAGACTTTCATTACAAATTTTGTTATAGTATAAGAAAAATACATCAGCCAAAGCAATGGTCAGGTATTTAAAAAGCAGATTGCTATGTAATGGCTTTGAAATTCTATATTCTGTGGATGATCTGAGAAAAAATGAATAGTACTTATCACATGAAACGTGTAAGTATTTGAAAATTTAAACCAATAACAAAGAATATATCACAAATGGTTAATGTTACTCTTATGGTTTACCAATTATATAGAAGTTATTCAAAATGAAGAGCACTTCACTGACACAGATAGGCACAGAACATCATTTATCGACTAAGTTCTTTGTAGAGAAAGTAAAAATTTATTGTTAAATAAGCAATTAAATATTATATTACTGAGATATTTAAAATGCTTACCACTGGGGTCTACAGAGATCAAATTACGGAACAATCCACTGTAGTTATATCCTCTCAAGCGAAGCTCTTTATAAATGTCTTTGGATGAAAAGGGGATTAAATCCTTTACTGCTGCAGGTTTAGGTGGTGGTATATCTGCAGTGAGAAGGATAGGACTTTCAGTTGCTCTTATTGTTCCAGTGACAACAGCAGCTCCACCTTCAGCCACTTCAAATTTTCCACTGCTTTTCTGAATCATTATAGAAAGTTCTACATGTCCTGCAAAAAAGCATTTTCACAAATGTATGCAGAATGGTTACTTAATTTAAAATACCATGCACTCATTTCTTAAAGAGTCAACATTAGAGCTTAATACTGTTCTTTAATCAGTGAACATGTGTGGATTAAGGAACTCCAGTACATGTACTATACAAATATAATAATTTTTAACATAAAACTTAACTTATCTTAAAAGAAAATGATGAAAATGTTCTTATTAATTGATGTGGATCACGATTTCGTGAATACTCATTCACATCATTAGTTCAAACAACCTCATTATCAATGTTACGATCACTACTAGAAGTCATTATGTTTTTGTCAGTACTACCAAAATCTGAAAATGAAATTAACTTAAAAACAAAATCGACTGCCAGTATTTAAAAAATCATTCTGCAATCAAAGTATAAACTTGAAAGAAGCATAGAGACAGTGAAACACAACTTAGCACAAAAGTGAATTGAGAAGATATTGACACATTGCTTCACTCACACTGTTTTTTCACAGGACATGTTTCAAGAGCTTTTGCTCTTATCTTCGGCTGAAACTCGATTAGTGCAAATTGTAATGGTTTCCTTTTTCTCCATATCGTTGATAGATGGCATGATGTACTTGTCAAAGATGTCCTATGGTGGAGTTTCAAAATTCATGACTCTATGAAGATTTTTGTTAATGAAGATTTTTTCCCATACAGAAAGGTCTATGGGGTGATTAACATATTTTATTAGAGATGTTTCCAAGTTGATGTCATGTCTTGATTTTTCTGTTTCACCATTTTTAATGTTTCTTATATGTTCTTTAGTTCTGATGTCAATATTTCCTTTTTTCTTTCCTATATATATTTTAGGGCAAGTTTCACATTTGATCCCGTAGATTCCTGGTTTTTCTTTGGTAGTAACTGAATTTGGGGGGGGGGGCTGTTAACAAATTTCTGATATTAAATCTTTTTAGAGGTGCAAGAATTATGTTGTGTTTTGAGAAGATTTTTTGGAATTTATTATGGGCTGATGGATGGAAGGTACATTTTTTTTTAAAAAAAATTCTCTTTTGCTCCTGTAGGTTCTAGGGTGGTGGTTTCTTTTATTTTCTTAGCCTTATTGAGTCTGTTAACTGTTTTGTCCATAAATTTGGGTTGAAACCGTTGGACATAGCTACTTTTTTATGTGTAGGTATTCTTCTTGATAATCTTCTCTTTTTAGTGGAAAGTTGATCATCCAAAGATTAAACTGCTGAAAATGGCATGTTGGTGTTGTTTTGGGTTGAAACTGTTGTTCTTAATATAATTATCTGGGTGAGTCGGTTTCCTGTAAATACCAAAAGTTAGTTTGTTGTTGATTTTTCTGATCTTGATGTCCAAAAAGGGGAGCACACCATCCTCTTCTGTTTCCAATGTAAATTTTATAGCTGGACTTTGAATATTCAAAAGTCTAAGACCATCTTGTATGAGTTTATTAGGTACTATTGCAAAAATGTCGTCAACATAATGATACCAAACTTTGAAATATAGGAAAAACAAAAATAAATATTGACATCAGAATTAAAGAACATATAAGAAACATTAAAAATTGTGAAACAGAAAAATCAGCATTGGCTTTTCATTTTTTGAATACTAGACATGACATAAACTTGGAAACATCTTTAATAAAATATATTAATCACCCCATAGACCTTTCCATATGGGAAAAAATCTTCATTAACAAAAATCGTCATAGAGTCATGAAATTTGAAACTCCACCACCGGACATCTTTGACAAGTATGTCATGTCATCTATCGACGATACAGAGAAAGAGGAACCCACTACAATTTGCACTAGTCGAGTATCAGCTGAGGATAAGAGCAAAAGCTCTTGAAACATGTTCTGTGAAAAAACAGTGTGAGTGAAGCAGTGTGTCAATATCTTCTCGATTCACTTTCGTGCTCATTATGCAATGTTTATTTCTTAAAATAAATATTTTTTCCCAAACCATTAAATCTATTGGACCATTTAATTGTTTTAATAATTTAACTACTTGATTCTGTTTTTAAGTTTAATTCATTTTCAGATTTTGGTAGTACTGGCAAAAACATAGTGACCTCTAATAGTGATCATAACGTTGACAAGGTTGTTTGAGCTGATGCGGTGAATGAGTATTCACAAAATCCAATGTTGATGAAAAAGACATTGACAATGACAGAGGTTATAAAGAGGAAGGCATTATTGCATCATGCAGCGTTACTGAAAATGAAAATGAAGAGGATTTACACTTAGACAGTGTTGATGAACCAGCTGTGGTTATGACCCATGCACAAGTAATAGCAAACATAGAGAAACTGATGCTTTATTTCGAGAATTAAGCCAAAACATTGCCGAATGAACTTCTAATGTTAAAATGGATGCAAGATTGCATTGCTTGTAAGCATTACACTAAACTAAGACAGCAGAATCTCAGTGCCATTTTTACTAACGACTAGTCTGTAGCTATATTGTGTACTGTGCAAATACATAGACTATTGCAGTACATAGACTGTATGTGTTTTTAGGTGAAAGTGTGCCAATTTCTGAACTCCATTAAAAATATTTTGGCAATGTTGTACTTGTTTTTTTTTTTTTTTTATAATTTCTCTGTCATTCTCTGGATAACCTGGATTTCTGTTAACTCGGATTGGCCTTGGTCCCAGTTGATCCAGATAGAAGATGTTCTACTGTACTTAAGTATTGTAAATAAGCTTTTGTTTCTTCTGCTTAATAAGACATCTTAAGTTCTTTGTTTACACAAAATATAATAGACAAACAGGTGGATTTAACAATTATAGTATAAGAAAATTAATAGATAAAATCAATTATTGGTACATAGAGAGTCATAATGGTATTTGAGCAGCTAAAGGCAATATAAATACTTAGGTAGATAAACATCAAGTTTATCTACTCAGTTTCAAGATAAAGTTAAATTATAATATGTACTAATTACCTTCTTTTGGAATTGTTGTGGCTCTGTGAAAATGCACATTTTCGAACTCGACTGACAGATCCTCAAATAGCTCTGACTTTGTTCTTGCTAATGTTTCCCACACAAGAACCTAAAATAGACCCTTGTATATTAGTTGTTTTAGCATAAAAGAATGTTTCAATATATCACTATGTATAATATATATTATATAAATAAGAATTATTTTATTAGTTCTTTTGAAGCTACTTTTTAAAACTGAAGCATAATATTAAATTTAATAAATTTTAGTCACTTGTTAGAACTTACTTCAGTTGACCTTCAGATGTTAAAATTAGAAAGACATCTGAAGGACAAATGAAGTAAGTTTTAACAAGTGACTAAAATGTATTAAATTTAAGAATGATTTATATATCAAATCCTCAGCATTAGGCACGCACACACGCACACACACACACATGCACACACGCACACACGCACACACGCACACACGCAATACACACACACACACACACACACACATTCCTGTTGCTCGTATTACAGAAAGAGCGGCTCATTATACCGGAGTGTCCACGTCATTAATAAAAACAATTAGGGTCAAACGAAAGACAGAGACGAAGCCGGCTCTTCGTCGCCTCTCCATACACTGGGGAAACACAGACTGAGGTCATGTGAGTAGAAGGTAAATAGTGATGATTTCGATATGTGTGTAATACGAAGAACTGTGCAGGAGTTTTACACTGTTCGAAAAATAGTACCAACCTGTCCGAAGCTACTGTTAGCATTAGGGAAAAAAATTGACTTTCCATGGTGCGCCAAGACCCTCCGCAGGCTGTTGCATATTATGGCATTTAATTGGAGAAAATGTAGGAGTAAGCGTAAGCTTCTTTTGGAGAGGCCTGACATCGTACGTTGGCGCACACAGTATTTGAGAAACATCAAACGACTTCGCAGCGAGGGAAAGTAACATGGGTAGACAGTAATCTCACTTTTCGAAAATGTTGGCAGAGTGACGACGTTTTTGGTGTTTGTACAAATATAAATTCAGGCAACAGACTGATAATTGTGACCATTGGCTCTCGTTCTGGATTTTTAAGTAATGTGGAATTGATTTATAAAGCTGGGTCTGCGGTGGGAGATTATCATGGACAAATGAACAGTGCAAATTTTGAAAAGTGGGTCACAAATAAACTGCTAAATTGTATGCCACCAATGGCAGTAGTACTTGACAATGCCCCATACCACAATATGAAACTTGACAAACCTCCTTCTCAATATGCAGCGAAGTCCGAAATGGTTTTGTGGTTAACACGACATAACATCGTATGCAACATGGCAATGGGAAAAGACGAACTGTATGACCTCATGTGTGTAAATAAGTCTAGAGAGAAGATCTTTAAGATAGATGAACTCTTAAAAGCACACGGTTATACTGTTGTCAGATTGCCACCTTAAATGTGTGACTTAAATGCTATCGAGTACACATGGTCTAAAGTGAAAAGTTACGTTCGGGAACATAATGTGTCGGACGATATGTTACTGTCGCGACTTAAAGAATTAGCAATGCAAGGCATCGCAGCAGTAACAACAGAAGATTGGGAGGGCTTCTGCAATCATGTTGAGAAATCTGAACAGGTTTACTGGAACAGCGATGGAATCGTTTCAGATGTCATCGATGCTATTGTCATCAAGAACCCAAATAATGACATTTCTTCCAGCAGTGACACCAGTGAACTTGAGGAACACCTTTCTGATTATGAACCTGCTCAACCTTTGTAAGGTAATTCTTATTTACATTATATTACTATTTTGGTTATCCACAGTGAAAGTTTCATACGTCAGTAGGGCGCATGTTTTTTGAATGGCTTTACTGCTTGTGTAGTATGCATTCTCCATCACACATTCGCTGTCCTTGTCGCACAGAGTAAAGCTGCCACATTCCTCACAGGGACTTTCTCTCTGTTGGTGGAGTATATTTAGATTAAATTTAAGGGAATCGATTAATGACACTAAACAACACTTACTTTTAAATTTTCCCAGAACATGTTTCAGAGACTTTGCCTCCATCGTCAACTGGACATCAACTGGTTCTCATTGGTGTAGCTGGCGGTTTTTGTCATAGGTCTCCTCTGGTGGCAGTTCAAGGAACTTGCTGAACAAATCTTTCTGGGGGATGTGGAAATTGAATACTTTGTTCCTATTTTTAGAAATGAAGTTTTGTTCCCATGTGGACAGTTCTTGTTTTCTTGATGTATGTTTTAGTAGTTTTGGTTTTGGATTTATGTTGTGGTTTTTTTCCCAAAAATGCATGGCAACTGCTGATTTTTCTAATTGTTTATATTTTATGTTCCTAAAGTGTTCCTTTGCTGTTGTTTCTAAATTTCTTTTGGTTTTTCCAATATAAATTTGACTACAGTGAAATCGCCAGCTACACCACTGAGAACCAGTTGATGTCTGTTGACGATGGAGGCAAAGTCTCTGAAACCACTTCTGGGAAAATTTAAAAGTAAGTGTTGTTTAGAGTCATTAATCGACTCCCTTTAAATTTAATTTATTACAACAACACTGTTTTCAACACTTCCAAAAAAGGAATTACAAGTATTTCGATTTAAAAAAATTTAATGCGTCACATGTTTAAAACAATCTAAAAGGTATAAAATAATTTCTCCTAGCCCCATATAAATTTATAACCCCATACAAAGTGTCCTAAAAGTTTGTATTTGTGAATTTTTAATAGCTTTGAAAATACTAGTTTTACTGCATGCAATCTATTTTTCACCTAAGTAGCTAACAATTTTTATTGCACTGTAGATATGAGCCGTTGAAAATATCTTCTCTCGGGCTATCAGCCAGGTGAAGTCAGGAAAGATTTCTGAGCTTTTAAGACCTAATGTTGCTCTCATCTTCAGGGAATGGACGTAGACACTACTGTTCAGTCTACATTGATAGTCAGTATGGTGCCACCACATGATTGGCTCGGATGCGGCATGGGGACATTGACTGTGGACCAATGATATCTCTTTCTAAGAGGAAATTCTATGATTGGTCCGTTGCAGGATGTGCCAACAATAAAATCAGGGCTATTCTTTGGCCATCTGACAAAGTTTCCTAGGTGTTTGTGGAGCACTGGACTCCAAATGGTATTCAGCTGTAAGCCATTGGATTGACGGCTATGGCTTCTTTAATAGATCGGTTCCAGTAGTTTGCAGATTTGAAGACAGTAGTTGTTTTGCTTAGTTTCTGTCTGAGTTGCTCTTCAATGCAGTGCTCTGCAAGACCAGATTTTTCAAGGTACAGTGGACTGATGTAGCTCTCATGCTCTACAAACTGGATAAAGTATCCAGGGATCTACTGGCTCTACACTGAAAATTGCTTCTAGTACCATGCCATATGATTGGGACTGTGTTGATGCATCAAGAACAGCATGCTTGGATTTACAGCTATAGAAATCGATGGCCAGGCAAAGCCAAGAAACTTACATGCCTAGCCAGAACACAGGTTCTCTCAACAAAATTGGAGCTCCAGCAAGTTGTGATTAATCTGCCAGACAAGTTGCTGGATTCAGCTACGATCACAATATTAGCAAAGGGGTTGAACTTTGCACCAGCTACATGGAAAGCTCGGTGATTGGCATAATAAGTGACATAGAACAGGCAATCCTGATATCACCTAAGGAATTTGCAAGAAATTGTTTTGGTCCTAAAGAGAGCATCTTCGCCTAAACCCAACATCACCAGAGAAGAGAAAGCAGCTCTAAGATGTCTACAAGACAACAAGAGTGTGCTAGTTCTACTGGCAGACTAAGGAAATGTTGCAGGGGTTCTTTCTTGTGAACACTACCATAATAAGATCTAAGAATTAATACAAATAGAGCATGCTGAATAGAGAACACTAAATCGAGACCCTACAGTAACCAGCATATTTGAAGAAAGCACAACTGCCTGCTAAAACCATCAACGCTCTAACCACCCATTCAACTGTCCCTCCCAGACTAAACAGCTTACCTAAGATACATAAGCAGGTGAAGCTGCTTCGGTATATTGTCAGTACCATTGGGAGCCAAACTTACAGCCTTGCAAAATATGTCACAAAGCTTTCAGAATCACTCATAGGAACCTGCTCCCATCACGTGATTAACTCAACAGAGTTTGTGAAGGCAATCAAGATGTTAAAAGTTTAGCCAGGCGCCCTACTTGTCAGCTTTGATGTAGTGTCATTGTTTACTAGAGTCCCACTACAAGATTTACTTCAGCTTCTAGAGCTGCACTTCACTAAGCAAGTCATTGCATTATTCAAACACACACTTAAACTCACCTATTTTCATTACCGCGGACAGGACTATGAATAAACTGAGAGTGGCAATAGGTTCACCTCTCTCACCAGCCATACCAAACTTTTATATGGAAGCCTCTGAACATCAAGCCCTAGATTCAGCTACTTTTAAGCCTTTGGCATTCTACATGTACATATATGGATGACACCATTATCATCTGGCCTCAGGGAAAAGGCATGCTACACAACTTCCTGGACCTTTGAGCAGTAGCAACCAAATATTAAGTTCATAATGGAAACAGAACAGAATGTGATTCCCAAAAAGCAGATGGTTTCCTGGGTCCTAGTGTGTACTGGTAGCCGACACATAACAACCTATATTTAAATGCGAGCAGCTGCCATCACCCAGCACAAAGGAATGTAGTACACAGAGTAATGCCCATACCAGTCATAGAAAATCTCGCCCAAGAAAACTAGTATCTCAGAACCATACTAGAGAAGAACAGATACAGTAAGAGCAGCTTCAGCAAGACACTAAAGAATGTTTCTTTTTACCTGCACAGTGCACACCATCGTACCTCTCAGCCTGTTGAGTTACAAGAACACAAAGCCTACATTTCATATACACATAACTTGTCCAAAAAACTTAGCAAAATTTTGAGCAAATATGACATAAAGCTGTCTAGACTGCTGAATAAAATCAGAAACATGCTATGACAGGTCAAATAATCATACTAAATAAGTGCATGTCATTATTTGCAGCATGTTCTCAAACTAACAGCATTTAATAGATAGAGTCAACATGAAAAATCCAATGCCACGGCCGGGATTTGAACCACGGATCTCTTGGTTTCCGTTCAGTCGCTCTAAACCATTGAGCTATCATGGCCAACTTGCCATCACGATATTAAATTCTCCATTTGACTCGTATATTTCCCCGGTAAACCACTAGGGGCTCTCGCATTTGAGATACACCATTTGTGGCGACTTACTTTCCTAAGTACTTGAGTCCCAGGCTTCATCATTTAACTCTTATTATATTAGTTAATTGATGGAAATTAATCATTTCTTCATACTAGCTGTACGTAGCTATGTAGGCTAAGCTTTTTGATAGATAGAGTCAATATGAAAAATCCAATGCCACAGCCAGGACTTGAACCATAGATCTCCTGGTTAGCCTATATATTCTATACTCACGCCATCTCCTGACCTGGCATTTAATTTACTGAAAACAGTCTTTTGCTCAGTAATGCAAATTTTGATAGTGTTTTGTCTTTGTTTACATTTGTGTTATATCCAGTGATTCATTTGTGGTTATAACATTTAATAAATATCCTGATGGTGGGAGAGATGCACACTCCCGAAACGTTGATATCTAATCATCTTTTCACCTGGCTTGCTGCCCGAGAACAACTTGAGCATATTCGTCGCCAGGAAAGCTTCAGGTCTTATTTTTCTAGTCTTATTAATATTTCATATGATGTTATCATCATTCAGATATACTTACCAAGTATCCTGTAGCAGGGAAGAGATTTCTGCCATCAATAACATGTCCAGAGTAGAATTCCATAACTTCTGCGGCCAAAGTAATAAGTACAGAACAATCTCCATATTCCAGCTTCTCCTGTTGCAGATGAATAAAATATGTAAGTATTTTTAACTTTAACATTATAGATCAGGACACTTTTCTTGTTCAAGCCACCGAAATCTACAATGTTATTTTTTATGTGTAATAAATACATGAGTGTGATTAGGTAACAGAGTGATAAACTGCATGATTAGATTTAATTTAGGCAGTTTGTAACTGCCTGTTATGATATATATATGATCTCATTCTCTCTTCATTCTGACTAGATTTTCTCTTTGTACTAACATTCACACTGCCAACATGTTCTTATTCTGTTAAATGCACATGGTTATGCCAAAGTATGCATAACTTATTGTATTTATCCACAGAATGAAGAATAATGTACTGAACAACTTATTTTGGAGTAATTAGATGAATATTAAACTCTTTCATATCTTCAACATAAGTTATTTGATTCCATACATGAGTACCAGTTACCTCTTCTTTATGAGATGTGACGAACCAGTCCTCAGAATGCTGCCATCTAATTAGAGGAGATATCATTGGAGTTCCTCTGCTAACAGGGTACTGCACTTCAGGATACAGATTTGCAAGCTGGGGCTGCAAGCCTAGTTCAAACAGCCTATCACAAAAATAGTAACTCAATTTGGTTATATGCATTAATCCCTCATTCTCACAAGAAAAGTCTTATTAAAATAAAAGGGTTATGTTTCATACAATATTAAATAACAGAAGAGACCCAAATATATAATTTCAATTTATTTACAGACATTCTTGCATAGACTTCTCTACCATCATCATATACATATTCTTTCTTGGCTTCTGATAATGGCTGCATCATTGATTAATAAGAGTTTAGATATGTATTAGATTAATAAATAGGTTTTTTTCAGCAAAACAGCAAGATTTTAAGACCTAACATTATGTTAATGATGAAAAATAAACAGGACAACCCTTAAGGTGACAGAGGAGGCAAGAAGACACATATAAAATTATTTGTGGTTGGTTTATTGACACTCGTCACTTACTTTTTCATATATTTATGAGAGACTAGTTTCAAAGGCCCTGGCCTCCATTTTCAATCTCTTCCCAAAAATGGGAAATGAAGAAATGAAAATGGAGGCCAGGGCCTTTGAAACTAGTCTCTCATAAATATATGAAAAAGTAAGTGACGAGTGTCAATAAACCAACCACAAATAATTTTATATTAATTTTGACGTCACTGTTACTAAATTCCTCCAAACACACATCAAGAAGACACATGTTGGAGATTTGAAAGGTTCTACTCAGTATAACATTAGCAGAGCCAATGTTATGTTACCGAAACTTATTTTGTGCTAATTTTCTTAATAAAAATGTTAAAAATTAAATAAAAGTCTATTAGAATACTCACAAATTAAAAAAAAAATTGGTCATTATAAACCATTATTTGTTACCAAATAATACCAACAGTAGTAAATATATTTATGACATTTTGATTAACATCAAAGAGACTCTAGCCCGCCTTGGTAGCGTAGAATAGAATAGAATAGAATCTTTATTGTCACATAACGTTTACATTGTCAGCCTAGCTGGTAAACTGGTGAGTCGTCAAGTTATACATAAAAGAAATTTAAAAGAAAGAAAAAGAAAAACTAATGGTAGCATGTCTGTCTCACGTTCAAGAAGTCCCAAGTTTGTCTATCAGGATGAGTTACCTGGATAAGATTTTTTCTGAGGTTTTCCCTTACCCTGATGGATGAATGTCAGGTAACTCTAAGCTCCATGGACCCTGGACACATTTGAGCATCATTTCACCCATTTCATTCACCGTCTGATATGACTTAACATTGGAGGACGTACATTGCAAAACAAACAAACAAAGAGAATCTACACAGCTATAATAGCAGAAATGTAACACATAAACATGAGACAAGGAATATTAATATAGGTGACCTTCAAGTTTGAAAGTGCAAGATCAGCTCCCGAAACTAGACCTTCAAAATTTAAAATGTATCTATCATAAGTGACAAAACCGACTACAAATAGTTGTATGAATATTAATATAGATGATATGCCATACCACAGATTACAAAAACACATTTAAACATTATAAAGTAATTGGTATAAAATTTTCAGTACATTTCCACAAGAAATAAGGAGTTTGAATGTTCTGACATTAAAGAATAGACTAAATGGCTGATAAATCTCCATTACTGTTTGCAAAAATTTTATAAACAGTACAAGAGAGAATTGTAAATTGTATTCTTGGTAGTAAGCAGGGATATACAGGGTTCTTTATTTAAAATCTAATGGAGCACATGGAATTTTGCCTCTCCCATGATCTGGTTGGATTCCCCCACTACTGGTTGCCTTTGTGCATTGGGGCTAGTGGTGTGCACTTCACTCAGCAGTATTGTACCAACATGAGCAGGCACTTGACTCTAGAGCAATGCATTCTCATGTATGAGGGCTGATCAACGAAGAATGAGACTGATTTTTTCCTGTAGCTTCCGTGATAGTTTCATATATGTAACATAAACATTTGAAAAGAGCGGGTTTTTATGTATAATGTCGGTAGGCAGCAGCACTCTCGTATTGGTAGGTTGGTAGTAATGCTCTATTTTGTAGACCCTACGTGCATTTCACATACCAGACATTGGAGGTGATGCAAGAGGAGCAGTACAGAGCAATCAAATTCTGTTTTCATTCAAACCGTACAGCCACCGAAACTTATGAAAAGCTGAAGCAAGTGTACAGTGAAGATGCACTACCTCGTGCAACAGTGTTTAGGTGGTTCAAGGACTTCAAAGAAAGCTGACTTGTCAGTGTTAAGTAAGGTGGGCCTCGTGTTTCGGCTTCTGCTGTGACTGAAGTCAACATCAACACAGCTGCTGTGATTGTCCGAGAGGATCGGCATATAACATTACGTAACCTCAGTGAAGTGTTGAGAATTTCATATGGCAGTGTGTTTACAATTATGCACGGCCATTTCTATATTACCTGACTTTGTGCCACGTCTGTTGACTCCCAAACAAAAGGCTGTGCGAATGGAGACAAGCCCTAAGGTGCTGCATCTCTTTGCTGATAGACGGGATGCATTTTTTAAATTGATTATCACCGGTGATGAGTCATGGCTACATCATTATGATCCTGAAGGAAAACAAGCCAGCACAATGTGGAAATCGCCAGGTTTTTCCAACACCAAAAAAAGGCAAAAGTTGTTCCATCTGCAGGGAAAGTGATGATGATCACATTTTTTGACTGTAATGGAATGATTTACCAGCATGCAGTTCCCCCTCACACTACTGTTACAGCAGCATACTACACATCAGTATTGGCTACATTGAGGAAGCACATTGCAAAGAAACGACCAGAGCTTTCTCGGACTGGGTGGCGACTTCATCATGACAATGCGCAGCCTCACGCCGCAAATCAAGTCATGCAGTTTCTGGCTCGATTCAACATTACCTGTGTACCACATCCACCTTATAGCCCCGATGTTGCACCCTGTGACTTTTTTTTATTCCCATCACTAAAGGCAAAGCTTAAGGGTAGTCGATTTAAGAACTTTGAAGAAGTGCCCAAGAAAAGTGAGGCAATTCTCAAGGACCTGACAAAGAATGGTCTGCAGCATGTGTTCAAGGACTGGCAGAGACGACATAAAAAGTGTATTGAAGTAGGAGGGGACTACTTTGAAATATATCATGTGAACATTGAATTGCAATAATAAATATCTGTGAAAAAAAAATCAGTCTCAGTCTTTGTTGATCAGTCCTCATATAAAAGTTATTATAAATGGGAATCAACAAGCTGTGTTCACACAGAGAATATTCAAACATTTCCTGTTGAAGTGCCACTTTCCAAATTTACAATTCACGAGATTGTGAAGAAATTCGAAACCACTGGTTCTGTGGCAAGCAGAAAATGAAAGCATAAGCGTACAGTGTTAACAGAGGAAGCGCTGGACGACATAGTCATATTTTTGAGCCAAAACCATCTGAAAATTATCACAAAAGCTAGGACTTTCGGAGTTTTCTGCATATAGAGTAACTAAATTACTAAAACTTAAACCATATAAGTGTACAAGTGTCCATGCTTTAAGACAAATTTACCCATTATCACAAATGCATTATTGTGAATGGTTTCCTTCATTAGTGAATAACGGTTTAATTGATCCATAGCTTCTGTTCATTAATTTTTCATTATTGTAAAGTCTATGTGAAACTTTAAACAGAGGGCCTACCTAGAACTTCAGGAAGAACTGGAGTTCCACAGTAGAGAATAAAACTCTTTTTGTTGTTGTAATTTATGTCCTTTAACTTTTTAAGTCATATCAGACGATGAATGGAATGGGTGAAATGATACTCAAACGGGCCCAGGATCCATAGAGCTTAGAGTTACTCGACATTCGTCTTTTAGGAAAGGGAAAACCCTGGAAAAAGCCTTATCCAGGTAACTCATCCTGACTGAGATTTGAACTCGAGAGCTCTTGAACGTGAGACATACATGCTACCATCTACGCTACTGAGGCAGGCAAAAAAAACTTTAGAAGGAAGCATTTTCAAGAATCCTTATTAAGCAGAAATTTATGACTATTTCTATGTAATATTTTTAATATAAAATTAGTAGAAAAGTGTAATCCTTATAAAATGCTGTGATTCTGCTTCATTGCATGAAAGACATACTAAAGTATACTAAATAAGTGACATTGAAGTTCTAATGATTCTTTCTCAATAACTACATGGTAGGATGCAGGTTGCATAAGTATGAGAAATGGGAGGTTAATAGAATAGAAATAGAGGTAGTAAGGAGATTTGATTATTTGGGTACAAGGTTGAGTTCAGATGGGAGCTGGAAGGAATAAAAAAAGATGTCTGTGGCAAAAGGTAAAATGGCCATGAGGGTGATAAGATCATGCTACAGTAAACTGCCAGATATAAATATCAAACGGTTGGAGAGGATTTATACGGCAGTAGTAGAAAATAGAATGTTACATGGATCAGAGGTTTGGAGAGTAGATGAGGCTTGGAGGGACACTGAAGGAGTGCATGGATCCTTTTGTAAATACATATTGGGATTACCAATAGCATCACCTAATGGGGCAGCACAATTAGAACTAGGCAGGCATTCGACTAAAATTAAAATCTTGTCAAGCGCAATGAAATATTTATACAGAATCACTAACTTGGAAGATGGCAATATTATTAAAGAATGTTTTCATATTCAAAGGAGAAGTAACTGGGGAGGGTCTTGGCACATAAAATGTATGACATGTTGAAGCAGATAGGTATGGGTCATTCTTGGATAAATGTAGAGTATGGGTATAGAGGCTTCTGGAAAGAAGTTAAGCTAAGATTAGAGGATACTGACAGACAAAACATTTTTGTCAGTACAAGTGACAAAATCTCACTGAGGTTATATAGAGAAATAAAAACAACCTGGGGAGGGAATGATATATAGACATATGTAGTAAGTTAGGGCGAGAAGGTTTTGCTTGGGCGAGAACAGGAGTGAGAAGCTTGAAAGGTATAGATCAAGAGATGGAGCTAGATAAATGTCCATTGTGTGGAGAAGAGAATTATGACTTCCATTGTATATTATACTGTAGTCAAACAAAGATATGGAGAGAGTAGGCCTGGCTACGTAAATGGGACAGAAAGGTATAGGTCAACAGAGGGAGCTAGATAAATGTCCATTGTGTGGAGAAGAGAATTATGACTTCCATTGTATATTATACTGTAGTCAAACAAAGATATGGAGAGAGTAGGCCTGGCTACGTAAATGGGACAGAAAGGTATAGGTCAACAGAGGGAGCTAGATAAATGTCCATTGTGTGGAGAAGAGAATTATGACTTCCATTGAATATTATACTGTAGTCAAACAAAGATATGGAGAGAGCAGGCCTGGCTACTTAAATGGGACAATTTGAGAGGCAAAGTAGTAATTAGAAAAATTTTGTCAGTAAAAGTGGAAAAGAACAGGAGAAATATAGGGAATTATTTAGGGAAAGTTAAAGAGAGATGGTTAAAAGCAATTAAGAGAAAAATGTAGATTATGATAGGTGAAATGACAAAATGTGTAAAAAGGAGTAGAGGGCCTCACACCTAGGGTTAGGTGTATGGGGACCGAATTATTATTCAATGACAAGCAATATGGTAGGATTTTCAGGATTTAGGAATATATGATCTCCAAAAGTATCTCAGGTATTTAAGATTCAAAAGAAAAAGCAAAGCCATCTTTTCTGAATTTAAGTTATTGCCTGTTATATCTGTATACATTTTAGAGATAGCATGCTTTGTCCATCAAAATATAAGTTCCTTTAAAAAGAATTCAGATTTTCATATGTATAACACAAGAGCAGCTAATAACTTACATTTAACCTCACATAGGATCAATAAAAGTCTTAATAGCATCGCCCATAGAGGAATTAGTTTGTATAACAAATTACCATATACTTTAAAATCACTTGATAAGAAACATTTTAAAACTAAATTAAATGAGCTACTCTTAGTCCATATGCCATAGAATAGAATAGAATAGAATCTTTATTGTCACATAACGTTTACATTGTCAGCCTAGCTGGTAAACTGGTGAGTCGGAATTTTTATATCTTGAGTTTACATAAAATGGCGGTCTTCTGGTCTTGAAATGCTTCTGTATGTTCATGTATATATTGTTGTAATTCTTGTGGCTAATAAAGATTTCATCCTATCTTATCTTATTACTTTTCAAAATTCTTAATTGAAGAATGTTTTTATTCTGTACAAGAGTATTTTAGTTAGTTTTCTCTTCTGCTGTTTGATATATTATGTTCTTATACATTTTTATTTTTTAAATTATTATATTATCTATTTCTTGTAATCACACATTCTTTTGTATATTTTTTACCTGTTACTTTATATTGCACTTGATGTGTCCATTATCTTGTACAAGATATCAAGGATGAATAAAGATGAATATGAATATGGTGTTTTCTAGATGGATTTTATAACTGTAATTTTGATTTTGTATGTCCAGTTGATGATATAAAAGGATAGATGAGAAATAAATTGCAAATTACAAACTACATGGTATATAGAGTCAGGCTGAAAATTCAATGCCATGGCTAGGATTTGAACCACAGATCTGCCAGCCATGGCATTGAATTTTTCACTGTGACTCTATTTATCTAAAACTTTAGCCTATACACGGCTAGTGTGGAAGAACAATTAATTTTCATCAATTAATTTAAATAATTAGGGTTTAATGATGAAGCCTGGGACTCAAATCCCGGCCATGGCATTGAATTTTTCATGTTGACTCTATCCATCAGATATCTTAGCCTATATACGGCTAGTGTGGAGAGATGAATAATTTCCATCAATTAACTAAAACTTAAATAGTAGTTGCCATAAATGGTGTGTATCTTATATATGAGGACTGCTAATGGTTTACCGGGAAACATACAAATCATCTGAAGAATTTAATGTCATGATGGCACACTGGCCATGGTAGCTCAAGGGTTAAGAGCAACGATCATTGTTCAAACCCTAGCCATGGCATTGAATTTTTCGGGTTGACTCTATCTATCCAAAACCTTAGCCTATACTCAGCTAGTGTGGAAGAACGATTAATTTCCATCAATTAACTACATGGTAACTTAATTGATTTAAGATAGGCATTTCCAACTTTCCGTAAAGCGATATTAAAGATGTTTACAAACATTTTGAATCAGTTAGATATTAAATTATTTCATGCTTGACAAATAGTTATTCTATAAAACAGCAAAAAAGCATAAAAGAACTTAATATTGTTCCTTAAGATACTCTTAATTCTACTATTATAGCGTTATGATTCTGCTTCAGATTTCCTAAAGTTTTGAAAATGGTGAGAAAGCCTTTCAATATTATTTTCTTGAGTATTCATGCATAGATAATCTTTTCAACTGTGGGAACTCTAAACATAGCAAGATATTTAGTATTGTGTTTTTGGTACTTACTTGCCCAAGGAACACAGATGGAATTCAAGACTTTTATTATGGTTCTGCTGCATAATTGCTACATTGGTTATTGATTTCTTGTGAGAATGTGCCAGTATTGTTTCAAACGAGCCATGAGGAGAAATTTCAATAGTGATAGCATTATCAGGAATATGTTGACAGGCTTCTTCAAAGAGCACAGGGTTCAAAAGATTATTGGTGTAGTATTCAGCTGAAGAAAATTTAGCTGTTGCTGTATTCCATTTGTTTTCGGGTACAGAAGAACTGATCCAATTTTTGGAACGAGGTTTCACACTTGAAATTACCTGCAAGGCATGAAAAGATTTAATGAAACTATCTAATAATAAATGTACAAAATTTAACTTATTTTGGATCTATACAGCATAACTTATTTAAGCTTAAATATGTCATAATGTTTACAAATAACAAACTCATTCAGTTTTGGTACAAAAGTGAATCGAGAAGATATTGACACATTGCTTCACTCACACTGTTTATTCACAGGACATGTTTCAAGAGCTTTTGCTCCTATCATCAGCTGATACTCGACTCACTGTCCCTACGCTTCTTCCAAGTTTATACTTCATTCAGTTTTATATGAAACAAAATTAGTATTTTCATTATCATCATTTTTAGTGATATTATTATTATATTTGTATTAAAATATTATTTAGATTAAAGTATTATTGAAATTTAAACAATCAAACTTCAATCAATTGCCTAATGTAAGAGAACAAATTATTACACAATATAAAATATACAGAAAAATGTCCAAAAGAATAAGCTTAAACATAATGTTATTAAGGACTGTTTTATGAATACAAATACAATATGTTATATATAAGAACTCATTGATTACAAGTTTAATATGATCAGTCTATCTGATTATTCTCTATCCAGTACCATAATTATCTTAAATGCCATTCTTGCAATTTTTCTAGCTTATGGATTAGATCTAATATTTTAGTCACATGATCAAGATAAAAAATGTGACTGAGTCAATGGGAGTTCAGTCATATGTATGTAACCAAGTGGGATGGCTCAGGCAGTTCAACTGTGGCCTGCTCACAGGAGATCCGGGTTTCATTCCTGTGGCCGACCTACCTGATCCATGGTTCCTTTCAGGGATTTTCCTGGGTTGCCAGGCAAATGCGGGGTAGGTTAATTACATTCCACGAATTTCCTGTCCCTCTATCTCATCTCCATTACCATTTCACATCATCTCTCATCTGGTGGTTTCTTTCAGGGTAGAAGTGTCAGCAGGAGTCTTGGCGCTGCATGGCAGGATGATATGCTTCTAGTGAACACTTTCTCCTCTGATAGGATGGTCTCCTGTCTGCAGGCTGGTCTAGTGGACTATTTCAGAACCATGGTGAATGAGAAGCTTGTTGTACTGGTCTACCAGGGAGTTTCTAACTGGTAAACTGTAGGGACCCTGCCCTATGCACTGTCGTGACTCCTTGGAGCGGCTGCTCACTGTCTCCTCTAGCCTAATCCTTCCACCCCAGGGCATAGGTACAATAAATCAAGACTTGTTGCAGTGCCGAATCCCCTCCATAGCATAATCCGATGCAATCCACATGTATGTCATAAGATTAAATACAACAAAACATTTACAGTAATACATCAAAAGAGGTATAAGAAGGTATAAGAGGGGTATAAGAAATAACTGATTATTGTAGAGAAAGTAACAAAGGAGGAGTTGTAAATTTTGCATCAAATATATTAATAAATGTAAAATCGCTAAACTGGGTCAGGGAAAAAGGTATAGAGAAATCATGTGAAATTGTAGGGATAGAAATGTGGTATGAACATAGACCTTCTGGTTTGCCCCATATACAGCATCCCACACTCACAGGGAATTCAGTATTTGAAATCATCTATACACTTGTCTTGAAGTGCGAGAATATAGAATATACTCGTCACCAGGAAAGTTTGAGACCTTATTTTGCTTGAAATGCTATTTGTGTTATGTTTAAGTTGCAAGAGTTCACTGTAATTTGGATTCTATAAAGCAGACTATACTAACTCATTATAGCAGATATTTGTTATTTTCCTGAAAAACTGCCAAAGTATCATAGAGGGAGAGAATTGCTGCTGTTGGATCATTATTAGTGAACCTTAAATCTGTAGTCTCCTCCATCCAATACTTTGGTATTTTATCTTGGTTTCCTATATGAACACTCTATCTATGTATCTTTACAATAAGTGATATAAAAGTGATTTATACTTTACAAACATCAGTAGTTACCTTTTTAAGATATTTCAGAAGTACAGGACCAGCTGATGCCACATGCTTGCTATGGTAAGCTATATTTGCACTGTTTATCCTTTTAGTGAAAACACCATTGTCTTGCAATGAGCCAACAAACTTAGTCATAGTATCTACAGGCCCAGAAATTGTACATGAGTGTTTTCCATTGTGACAGGCCACATCAATCTCTGGTGGACATATCTGCTGCACGCATTCTGCTCCAAGGTCTGGAAGCATTCAAGTTTGTTTCTATTAAAATATTAAAATGTACATTAATGTACCTTAATCATTGTGTAGCTTTAGATCTCTGGTTGTTTGAAGATTTCATTTAACTATCTTAGTTTACATTTCAAAATTTTGCTAAAATAACACCTTTTAAATAGTTTTATTGTATTCTTTCTCAATTAGTAGTAGCAAGTCTCTGTGATAATGGCCATATGTAGCAATAACAAGGTGCAACTTTCAAAGCGAGAAAAGTTCCAAATAATAATTTTCATTAAAATAAGAGAGAATAATGACTCAAAAAACTAAGGCTACTCTTCAGTACTCTTTCTATTGTCACACATAGGCTCTTTTTTGCATTGCAAGACTGGTCACACTACAAGCACACATATTCCTGCTTCCCCTCTCCATTCAGACATTGCAATTTTTCTTAGAGATGTCATGCACCACATGAACTATTAGTCTAAAATGGAGAAAGTATGCAATTCACACCTTTTGCTAATAAAACTTAACAAGAATTTCCTATTTGTCATCACTAATTACCTATCCATGTAAAATACTATTGCTAATGCCATTGAAATATAATTGTATTTAAAAGCGCCACATAAAACTAAAAATAAACTTTTCTTCACGAATTACAGAGACTTCACCTGACACAATCTGTCAGTGCTTCTTAACTATTGGTTCTAGAAACCTATGAAGCATGATATTCAAGGTTAAAAATGTGTAAATATAGAAATATTCAGTATTGAATGAGCTCGTGAAACTGGCCACTCGACTCTAAGCAACTGTCAAATTCCTTTCATGGAAATGTTGAAAACAGTTTTGTTGTAATAAATTAAATTTAAAGGGAGTCGATTAATAACACTAAACAACACTTACTTTTAAATTTTCCCTCCATTGCCGGACCTCATTAGCAGACATCATTTGTAGACAAAAAAAGCGAACTTAGCAAAAAAGAAGAAGATAATAAAGGAAACCACAACCCTCTCAGCTACAGAAACTAATATGATCTTCAAAAAATTCACTTACCATCCATAGGCCTTTGATAAATTCAAAAAAGTCTTCGAAAAACAAAACATTCAACTAGCACCAATCAACCATTACTCCTTAAAAAAGCTAATTTGCTCAGACATCAAAGATACCATTCCATCTAACAAAAAATCTGGTATATATCAAATTGAATGCAGTGACTGTAGTCAAATTTATATTGGAAAAATCAAAAGAAATTTAGAAACAAGAACAAAGGAACACTTTAGGAACATAAAATACAAACAATTAGAAAAATCAGCAGTTACCACGCATTTTTGGGGAAAAAACCGCAACATAAATTCAGAACCAAAACTACTTAAATATACATCAGGTAAACAAGAACTGTCCATATGAAAACAAATCTTCATTTCAAAAAATAGGAACAAAGTATTAAATTTAAAGGGAGTCGATTAATGACACTACACAACACTTACTTTTAAATTTTTCTGTAACATGTTTCAGAGACTTTGCCTCCATCCTCAACCGGCCATCAACTGGTTCTCATTGGTGTAGTTGATGATATTTTGTCAGGTCTCCTCTGATGCCGGTTAAAGGAACTAGCTGAACAAATCTTTCTGGGGGATGTCAAAATTGAAAATTGATATTGTGACTTTGTGGGTTCGTGAAATGAAAAGTCCAATTACACCACTCAAAAATGTTCTTTATTTCCACTGACTTACAGTTTAACACTTGCCAATTACACAGAATTACGTGCTGCAACAATTACAATTTACCAGTTCGTCCGTTACAACTTCACTTGTACTCGCGATTACATAAACTCCGATACACATACACAGTTCGTACAGTCTTCCGTTGCACAACCCTTTCGTTCATTAACACGTCACTGACTAACACTGCCTTCTTACACCAAGAACTGTCCTCACACACTAACCAACTGACTGACTGACCAAACCAACAACTGACTAACTAAACCAAAACCAACTCAACTCACTAACTAACTCCCTCTGTCTGTCTGTAACTCTCTTTATATAGGAATATCGCCGGTTTCTTGTGTTTACAGGATTGTTCTAGTAACAGAAAGATCGAGAAACAGGTGTAGAGAAAACAGGCGACACAGTCATGTTTTTTCCCTGACCACAGTCTGTCACCACCACAAGACAAACGAGGAGGAGGTGTGGCTAACCGAACCTCCCCTGCCCTTCCGCTGCCAGCTGCCTTCACAGGGTGTTTCAGCGCTCCCGTTACAATATATAGGAATCAGACAATAGCCCTGATGTTTCTGCTATCTCAGAATTTTATCAATTTTTAATCTCATCTCTTTTACCATTTTGTGTTATAATACTCACGGTGAATTTGGCAACATAAATTAAAAATTCAAGCTGGGCTGATAATTGACACTTATTGTGATTGCAAACAAAAACAAAAACAACAACAACAATAATAATACAGTGGCATTGATTTGTACAAGTTACATTTAATATGGAGGTTTTAATTTACACAGTGTTAGCCAGTCACTAATCAGTTGAGGATGGGACTGCAACAGTCCCGAAAATGTTCCTGATTTTTTTAAATGGACTTGAGTAAAGTTTCATGTTTTAAAACAGAGGAAGACAGCTTCGAGAGTTGTGACGTATTTCAGCCGGGAGCGAGGCCTGCAATGCGTGTTACGTCAGGCAAGAGCCGTATAGTACCAAGTTGCCTATATAAATGAGGCTGTGAGTACAGAATCTGAGGGTTCATTCTGGTGTAGCACACTCGATGAAAACAATGTAGCTGCAACACACCTAATGGAACTGTTAAATTTACAATGTGACGATTTATTGAAGGACAAATATACACACAAGAAAGACTTGGCTGATTTTTACAAAAATGTCCCCCAAACTAGATTTCTGAGGTTATAGTCACTTGCCGCATGGACATTGTGTATGTTTGGCTCGACATATGTGTGCGAACAATTTTTTTTTCTGTTATGAAATTATCTAAGTCCAAACCCTGAAGTACCTTGTCGGATCACAATCTAACATGCAGCCTTCGATTACAAATTTCCCAGACATTACGTCCTGACATTGATAAACTAGTTAAAGAAAAACGAAACAGAAGGTGTCAGAAAATGTCCACGTAATTCTTTTCTGAGTGGGTCTCCTCTAATTTACAGAGAAAATTACTTTATGTGTTATTTTATTTACTGTATAACATGCCTGTCCTTCAGATAAACTCGAGTTTGAAGTTTTATATATTCTCTCATTGCACAGAGCCAAAATGTAATTGTTTAAAAGCTGTGACCAATTGTGTAATTAAAGCAGTCAACATTAATATTACAACACCCAAGATGTAAGTTGTACATATTATTAATACCCGATACGTATCCTGTCTTTCCTACGCTGTCGGAACCCTAACACATCAAACAATTTGGGCAGCAGAAACCAATGCGGTGATATCACATGCTAACCTGCCTTTCATTTGGGAGCATATTTGGCAGTTAGAGCTGACGGAGCTGACGTCACACTGCCACTACCTGTCTTCCCCTGTTTTAAAAGGTATGACTCAATTTTAAATCTTTCAACATTACATTAGTTGACCTAGAGTTTACCTTCTTCCTTGTAGCATGTCACTTGTAACTTGTCACAATAAGAAAACAATTATAAATTTGCTTTAGTAAGTTAAATACAACATTGGTAGCTGCACTTCTGAGTAGCTATATGTAGTTCAGTCATATCGATTTACCTATGTCAGCCATCGAACCCTTGTAAACCTTGCATTCCAGAATTGCAAGGCCGCAATAATAAGCTATCAGAGCTACTTGTTCAACAGCGAGACAGCCATCCACATAAGCACATCCCAGTTCTCCAAGTGAATGGCCAATTAACCCATCTGGAGAAATTCCTACCGTCTTCAGGATATTTGCCATGCCAATCTGTAATTAGCAATAAGTATAATGCAGTGAAATAAGGTCAATATTTATAAAAACAACAATTGATTTAACTTGATTAAAAGAAGGTGTCAGGTTAAAATAACAACCAATATTTTACAATTCTAACATATTGTCACTAGTGGCAAGACATAAATATTAAAAATGCCAATACTGGGCTGACAGCAGAATCTTGAGTAAGTGAGTAGTAAGTTAAATATGAATTTGCAGCTCACAATTACTCCACAAATTGCTTTTTAGATTTTTAGTAACATAAGAGCCAATTATTATTTGCTTTTTGTCCCAAGTATTTGTATTCCTGGCGAAATAAAATTAATGAATTAAAGCAAAGTATCAAATGTTTAAGTTAATTGATGGAAATTAATTGTTCCTTCACACTAGCCGTGTACAGGCTAAGGTTTTGGATAGAAAGAGTCAACTTGAAAAATTCAATGCCATGGCTGGGATTTGAACCACGGATCTCCTGGTCTCCATCCAGTCCCTCTTACCCATTGAGCTACCATGTCCAACTTGCTGTCATAACATTCAATTCTCCAATTGACTCATATATTTCCCCGGTAAACCACTAGGGGCTCTCGCATCCGAGATACACCGTTTGTGGAGACTTACTATAGTAAGTACTTGAGTCCCAGGCTTCATCATTTAACTCTTATTATTTCAGTTAATTGATGGAAATTAATCATTTCTTCACACTAGTCGTATATAGGCTAAGGTACTGGATAAGTTTCTGGTTTTGGTGTATCTTGGTAACACATTCTGTAATGTAAAGTATTTTTTTTGTTTTGTTGATTAGTGGAAAAATTATGAGTGCTTTGTTGTAAACAAAATAACAGGGTCTTTCTTAAATGTGGTTTTAATCCATCCCGTAACATTTGGCGACCGTGACAAGACGAGATGGATAATTTAAAGAAAAAAAGATTGAGCATGAGAAGATTGTTTACACGAGCAGCGAATGCATTTTAAGAGAAACTAAGAGACAGGAATTCCACAACGCATGTTCTTTCTTCAAGCTTTAAAATAATGGAAGATCAAATTGAACGACCTTTTAGAAGTGATGCAAGAGGAATATTGCATGACTGAGAGAAGTGAAGAAGAAGAAAGACAAGATTTGGACGAGACCAAAGTTACCGCAAACGATGGACTGCACAGAAAAGCTCAAGATGGGAGAATCCCAAATCTACTGTGCAGAAAACTCAAGATGGGAGAGTCCCAATCCAGATAATGGGCTCTGCAGAAAGCTCAAGAAAATCTCATGGAAGTTTAATCCACTTACTGCTGCATGGTGGGGCAGGCGGATGGTGGGAGAGAATGGTCAGAATGCTAAAGGAACTCCTGCGTCAAAATCTTGGTCAAGCTTGCTTGCAGTATGAGGAAATATACACAGTTTTATGTGATTGTGAAGATATTATAAACTCTCATTTAAACCTATAATGAAAAATTTGTGTTGTGAAAGTTTGAAATTGTAATGCACATTAATGTTTCTCATGTATTTAAAGTTATATTGCACTTCAAAAGTTAATGTTTTAAATTGCAAGGTGGGAGGATGTTGACAAATGAAAATCACTAGACTAGTAATTCTGTAGAACAGTTGGTAGTACAATTCAGTAATGTAAAGTACTTCTCTTGCTTTTGTTGATTAGTGAAAAAAGATATGTGTTTTGTTGTAAACAAAATAAAAGGATCTTTCTTAAATGTGGTTTGAATCCATCCTGTAACACAAATGTTTATTTGGAAATTTAGGAGATCTTCAAGTAACTAACTGTTGTGTTGTTCTTTGCCTGTAACATGTTGTAAAGCTACACATATGGACTTTTGAGACTAAAATTGTTTTATTTTTTCTATGGATAGCATTAGTCCATTACACAGGTTTTCCTCAAGAGAATCTCAGTCTATAATTTTGAGCTACTGATGTCTTTTTATGTTTAAAGACTGTTGTTACAGTTGTTAGTGCGACAAAAAGGTATAAACAATCTGTAACAAGAAATATATCAATGTTTAATATACACACCTGTAGAGCAACTGTCCCTATGAATATATTAAGGATGTTGTCAAATATCTTGGGATTTTCAGAGGTGATCACTGAAATGATATCAATACCAAGAGGTGCAAGAATCTGATGAAACTTCTGAATAATCTCTGAAAAAGCAGGTATCTGCATCAGAGCTTTTCCCATTCCATGCCAATGAGCTCCCATACCAGTAAAGAGAAACCACACTGGTCTCTTGGTACTGGAATAATACTGAAACACAGCCACAAGAAAGCATAAGTTGAAAAATTAAGCTGTTTATACCTCACAATAAAATACATTTATTGATAAAGGATTTTATATACCTTTTCTTACTTCAACATTTCTGAACATCATTATCTTACCTTCACACTGGAAAACTTGTCTTTTTTGTCTTGAGTTAAGAGAGTATAGCCTCGATAAACGTGCCCAGGAATTTCTAATTTTTGTATATCATGGAATAGTCGCACATATTCAACATCGATTGGACGATTTTCAAACTGTAAAAATAACAGAACTAAAAAATATTTGTCTGTTTTATTAATCTTAACTTTTCATACATCTTTGTGTGGGAATTATATATATTTAGTAAGATTAGACAAATTTTATCAATATCTGTTTTATGACATAAATTACATAATTCTTATAATTATCTTTATTATTATAACTGCAAATACTTTCTATTATTTTAAATCATAGAAGTGAATTACACATTAATTATCAAGCATATGGTCATAGGATGGGTAATAGAATGACAACACAATCTAAATAGAGTAATGTTAGCAATGAGGAGTGGAAGTGAAACTGAAACATAATGGAGAGAATATAAAGAACAAAAAGAAGAGGATGCAATATTTGCAGAAAGTGTGACACAGAGAATATTTTCTTTTCCTTTATTCCTCCAGCTCTTAATTATTAATAGTAATGTAAAAACTATCACATGGTATGTATCTTATAATTAACACACACTAATATTAAATGTAATGAAAGTAAATAAATACATTAAAAATAATAATTGCCAGTAATTTGTGACAGATATTTCCAGAAAAATCTGATATTTAAAGCATTCTGTTTGTAATAACCTGCCAGAGGTAACTCTTAGAATTTTCTAATGTGTAAGGACTATGATACAATGAAGCACAAAATTAATATAATTTTGAGTCGAACTAATACTCAATGCTCCACTTATTGCTAGTATTTACCTAGAATGCATTTCGTTAGGATCTTCCTAACATCATCAGCTGTTGTCGACTAATAGATGTTGAGATTTAACTGTATTGGAACACCACAGTGAAGCGAAAAATTATTAAATTTTAGATGAGTCATATCTTCACGAAAGTGAAGCAGATGTGTAAAAAATACGACTCATCTAAAATTTAATAATACATGTTGGTTTGGTGATGTTAAATGCCTGCTTCATGTGGCACTACAGATGCTACATAAAATTATAATTGGGAAAGCAGAGTTGGAAGGAAAATGTGCCCTGTCTAAGTTTAGGAAACCTCCCTAGCATTTGCCTATTATGAGGACAAAGGAAAACTCAGAAAAAATTCAATCGGTGAGGACAGCTCTGGTAGCATTTCAACCATAGGCCTCTCGTTCATGAGTCCCTGCTATAATAATATCTATCAGTATTGTCTCAGCACTATTATACCTATAGACAATATGTGGTAAAAGCCTTTTATAACCCTCCCAGCTCACTCCTTTTTTTTTTTCTATTTTAAATTTACGTCCTCCAACGTTTAGTCATATTGGAAAATGAATAAAATGGGTGAAATGATGTTACAATGAGTCCGGGGTCCATGGAGCTTAGAGTTATCTGACATTCATCTTTCAGGATAAGGGAAAAACCCGCAAAAAAAACTGTAGTATTTCTTAAAGAAATGAGTTCATGTCACTGAAAAATAATGTGAAAATATAATTACATGAAATTAAGATAATTATAATGCAACAACATACATCTTTTAGAATGGCTGTAACAGCCTCCTCTGTACGTCCAGAAACAACAATAATTCTTGGTAGTGTATCCTGTGGGGCACTTCCATTCTGTTTCTCTTTGGTGTTCCACCTCAACAAAACATGGCCATTAGCTCCACCAAATCCAAAAGAATTTACACCAATTAGCTGACCATTCCATGGCTGTTTTTCAGACACTACCTAAAAATGAAATGCCTCAAATGTGTAATTGCACATGTTGCACTATAGTTAAATTAATAATCCTATTACTTTGAAGAAAAAAAAAAGAAATACCTGAAGTCTACCAGCTTCCAGAGCTGCAATACCATCTCTTGGATTCTTATAGTGTAAATTAGGAGGAATAAAACCTGTCTCCATGGCTATAATGGCCTTTGTGATTGAGCATAAAGCAGAGGCTGGTTCGGTATGGCCTATGTTTGACTTCACAGATCCAATAGGAAGAGGGGTTGTTCTTCCTTTGCAGTAAACTTGGTCCAAAGTGTTTAGCTCTTCTGGATCACCAACCTGAATTAATTTTTTCTAGTTTAGTCAACAAATAAAAATGGTGGCTATAGTGTGATATACTACTCATTCTTAAAAGATCTTTGCAAAGAAAATAAATACCCATAGACTGTATAAATATTTTTCAATATAGACTTGTTTTATATCCCTTTAATGGGTGGTGTTGCCTTGGGACAACATTACGCTGTATTCGACTTAAAATATTTTAGTGTGGTTTTTTTGTTATTATAATATAGTACTGGCCTTTGTCGGTTATACTAGAAAAATTTTGAGTCTTTTCAATTGTAAATATTATATTAATTTTACAATAATATTGTAGTGTTTTTTTTAGTATAAAAAGGCAAAATCCAAGCAACTGCAGTCTAATGATATCCCATCAACATCCAAGTGTGCCATCACACTGATTATTATTTTACATGGGCTCTCCCCATCCTTTACCACAGGCACATTTGACTGCAGTTGCCGAGATTTGAACCCACGACATTTAGCTTAGAATGGGTGGCCTGCCCAATGTATATCGCTTTAATGACCATGGCTATTCGACCAGGGCTATTCCCCTATTTTTCTAACTTTGAACAAATCTTATTGTTTGTTAAACATTTCATTTAAAGCAACTTTTCTATTCTTTTTAGGTTATTTTTGCCTTGTCGTTTTTCCAATACATATCCACTACTTAAATGAAGTTTTCAACTCATATTATACAATCATAGGCACAAAATTATTGAAATGCTATAGAGCTATATCATAGAGAAGTGATTACCTCTCAATAATTCTAAAATAAGTGTTACTCTAAGTAGAAATGTACCTAACACTGCATCAAAATTAACAGATTATAAAGATTCTACCTCTGTACCAGTTCCATGTGCCTCTATAAAATCTACAGTGCTGGGATCCATACAAAGTTCCTGGTAAAACTCTTCCAAAAGCTTTTTCTGCAACTGGCCTGAAGGATATGTTATGCCATGTTCTTTATAACCATCGCAGTTTGTTTTAGCATGGAGCAATGTTGCATAAATCCTCCTTGCTTCTTTTTGTTTTTGAAGAAGTATTGCAGAGACAGCTTCAGCACGAGCATATCCATTAGCTGCACCAAAAGCCAAAAATTAATAAGTACTTAATCTCTGAAAATCAAACATACTGAATAATACCACAATAAATTAACTAAATGTATGTAAGAAATTCATAAAAAATTAGAAGGCAAAGGTATTTAATTTAAATTAACTACCTTCAGCAACACTAAGTTTTGGTATACATTTGTATTTAGACTAAACTTAGTTATGTCTTTGTTCTTTACTGACAATTTTACTTCAAAAAGTGATGACTAAAAATATTTAACTAAACCTTATTTATACACTGTGACATTAGCTTTTTAAGAAAAATACCTAAAATTCAAGGAAACAGTAAATGCACATATTTTTTAAGTTACTTAATGGAAATTATTAATTTCTTCACACTAGCCGTATACAGGCTAGTGTGGATTGATAGAGTCGACATGAAAAATTCAATGCCACGACCAGGACTTGAACCATGGATCTCCTGGTTTCCATCCAGTTGCTCTTACCCATTGTGCTACCATGGCCAATTTGCCATCATGACATTAAATTCTCCAATCGACTCACATACTTCCCTGGTAGACCGCTAGGGGCTCTCGCATCCAAGATACACCATTTGTGGTGACTTACTATAGTAAGTACTTGAGTCCCAGGCTTCATCATTTAACTCTTATTGTTTAAGTTAATTGATGGAAATAAATAATTTCTTCACACTAGCCATATACAGGGCTAAGGTTTGGATTGATAAAGTTGACATGAAAAATTCCATGCCACGACTGGGATTTGTAAGTACTTACAATAGTAAGTCGCCCTAAATGGTGTATCTCAGATGCGAGAGCTCCTAGTGGTTTACCGCAGAAATATATGAACCAGTAGATTTGTGGTTCAAATCCCGGCAGTGGCATTGAATTTTTCATGTCGACTCTATCAATCCAATACCTTAGCCTGTATACAGCTAGTATGAAGAAATTATTAATTTCCATCAATTAACTTAAATAATAAGAGTTAAATGATGAAGCCTGGAACTCAAGTACTTACAATAGTAAGTCACCACAAACTGTTTATCTCGAATGTGAGAGCCCCTAGTGGTTTACCAGGGAAATAAATGAGTCAATTGGAGAATTTAATGTCATGACGGCAAATTGGCCATGGTAGCTCATTGGGTTGAGTGACTGGATGGAAACCAGTAAATGTATGGTTCAAATCCCAGCCGTGGCATTGAAATTTTCATGTCGACTCTATCAATACAAGTAAATGTAACTCTTTACATCAGGTTTATAGGAACTGTTCGAAATGGCGACATGTGTTTTCAATACAAAGTGGGCAGCAGCAAAGGAACGACTTTCATACTCTGTCAAAAATTCCTTGTGTGTTTTGTATAACTTCACATGCTGCTATTATTCAGACAGTTAGGTCCAGGCCCCCTTCTGAGGTAACAGGTGTTTTTTGAAGTGACCCCAGAAAAATAAATCAATTGCTTTGAGGTCATGAGAGAATGCTGGCCAAGCTACAGTTGAACTCTCCCTTGCATTGGCCAGTCTGATTCACGTTCTTACTTACCAATCACTATTAGAATTTACATATTAAAAAGATGAAGAAAAAAATTAGCTGCATCTTAGGAACCAAACCAATGACCCTTGGAACCCCAGTTCTCGGAGTTATGGATTGGGCCACAAGAACATTTTCGAAAACATCACTAGAATAGGCTACATGATGCAGGAAGGCAGTTAATCGTTGTTCAGTGTCACACTGGCAGGTGATTAATTCAAGACTTGAGAGACTTTTAGAGCACTAAATCTTGAGAACACCATTAACGAGCTGCTAAGAATTGATATTTCTATAATCAGGAAGTAGTTTTAAACAAATTCTAATCCAATAATTTCACCCATCTTGTTTAAATACCAACTAATCAGTATCTGATGCCAATTCAATTTAATGCAATTAACAGTGTTATGTTTAGCTGCATTGCGAATCTCAACTTGCTTATATTAGTGACATCTACAATTGCTGAAATTATTTCAGTGTACTTCATTAACACCCAGTAGAGTTTGGTAATAACATGTTGGAATATAAACCGTTTACAAAAATTATGTATGAGATACTAAAGAGAAAGAAATTAATGCACAGTAAGTAAAATTAAAGAATGCCTTACCATCTCTGTCAAAGCACTGGCACTTTCCTTGAGGACTTAATACACCAAGGCGTGAGAACTCTAGTGACACCAGTGGATGCAGACACAAGTTTCCAGCTGCCACTATAGCTCTGTCACATTTACCCTCTCTAATTGCTCTATAAGCATGCTCCACAGCATACATACTTGATGAACATGCAGTGTCAACCACATAGCTTGGTCCTACATAAACAAAATTTTGTCATAATCTAATTATTCAAAAACAAAGAAATATTTTCAGTCAGCTCTAATGTGAAACATGGTAACAATAAAGATGTTTAGTAAAAAATAGGTCCAATGTTGAAAAATGTAGTCATATTCTATCACATATGAGAAGGCAGTAATAATTATATAAAGAATTTCATATTTAAACAATATTAAGACATTTTAACATAAAATTAAGATACATACATACTTTAACCTGAAACTGTTCATAAATGTATGCAGCAAACAAAATCAAATAGGACTCATTTGTTCCTAGGTGTAATCATAATTTAAGTTCAACATATTTGGAGTCTTACAGAAACACTGCACTTTTTCAGTACTGCTTCCTCTTTATATTGTCGTGAACTCATTATTTACGATAGCGCAGCGCAGAGCAATAAGGGATGGATGCTGCTGGGCAGAGATAAACAGCTTGTCTAAGCAGATAAAGATAGCGTGGAAATAAAAGGCATGCCAAAACAGATAAAGTGAGGTAAATGGAACATTCTAATGACATCTTGATTGATAGAGAACAGTCGAGTTCTTGTTTGTTACAGAATATTCCAGAAATGTCTAGTGATATACGTAAGTGATATATATAAGAGGTGACACACCTGCGGAGTAGTCATAAAACAGTAGTCATAGACAGTAGTAAACAGTGCCGTAATGAGAGTTGTAACTGAAGCTGGTGTGTGATGAAAGTAAGTGCCTTTGTTTGTGGTCAATGACCTTGGTAGATTGTAATTGTGTATGTGATGTATTCAGCTACTGTAAGAATTGAACAGAGTGTATTTCTACGGAAATAAAGAACTTTTTGAATTTCTGCAATTTGGACTTTTAATTCTATGAACCCACAAAGTCACAATATGGACATTTTGTCTAAAGATTTTCTTCTATACTGTAGCTCCACATTATCTCTTTTACACCAACAGCAGTCAGCCAACATCCCTTCATCCCACAGCCTTGATAAGGTGATTCTATTTCTGTCATGTCTTGATGAGCCCTTTCTCCATGTTCTGTGTTAAAATCAGATTGTCAGGGAAGAAATTAAGATGGCTATGAAGAAAATGGTTTTTAAGGCTCATATTTCATCCTAAATTGTTCAGAGTTAACAACACATTTTACTATGGTTTTGAAATCTAGGTGTTTTCTATTCCTAAAAAACTGTCAACCACATTGTCGTGAGCCCATTATTTATGACAGTGCAGCGACACACAATAGTGCAAGGCAGAGATAAAGAGCCTGCAGATAAAGATAGTGCAGAGATAAAAGGCTTGCCGGCACTGATAAAGTTAGACGTCTGGAACGTTCGGGTTTTGTCTAGTGACAGAACATTCGATTTCTTGTTTGTTACAGAACAGTCTGGAATCATGAATGTTTGTGTATAAAAAGAAACCATGGCTAGTTATCAGACAGTCGTAAACAGAGCAGTACTTGTAAACAGTGTCATAACGAGAGTTGTAATTGAAGCTGGTGTGTGATGAAAGTGACTGCTTTTGTTTGAAGTCAACGACCTTGGTAGATTTTAATTGTATATGTGACGTAATTCTGCTAATGTAAGGATCGTCCAAAGTGTATTTCTATGGAAATAAAGAACACTTTGAATTTCTGTAACTTGGACTTTTAATTCTATGAACCCACAAAGTCAGAATATTCTTAAATCCTGTCCAAGCCAATCATTCTTCTGGTGTTAGTACATTTTCAGACTTCAAATTTCAGCAGACTTCTAATGTTCGATTTCACAAATATTTCTTATTTAAGTTTACCCTCAGACAGAAGGAAACATTTGGAACTTATATACTTAAAACAATCATCATCTTTAGTAATGCTCTGACAAACTGCCTCGTTTAATATAAAGAGGTGACAGGATGATGTTCTCTTGTTTCACCAGAGACACTTTTATTTTTTTCTGCCCAGGGATCACTGTTGTTTTGGTAGGCCATTCTTTTCTAATCTATGCCAGAAGCACAGGAAACAAAGAAACTTCATAAAGAGTAACTGTTGTCCTAGCAACATTACTATTACTTTCAGGTTTCCACGTACAACCCATTGGTGTCTCAAAGAGTTTAATGCCTTCAGCAGCAGCTTCATACTTTCGTAGCTTTCTTTTAAGTGCACAGGATATACTACTAGTACTGAGCCATATTTACTTCTAATGTGTAGAAGTATGGCTTTAAGGCTTCTTTTGTTATGAAATGAAAAGTGTAGTTTTTAACACCCACTTTTACTACATGTGGCAGCGCAGGCGGTGACATTGATGATACATGAGATGAAGATGGAGCACTGGTGGAATGAGATGGCAGGGCAAACTGGAGATCCCGGGAAAAACCTGTCTCAGCACTGTGTTATCCACCATAAAACTCATTTTGTATTCGCCTGGAATCGAACCTGGGGCCACCTTGGTGAGAACAAGACGTCTAACCACTCAGCCCTTCTTTTGTTAGAATCTATGAATAGCCTCCATTCCTTTGTGTTGTTTGTAACACCATGTCTTGATAATACACTTTCAATGTTTTTACAATAAACAAGGCAGCCTTCTGTAGTGACATACTCACAAAATTGTGATTCTCTTGATCAAAACCAGTAGAATGTCATGTTCGGGATAAGCAAATGTTTTTTCATTTAATCGAGATCCCAGAATTTGTTCTGCTTCTTTTGAGAAACCCAGATTTCTTATCAATCATTAAGTTCTTGTGTAAACTGCTCCAGTTGACCTTTTGTGGGTGTGGAGTTATGATCATAGCACCATGGTCCTATGGTCTCATAATCCTATGGATCACATAATGAATTTTGAAATACCGGTAGTCGATTCTGTTTTTAAGTTTATTTCATTTTCAGATTTTGGTATAACTGACAAATACATAGTGACCTCTAGTGATAGTAACGTTGACATTTTCAGATTTTGGTAGTACTGACAAATACATAGTGACCTCTAGTGATAGTAACATTGACAACGAGGTTGTTTGGGCTGATGATGTGAATGAGTTTTCACAAAATTGCGATCTTCATCAATTAATTAATCATCATTTTCTTTTAAGATAAGTGAAGTTTTATGATACAAATTATTATCTTTGTATAGCTTTATATTTTATGTATTCCATGCATTTTGTTACTGAGTGCTGATAGGATTTCACTTGTAATCATATAAGCTGCAGTTTATATGGATAGAGACAAGAAATACATCCTTGATTACTCACAAAGAAAGTCAATAGGAATATTCCACTTGATTACTGGTCATGACTGCTTAGCTGCACACTTTTATAGAATAAATAAATATAATTCATCACAATACACCTTTTGCGAGCAACCAGATTGTATTATGCATAGAGAACATTTACTACTATATCCAGCAATTCCAAAAAGCTAAGAGATTTTCAAACTCAACCAATATCTTATTATTGGGATATCAGATGGAAAATGAATGAAGTAAGATCCAGAGCATTATCAAACAACAACAATACCTTTTTATGAATATAACCTAGGATATCACTGCTGCAGTTTACATGAATATAGCCTTTTATAAATATAAACTATGGATTCACTTGTATGTATACAAGCTACATGTATTGTATATGTATAACATAAAGTAACGTAACCCATGACATAATAGCCCAAAGCGAGCCTGTGCCTGCCAATCTCACTGATGCCCCCACACCCACTATGCAAGGTAGAGGTGGGCGATCATCCAACCGACAAGGGGAGGAGATGTGGTCAGCATCTGGGCACCCCCAGCCGGAAAGTAGGCTTTCTAGATCAGGATTCGCTAGCTGGTGTAGCTTCTCAATTTGCTCACAATGCTGAGTGGGCGTTGGTCCTCTACCCGGGACTTAAAATCTGCATCCTTCAGAGGTGGGATTGATACCGGGTACATTTGGAAGCAGGGAACCTGTTGTATTATGTAGTAAATGTTATGAGGGCGTACAGATCATGTTATAAAGACATACATTTTTCTGTAATTATGTAGATTTAAAAATTCCCATTGATGTGAAACTGCCAGATGGTAAAGTGTTAAAAGCAAACAAAGTAGGTACTTACCACCCCTGGGCCACAAAAAAGTTCCAAAAAATATTCAAGAAATACAATATAACATTGGCACCAAAAAACAATTACAACATTAAAAACCTACTTCACAGTAATAATACTGATAAGATAAAACCAGAGGAAAAGTCAGGCATTTACAAAATTAAGTGTAAAGACTGTGAAAAAATTTACATAGGAAGGACAAAAAGGAACATAGGCACTAGAAAGAAAGAACACTTCAGGCACTTAAGATACAAAAATATTGATAAGTCCGCAATAGCAGCTCATTTCTGGTCTGAAAATCATGAAATTGAAGATAGCACAGAATTACTAAAATACGTACAAAAACATAGTGAACTCGTCATATGGGAGAGGATATACATAGAAAAACATAAAAATCAACTAATGAACTTTGAAATCCCGCTAGAAGAGAATCCCACATTTCAGTTCATCACTAAATCAACAGATGGCAGCAACAACCCCAGAATTACCCACACCGCTGGATCTAGCGTCAGTCGCACAAGAGCCGTAGATGCAAGCGAAGATTTGCGAAACATGTCCTCAAAATAGGTACGAAAGTGAAGCAGATGTGTTAAAAAAATGCGACTCATCTAAAATTTAATAAAGTAGGTACTGTTAAAATTTATTTAAAAAATTATTGTAATATAAAACACATAGATCTGAAAAATGTTTATTTTGTAATTAAATCAACTTTTGCAGAATACATTGCTATGACAGAAGCAGTGTCAGAAGTACTTTTCATTAGAAACATGTTAAGTGAATCATTCAATGTAAAGTTTGATAAACCAATAAAATTGTATGAAGACAATTCAGGTGCAATTGTGATTGCAAAATATGATAATTTTATAAAGAATTCAAAGCACATTGAAGTGCAGTATCATTATATAAATGAAAACTATGAAAAGGATATAACTGATATTGTAAAAATTGATTCAAAATATAACTTAGCGGATATGCTAACTAAAAGTTTAAGTAAAACCAATATTTTGAAAAAGAGATTAGTGTTAAGATTAATTTAGTATACAGGATAAGTTTATTAAGAGTATTGTCTATGTAAAAGATCAAGATTATAAATTTAAGGAGGCATCTTAGAAACTATTTGTAGTTGGTTTATTAATACTCGTCACTTACTTGTTTATATTTATGAGAGACTAGTATCAAAGGCATTCCCCTCCATTTTCAATCTCTTTCCAACTAGCTAGAGATTGAAAATGGAGGCAAATGCCTTTAAAACTAGTCTCTCAATAAATATAAACAAGTAAGTGACGAGTATTAATAAACCAACTACAAATAGTTTCTAAGATTAATTTTGACGTCACTGTTACTAAATTCCTCCAAACGCATATATTTAAGGAGGCATGTTTATTATGTAGTAAATATTGTTGTTGTTTTCAAATGCTAGGCTTTGGCAATGAAGCCATTAGCTCTCTTCTTCTCCAATATTTCTGTGTAGTGGGTCCAGCAGGTAGGGCTTCAGAGGTTAGAAGATGTTCTTCAGTCATTTCCTATTCTTTGTTGCACAGAGGACAATTTGGACTTGTATAAATTCCTATTCTGTGTAAGTGTTTGGCCAAATAATCACGTTCCGTAAGTAATCTAAAATTTGCTACTGCAGCTTTTCGTGGGATTTCTGGAATAATTTCTGGACTTTTAATTAAAATGTTCCATTTTTTATCTTTGGCTTTTTTAGATATTGATTGGTTTTGTTTGTTTTTATATTTGCTTTTGATTAATCTTTTTATGGACGTAAAGGGTAAGTTTTTACTTTTGTTCTGAATTAAATTTTCACCTTTTTTGGCAAGAAAATCAGCTGATTCATTTCCAACAATTCCACAATGTGTAGGTATCCACTGTAATATAATTCTTTTCTGTAGTTTTTGAAGTTGTTGGATCATTTTGTGACATTCTTTAATTTGGATTGGCCTCATTTTATATGAACTTATTGCACATAATGCTGCTTTAGAATCAGAAAGTATGACAGCATTTTTTAATTTATCTATTCTGTATAGAAGGTGTTGGAGTGAAATATGAATAGTCGTTACTTCTGCATCAAAATTTGTTGTGTGGTATCCTGCTGGTTGATAGAATGAGAACAGTGCACAATTAATTCCTGCTCCTGAGTTGTTGTCCAAGCTAGATCCATCTGTGTAGATATTATATTCTTGAACTTCGTAATGATACACCTAGCGCCACCTATTGAGCTTATGTATAAACTTTATGCATCCTTCTTTTATTTAATTCTGTTTATGGCGGCTTGTTCTTTTGTTATAGTGTCTGTGCTAATGTTAAATAAAATAAAGCTAAGTAAAACCACTAATGGCCTAGTTTATTAAAATATCCACCATTCCAACAGAACAAAAGCAGGACACCTTAACCCTCTACTCCACGGCACAGGACACTGTATATGTATAGCTATTTTTAAATATAAACTAGGATTTCATTTTTAAGCATAAAACCTACAGTACATTGTGTTGTTTTTTATGAATCCAAACTGTTCTGTTATTGGAATATAATTGTGTTCAATATCTGATGGTCTATTAGATACTATATTTTCAAACGAAAACTATGAGCCTATAACTGAAGCAATACATTTGTATCATTACAGTTGAATAGTAGTATTAGAAATGTTGATGTATTTATAAACATGAATTTTATTAGAAACAATTAGCTTACCAGTAGTTCCAAGGCTGTAAGCAATCCAGCTTGTCAGTACAGCTCGACTGCAACCAGTGATACCAAAGCCATTAGGCTCAATTTTATCATACACACAAGTCTTTTCTGATTCATAGAAACAAGTACCTACAAATACTCCTGTTCTTGTACCCTTCAGTTCTTGTGGGTTGATGCCTGTAACAAAAAAGATTATACTTGAATTAATATTAATACCCTTTTTTTATATATGGATTGATACAATATTACGGAAGGAAACCATATTTATCACCATACTTGATAAAGTTCTTCTAATTGTTTCACATATGTGTTGAAATAAATTAATTTTCTATTTATGTATTTTGTTTAATTGTTGCCAATGAAAACTCTCAAATACTTAAAATATGAATACATAATCAAAATTTTATTTCTGACAGGGTATTTTCCATAAAATGCACTTTTTTTTAGCTGAAATGTTCAAATTGTATTCATATTACACAAATATATATTTGTTACAAAGGCATCACTTATCTTAAGAAATTGGTGTTAATACTTCTTTCTAATGGAGATCGATTTCACAAACAGATTGTTGTATCTTCAGTCCCCCCCCCCCCCCCCAAAAGGTATTATAACATTTGTATTAATTTTTCCTCTTGGTGGTACAAAGAGCACAGAATTTCAAAGTCCTCCATCGTATGGTGATCTGGTTAATAAAACTCTTACTATCATTTTAGTTTACTATTTTCTTATACCTACAATAAAATGTGTGCTGAAACCTTATTTCAATTTAAAAAAGGTTAACAGAAGAATAAGGATTTTAAGAATATGGAAAATTAATTGTTCTTTCACACTAGCCGTGTGTAGGACGCACTATGAAAGGGTAGAGCCAGATTGAAAAATTCAATGCCATAGCCGGGATTTGAACCACAGATCTTCTGGTTTCCATCCAGCTGCTCTAACCATTTGAGCTACTATGGCCAACGTGCCAACATGACATTAAATTCTCCAAGAGAATTCCCCAAATTCTCCAATTAAATTCTCTAACTGTACTGTCTGCTTGTTTCACTGGGCTTTGGTTATCTCTCAATCTGAAGGCTTTAGATCAGAGGTGCCATCAAGTGTAGCTGAGAGCAACTCCTCTCCTTTTCCCCTTCTTCAGTTTTTCATGTGGGGCGTTGAGGTGCAGGGGAACAGCTGACTGGCATTGGCTATTGCTGTACATCTACACCTCTTTGTGTTTCAAAACAAATGCAAGTAAGTGGCGGATGGTCAACATGTCCCGTTTCAGAGCCCTATATTGACAAATTAATAGCTAAGAAGAATAAGAACTCCACTTAAATAATGAACTAATAATTATTAACATGTAGCTATAAAAATATAATTCACAATACACATTATGTCCATAAAAATATGAATAAATAATTAATTTTTAGATGAGTCGTATTTATTACACATCTGCTTCACTTTCGTACCTATTTTGAGGACATGTTTCGCAAATCATCGTTTGCATCTACGGCTCTTATCATGATTTGCGAAACATGTCCTCAAAATAGGTACGAAAGTGAAGCAGATGTGTAATAAATACGACTCATCTAAAAATTAATAATATTTCGCTTCACTGTGGTGTTCCAATACAGTTAAATCTCGATATGAATAAATGGTTTAACAACCCGCCACTGAATCTTCCACATGCTCTTCCTCACCCAATATCTATTACGTCACCTGTGAAGGTTAATTAGTAGGGGGAAAAGGTAACCACCCTGTTTCAGCTCAATGACACCAGTGCTTTAGATGCTGACTCTGTCTCTATAATACCTGTGTTGCTATCTACTGTTTAACATCAGTTCTACTGTGACACCTCTTACAATTATTTCTACATTGACGCTCTTGCTGTGTTTCTTATAACTAGCTGCACTTGACGCTCCTTGTGGCTAATGTCTAATTTCTAGCGCTGCACCATGGTGAACTTGTCTTATTATTGTGGCGGTAACTGCTACAGTGGTGATTTACTTCACCAACACAAATCATAAATTAAAACCTTATGATTCTCTACAACTTGTTTGAAATACGGCTTCCTTGCTCTGATACAAATCTCTATTGTTCATTCCATCACACTTAGTAACCATTCTATATTGATTATACATCAAGCTCTCATCGCCAACTGTATTCTCTTCAATTTCAATTTTTTTCAATTTATTTCAAAATCTTTCAAAATTTAAATCAAACTCTTGTCTTCCTTCCATCAGTAATTATACTTTCATATAACACACAAACATTTTAACTTTTTTTTTTTTTTAATTTTAAACAACATTTTAAAATCTACAATGTTTGGTTTGTGGCCAAACATAAACAATGACCTCAAACCTTATACCACTAGAATGAGCTACTTTGAAGCATAAATCACCAAAATATGCATTGAAATAGCACAAATACAATTAAAAGAACTATTTCATTTAAAAGATTTTTCTAAGGAAGTGATTGAGTACATACCAGCATCCATAATAGCCTCATATGTCTTTTCTAACAGCATTCGACTCATTGGTTCCATTGAATGAGCTTGCTTAAAGCAAACACCAAAAAAAGCTGCATCAAATTTGTTGACTGTTATTAGTTTACCAATTCTTTCAGGAATTTCAGGATGATCTGTAAAAGTTAAAAGGTTAAATGAAGGAAAAATTAAAAAGTAATCTCTACCATAAAAATTTAATATTTCTTTTATTTGCTAATTTTTCTTAGGGTATGTGTGTGTTACCAGGAGAGTGCAAATGTAGTCTTTTTTTAATGGTGTTTAACACCATCGATTACTTCATATGGAAAAACTCAAGTGCTGACATTGATGATAAATAAAATGATAATGTAGGATATAAAATTTCAAGCCTAAGTTTAAGGTACCTCTGTAGCATTTTCTGAAGTGTTCAGTTTTACAAGACTGAGGAAAACCTGAAGATAGTCATAGAGTTCCTAATACATACTTCAGTGCTATCAAGAGTCTGATTTTTAGTGAAAGGTAAATGAAGCATAGTGAACCCCTCTTTTATCACAAAATGTGTTTTTCTTTAAGCTTAAGAGGCTCAAGTTTCATTACCAATGGGAGAAAAATATGAGTAAGGTTCTATATTGAGATCGTGAGTTTTCTCTTGACTCAGCAAATAGTCCCAGAGGTCAAATCTGAACTCCACAGGACAGAAACTATTCCTACAAATGTATAAATTGCATATATCTACATCTAAAAATTACCATACTACCCTACTGTTTGTTCCCTATGCAAATTTACAGGCTCCTGTGGAATTCACTCCCATTATATTTTGTTTAATGGATTACCTCTCCACTTCGTAGGACTTATCTTGAGTCAGTACCTCATCAAGAAGCAAGCAAATTTTGAATCATAGCATATCCAGGATGCATATATGGCAATGCATAGTGTGGCAATGTAGAAAGAAATGAATTAATGTCGTGATGAAAGGGATAATTGGAAAATTCAAGTATCAAAACAACCAACTAGCATTTGCCTAGTCAGACCGAGAGTTATGAGCCCAGAACTTCCTGAATGTGAGTCATACACAGCTGCACATTCACTTCCATTGTATTAAAAAGTAAATCACTTGCAAAAACACTGTTTATACATGTTTACTTTTTATACTATACAACCTTTTAATTAATGAAAGCATTAAACTGAACACTACAAGATGAATAATACTGAGTATTTCATATTAAAAAGTGATCTGTAATCTGAAAATACAATGATACATCTTATACACGGCGTTCATTTCAATCTATAATTTTACTGCACAAAATTTGACGTCATCAATAGCATTGCTGATGGAGCGAGTTTATATATGATTCCCCTAGCAGCTTGTGATCGTATTAGATGTGCTGACAGCAGCTTTGAGGCCTCCTTTTACCGGCATGTAAATATACTATTTGACAGGTGGGTCTACCCGCGTAATATAAAGGTTCGTAATTCCACCTGGTGCGTAGATATGATAACTATTTTTAAAAAACTATATACTGCAATGCAATACACTGCAAAGCTCATTATGCAGCCATAAAAGTATACCATGAAGAATATATGAAATGATAGGTCAATGAACACTTATTTCACAATGAACATCTGTTTTTCTATTATAGTAGACATACGCATGTTGTAAACCTGTCACATAAAATAGAAATATTTCAATTTGATCTCAATTTTTTTCTATCACTCACTGTTTCCTCACAATGTAAATTCATTACAAACCAGAAAATTAGCAGAACATGTTCTAGGAATGAAAAATAAATAAGTGTTACAATATGTACAAATCTTTTATCCAAGTCTAAACAAGAAAATATCTCCAGTACATAGTCTTATGTGTTCATTTTCTTATATTTCCTTTCTCTCTTCCCCTTAAACACTGTCAGTATTGCGAGAAGGTATGCTTGAGGCCTTTATGTTATAACATTATTTATTGCTTCTAGATTGGGACCAATCACTTTATATCGTCCAGTGTCTCTTTTTGCATGTAACTGATCCTATATCTTAGAAATGTTTGATGCACCTATTGGTTTTAAAAAACATAAGTATACCAAAATTAATAGACATTTTAATTCACTGTGAGAATGATAAAAAATGTATATCGTATACTGATAAAATGTAAGACGTTTATGCTGCAAACAAAAGTATGTCAATTTGATGGTACCTGAACACTTTTGACAACATTACGCTCCAAGGGACTTGTCTGAATGCTGGATAGTGTTGCATGAACTCCTCTATGCAGGGGTTTAAATTATATTTATTTGTCGCACCAATTTTAATGCCAGTACTAAAGTAGCATTCAACCATGAAGACGCAGTGCTCTGTGTTCATATCCAGGGGAAGCTGGTTGTATTACTTATGAGCACAACCCGACTCAGAGCACTGTAATTTGCTTACTATTCTGCAAAAGTTACCACTTCTTCTCCGTAGAGGGCAATATGATTTCAAGATACACTCATTCTTGCTCAATCGAAGGGCGCGAAATAATGAATAAAAATGAACACCGTGTATAGATATAATATAATTATATATGTATTAATATGAGAAAAGTAAGTCACATGGTTAAGTTCTGAAATTTTGTAAAATCGCTGATACTAACTCAATTTCCAGCGGCGAGGTTCATCATTCACTAAATCCACCTTGTTGAAAAGATTCTCCTGAAAGTGATAAACATTTTTAGATTCAGGAAAAGCACCAGAGAGGCCAGAAATGACTACTTCTTCTCCAGGAGGTGCTTTGGCAATTTGTATTCCTCCCTTCAAGTTCTCAGGAACTTCCTCAGAAGTATTTACTGGAGCCACTTCACCATAAGGAGCCATCTTTTACTCTGTAGAGAAAGAAAGTTGTACACATCAAAGTAAGATACATAATCAAAGTATAAACTTGAAAGAAGCGTAGGGACAGTGAAGCACAAATTAGTACAAAAGTGAATCGAGAATATATTGACACATTGCTTCACTCACACTGTTTATTCACAGGACATGTTTCAAGAGCTCTTGCTCCTATCCTCAGCTGATACTCGACTAGTGCAAGTTGTAGTGGTTTCTTCTTTCTCCGTATTGTCAATAGATGGCGTGATGTACTTGTCAAAGATGTCTGGTGGTGGAGTTTCAAAATTCATGACTCTATGACGATTTTTGTTAATGAAGATTTTTTCCCATACGGAAAGGTCTATGGGGTGATTAACGTATTTTATTAGAGATGTTTCCAAATTGATGTCATGTCTAGTATTCAAAAAATGAAAAGCCACTGCTGATTTTTCTGTTTCACCATTTTTAATGTTTCTCATATGTTCTTTAGTTCTGATGTTAATATTTCTTTTTGTTTTTCCTATATAAATTTTAGGGCAAGTTTCACATTTGATCTCATAGATTCCTGGTTTTTCTTTGGTAGTGATTGAATTTTTGGGAGGACCTTTTAACAAATTTCTGATATTAAACCTATTTTGAGGTGCAAGAGTTATGTTGTGTTTTGAGAAGATTTTTTGGAATTTGTTATAGGCTGATGGGTGGATGGTGAATTTTTTAAAAAGTTTTTTCTCTTTTTCACCTGTAGGTTCTAGGGTGGTGGTTTCTTTTATTTTCTTAGCTTTGTTGAGTCTGTTAACAGATTTGTCTACTAAATTTGGGTTGAAACCGTTGGATATAGCTACTTTTTTTATGTGTAGGTATTCTTCTTGATAATCTTCTCTGTTTAGTGGAAAGTTGATCATTCGAAAGATTAAACTGTTGAAAATGGCATGTTGGTGTTGTTTTGGGTTGAAACTGTTGTTCTTAATGAAATTATCTGTGTGTGTCGGTTTCCTGTAGATACCAAAAGTGAGTTTGTTGTTCATTTTTTTGATCTTGATGTCCAAAAAGGGGAGCACACCATCCTCCTCTGTTTCCAATGTAACTTGGAATATACAAGTTTTGAATATACAAAATCCAGCTATAAAATTTACATTGGAAACAGAAGAGGATGGTGTGCTCCCCTTTTTGGACATCAAGATCAAAAAAATGAACAACAAACTCACTTTTGGTATCTACAGGAAACCGACACACACAGATAATTACATTAAGAACAACAGTTTCAACCCAAAACAACACCAACATGCCATTTTCAACAGTTTAATCTTTCGGATGATCAACTTTCCACTAAACAGAGAAGATTATCAAGAAGAATACCTACACATAAAAAAAGTAGCTATATCCAACGGTTTCAACCCAAATTTAGTAGACAAAACTGTTAACAGACTCAACAAAGCTAAGAAAATAAAAGAAACCACCACCCTAGAACCTACAGGAGAAAAAGAGAAAAAACTTTTTAAAAAATTCACCTTCCACCCATCAGCCTATAACAAATTCCAAAAAATCTTCTCAAAACACAACATAACTCTTGCACCTCAAAATAGGTTTAATATCAGAAATTTGTTAAAAGGCCCTCCCAAAAATTCAATCACTACCAAAGAAAAACCAGGAATCTATGAGATCAAATGTGAAACTTGCCCTAAAATTTATATAGGAAAAACAAAAAGAAATATTAACATCAGAACTAAAGAACATATGAGAAACATTAAAAATGGTGAAACAGAAAAATCAGCAGTGGCTTTTCATTTTTTGAATACTAGACATGACATCAATTTGGAAACATCTCTAATAAAATACGTTAATCACCCCATAGACCTTTCCGTATGGGAAAAAATCTTCTTTAACAAAAATCGTCATAGAGTCATGAATTTTGAAACTCCACCACCAGACATCTTTGACAAGTACATCACGCCATCTATTGACAATATGGAGAAAGAAGAAACCACTACAACTTGCACTAGTCGAGTATCAGCTGAGGATAGGAGCAAGAGCTCCTGAAACATGTCCTGTGAATAAACAGTGTGAGTGAAGCAATGTGTCAATATATTCTCGATTCACTTTTGTACCAAGATACATAATAATTTATAATCATATGGTATTTTTTGTGTAGCATGACTGTTTGAAATTATAGTTTAAAATGTTGCAGTAAAACTAATGTTAATAAAGAATTACAAGCTCATTTTCAAAGTACTAGATGACAAATTTTAAAATTTACTTAGATAAATTTACATCATTTAATTTTTCTGTGAGTCATTGTACCTGAATAGTTTACTTGCCCATCTTCATGTAAATTTACAGGGTCAAATAAAATATCACTATATGCAGCATTCCAACTTGTAATAGCATAAAATGGGTAACAATAATTGTACTAGATAGAGCCAACTTGAAAAATTCAATGCCATGGCTTACACAAGTAAGTTTTCAAGTTGGCTGTATCTATCCAAAACCTTAGCCTATATACAGCTAGTGTGAAGAAATGATTACTTTCCATCAATTAACTAAAATAATAAAGAGTTAAATGATGAAGCCTGTGACTCAAGTACTTACAATAGTAAACTGCCAGAAATGGTGTATCTCGAATACAAAAGCCCCTAGTGGTTTACGGGAAAATATGAGTCAGTTAGAGAATTTAATGTCATGATGGCAAGTTGGCCATGGTAGTTCATGGTAGCGACTGGACGGAAACCAGGAGATCCGTGGTTCAAATCCCAGCCGTGGCATTGAATTTTTCAGTTTGACTCTATCTATTCATTAATATTGTTGATCTTGCATCATTGTGTCACAATGAGAAACAATGCATACCATAATTAATATAATTTTGAGTGAAACTAATACTCAATGCTCCACTAATTGCTAGTATTTACCTAGAACGGGTTTTGCTAGGATCTACCTAACATCATCAGCTGTTGTCGACTAATAGACGCTGGTTTGGTGAACTCCTTGGAGACAATAGGTGCGTCTCTGTTGGTATCTTGAAGACCTTGAAGTTTGGGTTTTCTTCAGAGGTAGTGTCGAAATTAAACCATTTTCTTTCATATTTTTATGAAGATTTTTTCCCACGTGATTAATGCAGCTGGACCTTGGACACCTTTTAATAAGTGGATTTCTCGGGGTCTTTTTTTTTTTTTTTAATTTACGTCCTCCAACGCTAAGTCATATTGGATGATGAATGCAATGGGTGATATGATGCTCAAATGAGCCCAGGGTCCATAGAGTTTAGAGTTAACCAACATTCGTCTTTTCAAGATAAGGGAAAACCCCTGAAAAAACCTGATCCAGGCAACTCACCCTGACCGAGATTCGAACTCAGGACCTCTTGAACGTGAGGCAGACATGCTACCATTTACACTACCGTTGTGGGCGATTTCTCGTTCTATATCATGATTCTCCTTCCAAAAATGATATGCTACCATTGCATCTATTTGAACCATTTGTCAAAGCATTTATTTCAGTCTTCTTGAGACACCTCTAAAACATGATTTTTGAAGGCATCAACAGCTTCTTCTGCCGATGAAAATCGTTGTCCATGCAATTTATTCTTTATGTTTGAGAATAAAAAGAAGTAATTGGGTGTCAAATCAGGACTGTATCGTGGATGACCCATCAATTTGAGTTTTTGAACCTTTAAATACTCTTTTGTTAAATGAGATGTATGTGCGCTCGCTTTGTCTTGATGAGGAATGATCCTATGTTCTTGTTGGTTTTACTTACTTCACCAAAGTCTTCCAGCAAACAAATGGTTGTGTACCATTCGACATTGACTGTTCTACGTTCCTCTAAAGGTACTGTTGCCATATGGCCAGTTTTGCTGAAAGTACTTTGAAGTTTTTCACGTGCGAGCAACTTTTATTGTATTTGCTTCATCTTGAAACACACATAAAGTTGACTGCTGTTTACATTCCGGCTCATAGGCATAGATTCATGATTCGTCACCTGTTACAATTTTATATACATCTTTTGAGGCTCTGCCATTGTGTTTCTTGAGCATTTTTGTACACCAATCGACACGAGCATCTTTTGAGATTGTTTCAAATTATGTGGGATCCAATGAGTGCAAACCTTTTTCACAGTTAAATAATCATGTAATATTTTATATACACTGGTAAAACTAATGTCTAGAGCTGCCTCAATCTCACAATATGTCGCATGATGATCTTGCATTATTAGTTTTTGCACAGCATCAATGTTTTCTGGCACAACTACTGATTTTGGATGACCTTCATGAACTTCATCATTAAGAGAATGGCTGCCATGATTAAATTCGTTATATGAATGCATTTCACAGTGGCAAAGGATGGAGCTTTGTCTTCAAATGTGGAAGTTAGTTGATCGATGCACTCTTGTCTTGATAATCCACATTGAAAGCTGTAATAAATCATTGCATGAATATGTTCACAAGTTAATTCCATGATCTTGTTGAGACACAATTTTGAAGCTAATGTAAAAAAAAAAAAAAAAAAATGACACTCTATTGACAAAATGTCTGAAGTAGATTATGGTCTTAAATGTCAAACTTTCCATTGGAAACATCATTCATTGGAAACGTCTACAGCATTCAGGGTTGCCAAGGCTCAAAATATAAATAGTGTTCCTCGTAAGATGCAGAACAATATTTGATTGATTTAGCTACTGTCGGGCGATGTGCATATACTCAATGGACAATAAATACATAAACAAGGGCAAAATTGGTGGTTCTGACTGTTTTATTCAGATTGACAAATGTAAAATTGGAAGGAGGATGTATCATTGTGGTCACATCATGGAAGGAAACTGGACCTTGGGCTGATTGAAATGGATCACTAACAAAGTGTGGTGACAGCATGCCCCAATAAGTCAAGAGAAGGTGCCACCCTCTTTGCTAAATTGAGGAGCATGTGGAGTTTGCTAGCACAATCCACACCGACTACTGTGGAGAATACAGTCGCATAATGGTTTGGATTTTGTAGCTCATCCAACTGTAAATCACAGCTTGCATTTCGTGGACCCAAGAATAAATGTCCACACTAACAACTTTGTCTGACACAGTCATAAGAATGTACATTTAGCAGAGTACCTGTGACACCAAGACTGCAAAAATAGGAAAGCAATCCTTTCAAGACTGATTGAGGACATTCGGGAGATTTACCTTTGGTTTAGTTAAAATGTTGGCTTAGTTTAGATAATAGTTTAGTTACACCTTTGATGGTTCAGTACTGACCTTTTAAATATTGGCAACAAAGAGCAGGGTGATTGTGGGAGCAATGTTGGCAGCAGCACAACTTGTCTTCTAACAACATTGGCACATGCACAGTAAGTAGGTACATTTGACTCAGATTTTATACATTTTATCTCAAATGAATTTATGTATTTTTGAAAGTTTAGACTGTAATGGTTGTTTTGGTTTAGGCCCCAAGAATTGAAAAATATTTAAATATGTTTAAATATGTGGTTTAGGAATCAATATGGAATGTAAGAATAAGCAAGAAAAATTGTTAAAATTCAGTAGGTCATGAGGTGGCGTTACATGTAGATGAAATAATGTTAAGGTTTTATGATTGGCAGTTTTAAAAATGATGTAATGTGTGACGTGGACCAGTAAAAATTAAGTTTGATTGGTAGTGACGGCAACAAGTGAAGGAAAAATCAATAATTTTGGTAAAACAGCTAGGAACGAAAGTGTCTTTCGATTGTGTAATGTCGAAGAGAACAGATGTGTTTTGCATTTGGATTGCAATTGCCGAAGCGAATGGACCAAAATAGAAGTTACACAGGAAACTTATTTTCTGAAAATTGAAGAAGTGGTGACTCATGCCTCTGGTGTTCATATAAAGAATGAGCCAGCACCTTTTGCTTCAGTCTATGTCCCACAACATTATACTATTGTACATGAGAATTATCATGAAATTGACATCAAAAGTAAGATCAAAGGAGAACTAGATTTGAAAGTAATGAGTCGGTAATTCAAACACAAACATCACTTAAATTATTTTGGTTCTTAATAAAGGTCTAAAAACTTAATATAAATAATTTGTATTTGTATATACAAATAATTTGTAACTTAAAACTTCATTTATCTTATAAGGAATGATGATAATTCTTACAAATTCTCCACGATCGTGATTTCATGTAAACTTATACACATCTATCACTTATACAACATAAATTTGCAGTTTTCAATAGTTTGATTTATAGATTAATAAATATACCCCTGAATAAAGATGAATTTATTAAAGTATATAAACATATTATTAATACTGCTTTAATTAATGGTTTTAATAAAGAATTTATACATAAAAAAAATTGAAAAATTCAAATATAAAAAAACTGTTTAATGATCTCAGAAACTATTTGTAGTTGGTTTATATGTTTAATGATATTTATACTCTTAGAAAAATAAAATACGATTATAATTTTAAAAATTTACTTACCATCCTTGGGTTAATAAACATTTTCAATTTTTTTTTTTTAAAGAATTTGGTATAACTTTAGTTCCACAAAATAAATATAGTATAACAAATTTATTGCATTTCTCTATAAAAGATAAAATTCTTAGTAATAAAAAATCTGGTATTTATCAGTTTGATTGTTTCGATTGCGATAAAGTTTATATTGGAAAGACAAAACGTACTTTAGAAACCAGAACGAAAGAACATTTTCGTAACATTAAGTATAAACAGACTGATAAATCAACTGTAGCAGATCATTTTTGGTCATTTAACCATGAAATAAATCCAGAATTTAAATTATTAAAACAATTAAATGGTCTGATAGATTTAATGGTTTGGGAAAAGATATTTATTTTAAAAAACAAACATTGCATAATGATGTGTGTTTGGAGGAATTTAGTAACAGTGACGTCAAAATTAATATAAAATTATTTGTGGTTGGTTTATTGACACTCGTCACTTACTTTTTCATATATTTATGAGAGACTAGTTTCAAAGGCCCTGGCCTCCATTTTCAATCTCTTCCCAACTGGCCTGTTGGGAAGAGATTGAAAATGGAGGCCAGGGCCTTTGAAACTAGTCTCTCATAAATATATGAAAAAGTAAGTGACGAGTGTCAATAAACCAACCACAAATAATTTTATATTGCATAATGAATTTTTAAATACTGGCAGTCGATTCTGTTTTTAAATTTGTTTTATTTTCAGATTTTGGTAATACTAACAAGAACATATCAACATCTAGCGTTTGTAACGATGGCAACAGCTTTGTTTCCGGCTGAAGATGTGTATGAAATCGCATGAAATCGCAATCCTGGTGAATTTATAAGAATTATCATCATTTTAGTCAATCATTTAGTTAATCATTTCTTTACACTAGCCATATATAGGCTAAAATCTTTGATAGATTGAGTCAACATGAAAAATTCAATGCCATGACCGTGATTTGAACCACGGATCTCCTGGTTTCCATCCAGTCGCTCCAACCCATTGAGCTACCATGGCCGACGTGCCGTCCTGACATTAAAAATATCTCCATTTGACTTGTATATTTCCCCAGTAGACCACTAAGGGCTCTCGCATTCGAGATACACAGTTTGTGGTGACTTACTATCATAAGTACTTGAGTCCCAGGCTTCATCATTTAACTCTTATTATTTTAGTTAATTGATGGAAATTAATAATTACTTCACACTAGCCGTATATAGGCTAAGGTTTTTGATAGATTGATTATCATCATTTCTTATAAGATAAGTGAAGTTTTAAGTTACAAATTATTATATTTGTATATATTTATTTGCTTCACTGTTAATAGCTTCATATTTTACGTATTTACTGTATTTAAAGTGTTTTCTCTCTACTTTTTTTTTTTTTTTTTTTTTTTTTAATGTTTTGATGATATTGTTACTTCCCATAGGATGCAATATTGGAAATGAGTTTGAAAGTTAGAAACTACTTGTGCAGGACATAAAGGTGAGAGGAGCCATTATTTTTATATTACAGAATTCTGTTTAGCATTTAGGAACTGGTTTCCAGCTTTAACAAGTTGCTTAACTTTAATCAAAAGTTACAGAAGAGATGTATTTATTAGCTTGAATCCTCAAGTTTCTTTGAACTCCCACCTTTCTCAATTTGATTTTAAATAAATCTTTCTTAAACATTAGAAAGTTTAAAAACAAATACAAAATCTGAGCATTTATTTGTTATTTTCTTATATTTTTCTCTAATTTAGCTTATTTTCTGTTCAGTGATTTATTTCTTTTCCTACACTCAGATAAAACTGAATATTTGATTGCATCAAATGATTACCTGATACACAGAGTAGTTCACTGATTTGAATATAACCAAAAATGAATTAAATATGAAACTCTAATTGGGCATACGTAGTTCAACATATACATTGATTTGATTTGATTTATTGATTCATCCATTAAAATATGTACATGTTATAGGACACGTCAAATTAAAAACTAAGAACTAAAAACTAAGTACAATATTTATAATTAAGGTAGCTAACTAAATATTTACAAATTTAAAAATTCATCCACGCTGTAGAAGCTATTGGCTCTAAGGAAGTTTAATAACAATTTCTTAAATTGATGTTGTGATTCAATCTTTTTTATAGATTCAGGTAGCTTATTGTAAAGATGTAAGCCAGCATATGTGAAACTATTTTCATATATCTTTGTTTTGTGTGACTTCACAAATAAATTATTCTTTGTTCTAGTGTTGTGTATATGAATTTCAGAATTTGTTTTGAATAAACTTAGGCTTGCTTTCATATGTACAAGAGTTTCATATATGTATATACTTGGCAGTGGTAAGATACCTAATTTACTGAAGTATGGCTTACAACTAGTTGTGCTTGAGACATCTGCTATGATTCTGATTATTTTCTTTTGGTATCTGAATACTTTTATACTGTCTTTAGAATTTCCCCCAAAAATGATACCATATGCCAACAAACTGTGTATATATGAAAAGTACACTATTCTCCGAACTTTCAAGCTTGACATGCCTGTAATCGCCCTCATTAAGAAACACATTTTACTAAGCTTTTTCGTCAATGCCTCTATGTGAGTTTCCCAATTTAAATTTTCATCTAGTATTAGTCCCAGAAATTTGATAGTTTGTACGTAATGTATTTGGTCTTGTCCCAGCATTAATTTTGGATACAATTGACTTCCACTCATTTTATTATAGAAGCTTAGGGCTGCTGTTTTCTCCTTACTCAATATTAACATATTGGCACTAAACCATTTTTGAATATATTTTAGATTATTTTCATGATAAATCAAATTTAATAAAATAAAAGAAGTGGTATGTGCAACCCCCTAATTATACATCGAGCCATATAAATTTAGTTCTTATTTAGAAAACATTTACAGAGCATTTTATATTTGCTTTTATAATGCCCATTGTAGATCACTTTTTTATACCTTACAGAATTCATTTATCGTTTCCTAACACAGCAAATAACTTTGTGAACTTATCACCTACATCATGTTACAATCAGATTAATTAGTACTTCAGGAAATGAGCTCTTCTTTTGTTTCTAAAGTCAGAAGAATGAATTTACATCATTAACATACAATGGATAAGAGGAGAAATATTGACTTAATCAACTTCAGGACATTGCACTCATGTAAATCTCAAGTACTATTTGAGAATGTTGAACCACATTGTACTATTGTGACACAGACAACAAAACAAAAGTTCCTTTCTCTTGTAACGGTTGTTTTGGTGTAGGCTCCAAGAGTTGAAAAATGTTTAAATATGTGGACATGTTAAAATGAGTAAGAAAGGAAATTGTTAACATTCAATAGATCATGAGATGATGCAACATGTAAGTGATATGATGTGAATGCTTTGTGATTGGTAGTTTTAAAAATGAGATTATGTAATGTGTGACGTGGACCAGTAAAAATTAAGTTTGATTGGTAGTGATGGCAACGAGAGAATGAAAGATCAATAATTTTGGGAAAAACATCTAGGAAAGGGACGTCTTTTGATGGAAGAATGTTATGGTGAAAAGATGTAAATTCAGTGCCATGAAGAAATCTTGTAAAAGAGTTAATATCAGTTTCTGTTAATTGTAATTAAGGTAATTGTAATCATGGCAAAGTGAGAAAGCGCATCAGAAAAAATTAGCAACACAGAGATGTTTACCTCAGCTTATCGCAGATACACGGCAAGTCCAGTGTATGTATACTCTGTTCAGATGTATTCATGTCTTCTGGACAGCAATGTGTCATACATCGGCAGGCGCAAGATATCATATCCTATACACACACACAACTTCCAATTGTTCTATTTGTGTTTCGTAACTTACTGTACATTAACTTACTAATATTTCACTCCTCTAATCGACCAGAGATGATCACAGTGGTGGTCACCTGAAGGTCGATATGCCTCAATGCTCTGTCGAGTAATAGACAGTATTATTGTGAAGCTTCATATGAAAAATTGTATAAATAATATAAATTAAATTGAACATCTGGATATTTTAAAAGTAAAACGAATTTATTGGTATCCAAGTTTATTTAGAAAATTTATCCTTTTCACTCACAACCACGTCTGAAAATTCAAGAGTTCTCATAGCTCAGACTGAAGCAGATCCGGAGATTTTGTTATATACATCGATATATCAGACTGCCAGATCAGAACCAAAGATTCAGATCGGGAAGAAGAAGCAGCTCATGACATTCATTGTCACCATCAAGGAGGAGGAGCAAGAGGGCAGCAGACAACCCCAGCTGCAATGTGGGAGGACATAAGGTGAGAATAATTCTGTTACACATGATCGCTGCAGACTTCAAGAACACCATCTTCCCAACATCATCATAATCCCGCTTCACTCTTTTATACAAACATGCAGGTTATACATGTCTCTTTAATGGAAATGAATTGTTCTTCCACACTAGCCATGCATAGGCTAAGGTTTTGGATAGATGAGTTACAGTCAGACTGAAAAATTCAATGTCATGGCCTGGATTTGAACCATGGACCTCCCAGTCTCCTTCTGGTTGCTCTTAACCGCTGAGATACCATAGCCAACATGCTGTCATGATATTAAATTCTCCAACTAACTCATATTTTCCAAAACACTAGGGGTTCTCACATAGGAGATACACCATTTGTGGTGACTTACAAGTGTAAGTACTTATGTCCCAGGCTTTATAGTTAAACCACTATTATTAGGTTAATTGATGGAAATTAATCATTTTTCCACACTAGCTGTGTATAGGCTAAGGTTTTGGATAGATAATTTCCATCAATTAACCTAATAATAGTGAAGCCTGGGACATAAGTACTTACAATAGTAAATTGCCACAAATAGTGCATATCTCATTGTATATGAGAACCCCTAGTGGTTTACTGGGAAAAATATGATTCAGCTGGAGAACTTAACGTCATGTTGGCCCTGGTAGTTCAATGGTTAAAGGCAACTGGATGGAGACTGGGAGATCCATGGTTCAAATCCCAGCTATGACATTGAATTTTTCAGTCTGACTCTATCCATATCTTTTTAACATTTATGTCTTGTTGCATGGATCAGCTTGTGCTGTTTATATTATCCTTGATGTACAGAACAGTTACCTCTCAGTCAGCTAGTAGCTGTGTCTCTCTGGTTCCTTCCAATGGCAAAAGCCAATGACAGCTCAGTTGCCCAATTCGACTCCTTCACTGCACAATAGCTTTGCATTTGCCATTCTCAAATAGTGCTTGAGATTTACATGAGTGCAATGACCTGAGGTTGATTAAGTCAATATTCTTCTGCTCGTCCTTTGTATGTTAATGAAGTAAATACAGTCTTCTGACTATTGAAATTATTCCAAAAGGAAGAAGAGTTCATTTCCTGAAGTACTAATTAATTTGATTGTAACACGATGAAGGTGATAGTTCAAAAATGCTATTTGTTATGTTAGAAAACAATAAATGAATTCTTTAAAGTATTAAAAAGTGGCAAATGGAAAAGAAGGCATAGCATGGATGAGAGTAGGAATAATATATCTAAAAGGGTTGAGAAATAATGAGGAAGGAATATGTGAATTTTGTGGAGATGAAGAGAGCACTGTTCATTACATGTTAGAATGTAAGGAATTTACAAATTACAGGAGCAAAATATGGGACAAGAAGTGGGACTGTGTGAGCAAAGATGTAGTGGCAGTACGCATGTTAACGGGGATGAGCGAAAAGAAAAATAGATGTATAGGAGAATTCTTATATAAGTTAAGAGAAAAGTGGATTAGGGTAAAAGAAGGGAAGGTCAACAAGAAATGACAACAAGCTGCTCAGGAAAACCAAGGGCTTATGGCCAGGGGACCTGAGTCAGCGAGTAAATCTTAGGATCAACAATTTCATGTATTTGTACAGGATATATAACAAATGCATGTTCGATGTTAAAGTCATTATAGTGAAACTGTAATGGAAACTGCACAAATAAATATCAAATATCAAAAAGTGACAGTACTGCTAAACTTAACAATTCAGAAGATGCTAATTTAGTACCTTTTTCCTTGCTCTGTGCAAGATGATTTAAAGAGCAAGCAATTATATTATCTCCAAAGAAGAAAAAAAATGGAGGTGATCCTTCTGGGAGGGAGCTGTACAACACGAGTTACCTAAAACTTCTACCACAAATACTCTGAAACAAAAATAAGAATTCATAAACTACTTTCACAGACATGAAGGCAAGGTAAGGACTTATTATGTGAATTTCAACACAAGTTTGTGATATTTTTAAATGGAAATTCTCTATTTTTTATATATAATTGATAACCAATAAAGTAATAATGGTGTTATCACATTGCAATAGGTCAAATATATCCTAAGAAATTGTAAAATGAATTTTATTTTAGTTAAATGATGGAATTTAATCATTTCTTCATACTAGCCATATATAGGCTAAGGTTTTTGGTAGAGTCAACATTAAAAATTCATGCCATGGCCAGGATTTGAACCATGGATCTCTTGGTTTCTGTCCAGTCGCTCTTACCCATTGAACTACCATGACCAACTTGCCGTCATGACATTAAATTCTCCATTTGACTCTTATATTTCCCCGGTAAACCATTAGGATGAAAACCAGGAGCTCCGTGGTTGAAATCCCAGCCATGGCATTAGTATACGGTTAGTGTGAAGAAATGATTAATTTCCATCAATTAACTAAAATAATAACAGTTAAATGATGAAGCCTGGGACTCAGGTACTTATGATAGTAAGTTGCCACAAATGGTGTATCTCGAATGCAAGAGCCCCTTGTGGTTTACTGGGGAAATATGCGAGTCAAATGGATAATTTAATGTGATGACAGCACGTTGGCCATGGTAACTCAATGGGTAAGAGTGACTGGACAGAAACCAGGAGATCCGTGGTTCAAATCCTGGTCATGGTATTGAATTTTTCAGGCTGATTGTGTCTATCCATGAATTTGATGCTTGAGATGCCAACAAAAGAGGCAATGGCTGGTCTCATTGCTGAGTTAGTAGATCTCCTGCATCCTGTTCAAGCGGTCCCTGGTTTATTTTCTAGCTAGAGTACGGGTATTTTTCTCTAACCAAGATTATTCTCTATCTCCCCCAGAATCTAGAAATATAAATTACACTGTGAATGTATGTGTGATCTAAGTATGCATAAAACAGAGAAAATCCAGAAATCCAATGATAAGTGCATATGAGTTAAAACACATGATAGAATGTCCCAAAGCTAAAACTCGCTAATATAACCATTCCAATTAAAGATGGGGTGTAAAAGATCAATAATAAGGGGGAGAGGGGCTATAAAGCAAACCTTTACAAATAAACTACAACACTCGATAACTAACTTTACCTATCTGTTTAATATTGTCAAATCCTCGGGGACATTTCATGATGCTTTCATCACAGCTTCAGCCGGTAGACTAATTAACATTTTAATCATGCTGCCATCTATTGCAGGCAAAGCAAACTTATTGAAGAATCTATTGGTAGTATTTCAAAATTCATCATGCAACTTTTATTTTTCAAAATAAATATTTTTTCCAAACCATTAAATCTATCAGTCGATTCAATTGTTTAATAATTTAAATTATTACTGATATTTCTTGTAATTAATTTGGAAAGTGGTTTCAAGATTTTCGTATGATTCTTTTAGAAACACAGAATATGTAAATAGTATTGAGGAAAATTTCCTTCTATTGTGCAATAAAATGGCTTTTAGATTTCTTTTCAAGTGTCAATAAATAAGTGCTGGTTGTTACTATTGTACATATAGTATGATTCTTGATAGTTTAATTCCCATTTGTTGATTAAACCTGGTACATCATAACGGTAAACAAGTTGGCCTTTCATCTTAAAGAAGTTGGTAAATTCTTGGTCTCCTATACCAGGAAAATGTGATGTCTGGAACCAGCATATATTCTCTTCCAACTTTCATCCAAGTAATTTGCTCTTGTTTTTGGTAACAGATATGTCTCTTAAGTCGTTCAAATCTTCTTGACTAAAATGCTTTCACTTGTCTTCAGTAGTGTGCAATGAGAAATCCTCATCTCTATTAGAATTTTCTGTTGATCCAGAAACTGATTCTTTGAAAACTGAAACCGGTAGATCCGTGGTTCAAATTCCGGACATGTCAATGAATTTTTCAGGTTGACTCTATCTATCCAAAACCTTAGCCTATACACAGCTAGTATGGAGGAATGATTAATTTACATCAATTAACTTAATAATAAAGGTTTAATAATGAAGCCTGGGAATCAAATACTTACAATAGTAAGTCACCATAAACAATGTATATCTCGAATAGGAGGACTCCTAGCAGTTTACCAGGAAAACATACAAGTCAGTTGGACAATTTAATGTCAGGACAGCATGTTGGCCATGGTAGCTCAAAGGCTAAAAGTGACCTGATGGAAACTGGGAGATACATGGTTCAAATCCTGGCCATGGCATTGAATTTTTTGGGTTTACTCTATCCAAAACCTTAGCCTATACACAGCTAGTATGGAGGAATGATTAATTTCCATCAGTTAACTTAATTTTCAGTTCTGAAAATTTTCTTCTTCTTTTCTTCTTTTTTTTTAATTTAATTTAATTTGCTAATGGGATGAAAGTGAACCACTTGCCCATTGTCAAATTTCTTCCAGATTCCTGAATACTGGGATGTGCAGCACATACCTCATGGGCAGTGTCTCATTTCTCTGACTTTCCTTGGTAAGATAAGGAATGACATTCATCATGTAATAAGTTCTGGAATCATAAATCCTTATTATCTTGATACTGTACTTGTCTGGTTTGGAGCCAATGTAAACACTAAATGTTCAGTGTCTCTGAAATCCTAAAAGCTGCCATCTGTGGTGCATCATTCTCATGATATGCAACTTTCTGTACAGTTCTTTATTAACAAGTCCCACAGTTCTATTAGTGGGGCTAACTTATCTTTAGCTAATTTATCTTTAATAAGAGCTAAATGATGAAGCCTGGTACTCAAGTACTTACAATAGTAAGTCGCCACAAATAGTGTATCTCGGATGCGAGAGCCCTTAGTGGTTTACCGGGGAAATATACGAGTCAACTGGAGAATTTAATGTCAGGATGGCACGTTGGTCATGGTAGCTTAATGGGTTAGAGCAACTGGATGGAAACCAGGAGATCCGTGGTTCAAATCCCGGCCATGGCATTGAATTTTTCATGTTGACCCTGTCTATCAAAGAAGTACATGTTTATAAAGAAACAATAGAAAAGGAGAAGATAAGAATATTATAAAATCAAGAAGATAAACTTAGTAATATTTGGCATGGAGGGAAAGAGAAAGAAATGTCTTGAATGATAATGGAAGAAATGCTTGAAAAGGGCAGCTAACAACTGGTACGAAGGGAAATCACAGCAAATTTTAGAAATTAAAATAAAAGATAACACAGCTAAAGCTATTTTAGAAGAATTAGAAACATATAAATGAACATATTTTGAACAACGGAAAGAAAATGAGAGGAATAAGGGTTTTTGTACTATTACTTCATATATGTACAGTGAATATACAGTTAAAATATTTAGGTCTTTGGAAGTTTGCCTACGTGAGTCTGTTTGTTTCATTCCCATAATTAGTCTTATTGCTCTTTTTTGGAGAAGGAATACTCGGTTAATATGTTTTAGCACAACATACCCACACTGTTAACTCATATGATATATGCGGGTATATCAATCCATAACATAACATTGTCTGTGTATTAACATCCACTATGTTCATAATTTTTTTCATTACGAATAACCCTGAGCTCATTTTGTTGCATATATGATCAATGTGCTTGTCCCATGTTAGGATTTTATTCACAATTAGTCCTAGAAAATTTGCACTATCAACTGCATTTACTTCCCTGTTTTCAATTCTTATCTTTGTATTTGATGGCGATCTGTTCTGTGGAGTTTGAAACTGAATGTAATTTGTCTTATTTAAGTTCATGTGTAAGTTATTGGACCTAAAGTACTGTATAACTTGTGTTGTATTGCTTACTGTTTTATTTTCCAAAGCTTGCGAACTTATACCTGTATTTACTATAGATGTGTCATCAGCATACATAAATATTTTCCCTTCACTGATATTTGGAAGGTCATTGACATATAAAAAGTAGGGGGCCGAGGACGGAACCTTGAGGCACTCCATGTGTCACCAGTTTACTATTTGAATAGTGTATTCCAATATCTGACGGAAAATGCATGAAAGTTTCTAATTCCTCTTTTCCTTTATTAAGTTATTTATAACTTTTAAATTCAAACCTCCGTGTGCCTAGATGTTATATATAAGGAATAATCCCTTATATAAAAACATCTATGTTGTGAATAATGTAATGAGGAAAGACGAATCATAAATTCTATAATATACAATGTATGCTTGCAAATTTATAACTAGTACAGAAAGTGATGTGACTCATCCACATCAGATTTTCTTCATACCAATATTCTTACTCACCTAAATGGTTGCCTTTACTTTGTTTTTATGAGCTCCTATTCACTTAAGTCCTGAGTTGATAGAAAGAAAATGAAATGACTGTTTTGTTAACACAAACAATTGAAGCTATAAGAGCACACTTGACCAATAGGTTCACTGCACTGTTTGAATACAAGGTGCATGATCAATTTTATTTAAGCATAGGTTCCCACACTGACAGTGGTAGCTTCCTGTTTAGGCAAGAGAGCAGATCAGAGGTCAAATGCAAAGAAATTTGATCACATATTTGCATTGTAAATAAAATGCTACATTTACATTTGCACTCTCCCTGAGGTGAGATTAAGCATGTGGAATTAATTAAAAAAAAAAAAAAAAAAAAAAAAAAACATGTTTCCTCAGTGCATCATTATGAAATGTGACCTGTAAGAAAGCAGTTATTCAGTAAAATAACTGGGCTCTGCATTTTGTAAGTACACACCACAGTTTTGAAATCTAACATTTGTAATATACTATGATTCAGTTCAGATAATAATACAAGAGTCCTATGTTCAAGTATTACATGCAATAAATAATGTATTGCACTGTATTCTTTTTTTTTTTTTTTTTTTTTTTTTTTTTTATATATTTATTCATCCCCTATATTTCATACAGAGAATACATAAACACAATACTCACAGACAAAGGTGCATGTATACTTTGTTACATTAACAGTGAATAAATCATAGTAATCAGTTTTACATAGCTTAGACACTCCCATATGGCAATTACGGCCTTCAGGGTAACCTTTTTTTCATCCATATGATCCAAATACATAGGATACGTCAACAGGTTTAACAAATACAATCTGTACATAACAGTATTAAAATAATAAAATATAATAAAATATGCAGAGGGTACCTTTACTATTTAAGCTTTAATTTAACCTTTTATACTCATCTATAGAGTAGACTGGGTTTTCTACAAGGTACTTTTTAATTGCTTTAAGTTTAAATTTTTCTTCTGTTATCTGTTTTATTTGATTCGGTAAATGATTGTACAATTCTTTAGATTTATTTTCTATATTTTTGTTACTTAATGTTCCTCTTAATCTGTTTAAGAAATAATTTTGTTTTGTTCTTGTGTTATGTGTATGTATGTACATGTTTTTATTTTGGTTGCTAGAATTTTTTGTTACGTATTTAATGCACTCATATATATACAATGCTGTAAATGTTAATATATTTAATGTTTTATAGACATTTCTACACGAATCCTTCCTTTTTAATCTACAAATTATTCTGATGGCATATTTCTGGAGTCTTAATATTCTTACCATTGCTTTTTTCTGTACATTTCCCCATAATACCACCCCATAGCATAAATGAGAGTGTATGACTGCATAGTAAATTTGCTTTAGAGTTTCTCTATCCATTTGTTGTGCTGCCTGTTTTAAAATATATAGCCCCATATTTATTTTCTTTACTACTTTTTCAATGTGTTGTTTCCAATTTAGTTTGTTATCTATTATTAGTCCAAGGAAGTTAGTTTTTGTTACTTCGAGTATTTTTTTATTATCTAATGTTAGTTGCATATGTGATTGTGTTTCTTTGTTTAAGGTGATTTGCATCCATTCTGTTTTGCTTGTATTTATTACCATGCCTAGTTTTCCTAACTCACTACTAATTTTTTCAAGTATAAGATTGGATTTATTTTGTACTTCACTTTCCGTTTTTCCATTCACTATGATTGTGGTGTCATCGGCATATCCAATGGCCAATTCCCCTGCATCTACTACTGTTTTGAATATACTGTTTATATATATAAGGAATAAATAGGGCCCAAGTTTTGAGCCTTGGGGTACACCGTAAGTTATTTTCTTAAATGAGGATCTAATTTTGTCCAATTTACCATTTGAATTATGTATAATTTCCACACACTGCTCCCTGTCCTGAAGGTATGATTTCAGCCAATCTAATGGTATGCCTCTTATCCCATAATTTTCTATTTTGGTAATTAGTTGATTTATGTTTACGCAATCAAAAGCTTTTGTCAGATCCAGAAAAATTGCCACTATATGTTCTTTCCTGTTTAATGCATTTATAATGATGTCATTTCCTTTACATATTGCCTGTACAGTTGATTTCTTTTTTTGAAAACCGAATTGATAGTCTGAAATTATTTTATATTTCCTACAAAAACCTTGTAACTGATCTAGAAATAGTCCTTCTATTATTTTTGAAAAACTTGAGCACAATGTTATAGGTCTATAATTTTCTAATGCTAGTTTTGACAATTTTTTCTTATATATTGGTCTAACTATTACTTTTTTTAGTGCTTTAGGAAATGTTCCTGTTATAAATGATTGATTACTTATATATGTAATTACATCAGCAAGTTCGTATTTACAGTACTTTAACATTTCATTTGTGAATTCATCTAATCCACACGAGCGTTTACATTTTAAGGCGTTTATCTGTTTTAAAGTTTCCTCACATGTTACTTCACGTAATACCATTGAGTTAGAAATACTGTTCTCAAATTTTTGATCAGACTGGCACTTTATGACACCTAAGGTCTTTACTACATTGATGTAATAATCATTAAATTTCTCTGTTAAGGTTATTGGGTTCTCTATTTGTTTATTTTCAATCTCAATCTCTGTATCTGTGAGAAGTTGAAGAGTTAGAACTTACTCTCTTATTGTACTTAACTTTTACTAGAGCTTGAATATTTTACAAAAAATTGCACTTCCAGTCTAGTAATGCAATGTGAATGCAATGAGTAGAAGTAAATTTTAAGAACTCAAAGGGAGAAATTGAAAAGATACAGTCAGACTGGGGATATGTAACACCAGGTATACCTCAAGGTTCAAAATTGGGACCATTTTTATTTTTATGACCTTTTTGAGTTGACAAGGAAGCATGGTGGTACTGTAATAGGATATGCAGATGATATAACCATAATAATAAATGAGTCTACAGAAAGATAAGTGGAAGATAAATCCTAAAAATAATAAGACAATATTTCTTAAATTTAGACCTAACGACAAATGTAAATAAGACATGCTGGATACAGTTTGAACTCAAGAAGTGTTCAACAAACATAAAAATTACTTATTGATTTATAGATGAGTTGTATTTATTACACATCGGCTTCACTTAGTTACCTATTTTGAGGACATGTTTCGCAAACCATCATTTGTATCGTTGGCTCTTATGCCATAAAGCTTGAGCCGACAATGCAGACGATGGTTTGCGAAACATGTCCTCAAAACATGATGTGTAATAAATATGACTCATCTATAAATTAATAATTATTCCACTTCACTGTGGTGTTCCAATACAGTTAAATTTCGATATAAAAATTACTGTTGATGATGAAAGTATTCCACAGACATACCAAACAAACTTTTTGGGGGTAGTAACTGATAAATACCTAGGGTGGAAGCAACACATAGAACATGAATCTGAATAATAAAAATAATAAATAAAGGTATATATATAATGAAACAAGTTAGACGAACTATGGATAATAAAATCTTAAAACAAGTGTATTATGCATTTAACTATTCACATATAAAGTATGGGATATCTTTATGGGGTAATATAAATTCAAAAGAAGTGTCAAAAATATTCAGATTACAAAAGAAAGCTATCTGAATAATTGAAAATGTGGATCTAGCTGTAGGTAGATATTTAAGAAGCATAATATTTTAACTATTCCATGCATATACATATATGAAAGCATTAAATATGTAATAGAAAGGAATACATGTAAAAAGAACTGTAATGTACACCCATGTAATGTAAGGAATAAAGCTGAGTATTTCAGGACCACACTAAGGGGAACACTAAACAACAGATCATTAGCAAGTATTGGAAAAGACATGTATAATAGATTGTCAAGAAAAATAAAAAATACTAAACTATGTAATATTAAGAATATAAAAAGGTATTTGTCAGAACAAGCTTTCTATAGTGTGGAAGAGTACAAAACAAAAAATGAAAAATAAACAATGTACATTTTACGTAGAAAATGAAGCTAGCTACAGTGATTCAACAGTTGATTCTATTTTTAGGTTTGTTTCGTTTTCAGATGTTGGTAATACTAAAAAGACATAAGAAGGCCATGGTAACTATTATCCTTGACAACAGAGTTTATCTGTGGACTGAGGATGCAAACAATTTGTTTGTGAAATCGATTACCATTTGAAAAGAAGTATCAACAACAATTTGTTAAGATAAGTGAAGCCTAAGTGGCAAATATTTTATTTTAATTTTTAAGTAATGTATATAGTAGACTTTTAGGTATAGATTTTATGTTTTCTTATAAAATTACGTATCCTCTGTATGAAACATAAGGGATGAATAAATTGAATTGAATTGAAAAAAGTTATAAAATTCACTTATATGCTGTATGGTAAGCTTCTTTTATGCAGATAATATTTTTGAAATTTGGTTTTCTCTGTATTAAATAAAAATAGAAAAATAATTTAAAATTGATCGGAACCTAAAATCAGTGTTTCCTTTAAAGATTAATTGCAATGCCTTCATTTTTCTAGAATGATATATGATAGCAGAATTTTGTAACTTGTAATATTGCTTACTCATGCTAAAATAATAAAAGACTTAGTACTGATGCTTGTGCTACCTTAAATTATAACTTCGTTGTTTCTTATAAGGAAAACTTGTTTTTGGAAGATTGTTGATAATTTGATTTTTATCCCTAAAATGAGACCAATGTATTTAAATGTTATTCTTCATATCCTATTATTTTTAACTTTCCAAGCAAGAATTGTTTATTTTTTTATTTTGTCAGTTTGAATGGCTCGGTTAAGTGCTGGTCTACTGATCCCACGATAGTGGGTTCAAATTGGGGCCACATTGATGGTTTTTAAGTATGCTTAAAAGGGACAAACACATATCAATAGATTTAATGCCATATAAAAGTACTCCTATGTGACAAAATTCTGGCCCACTGATAGCATAATGATTATACCAATTAACCCTTTAATGTACAAATTATTTTGCTACTTACACTGCTTTTGCTGTACTTTCTAAACCGGTTTTCATACAACTTTCTGTGGTACCTCAACACAATCAATCGAATAACCATGGTCGTTAAAGCAATAGGTAATGGACTGGCCATCCACTCAAAGCCAAATGTCGGAAGTTCGAATGTTGGCAACTGCAGTCAAATGTGCCTGTGATAAAGGACGGGGAGGGCCCATGTAAAATAATCAGTGTGCTGGCACACATGGATGTTGACAGGGTATCATTTTGTGTTTGTATAACTGGCAAACGGCAGTACAATATTATAATAACAAAATAACCACACTAAAACATTTTTCAAGGTGAATACAAACTAATGCTGCCTTACGGCAATACCATGCACTAAAGGGTTAATAAACAAAATATATATTTTCTAAGCAAGATTTTAAGCTTAATGGTATCAAATGCTTTTAATGAACTAAGTTCTAATGCAAGGTCCCTCATGAACAGAAATCATAACTTTTGCCATTACAACAATTTTTGCCAGAACTTCCATGTTATGGGAAGATACAAAAAATACTGAAGTATTGATAGAGTCGACATGAAAACTTCAATGCCCCAGCCGGGTTTTGAACCACGGATCTACTGGTTTCCGTTCAGTCACTCTTACCCATTGAGCTACCACGGCCAATTTGCCGTCATGACATTAAATTCTCCAATTGACTCATATATTTTCCCAATGAACCACTAGGGGCTCTCGCATCCAAGATACACCGTTTGTTGCAACTTACTATTGTAAGTACTTGAGTCCCAGGCTTAATCATTTAACTCTTATTATTTTAGTTAATTGATGGAAATTATTTATTTCTTCACATTAGCCGTATACAGGCTAAGGTACTGGATTGATAGTCGACTGGGAAAATACATGAGTCAGTTGGAGAATTTAATATCATGACAGCAAATTGGCCATGGTAGCTCAATGAGTAAGAGCGACTGGATGGAAACCAGTAGATCCGTTGTTCAAATCCCGGCCATGGCACTGAATTTTTCATGTCGACTAGCAATCCAGTACCTTAGCTTGTATACGGCTAGTGTGAATAAATGAATAATTTCCATCAATTAATTTAAACACTGAAGTATTTCTAAAATATAAATTAACTGTACATTTCAAATTAGAGTTGTAGACTAATTTAAATAATTTGTTAAAGATTCATTGTCATTTTGTTAAAACAAATGATTTGTGGAATCTTGGAATGCACCCCTGAAAACAGTCACAACTCCAGCCTCTGAACACTGTCATCTTACGTAATTCACCCTGACTATGCTTTCCCACCCCAAATTTTTCATTAACTGAGTATTCATTTACTTGCACAAATCAATCCATTAGCATCACTTGGAGAGATTTTCTCTGTCTTGACTAGTCATTTTTTCCTGATAAATGTAACTGAGGAAGACTGAAAATGTTCAGTTTGCTTTCATTAGGCATTAAATTTGATCATTACAGCAAAATGTGATGAAAGAGGTGGCATGAAATGAGTATCTACTATTACAACACTTTGTATATCTAGTACCTATTTTGTGAATACCATGATCAAATATATTAGGAAATCTGGAGAATTAATTAGGAAATTAAGAGAATTAATTCTCTCTTTTTGATAATTTTAAGGTGTTTTGGCTTTATAATGCAAGACAGCAAAACTATTTTCCCATTTGCCATATCTAATAAACATTTTCTAGTTACAATTAGTAGATGGAACATTGCGATAAGAAACATTCTTATAACATAAGAACAACATTAACATTAAATACAAAGTGGGAGAAGGCAAACTGAGTACCAAGTCTAATAGCAAACTTTATGGCCAGGATCAGAAATGAGCAAATCTGGTATAATTAATAAAGAGAAAAGTAAATGAATGATAATGATCGGAAGGTAAAGTTATTATCACGGAAGGGCTGAAAATCTGGAAAAAAGTACCATACTTAAGCCAATGTGGCTCATTAACTTTGGTTGCAATCCCTGGAAGGGGTGAAAGAGATAAAGATCTGAAGAATGACCAGATTCAGGAGACTGTATGCAAGTGAAGACAGGTTCTCTTAGCATTTCCAATTTGAATGCATCCTATGGCATACAAGTCAGCCACAAGAACCTTGGAGGTCCTTTAAGGGAAGCCACTCACAAAGGGTGGGTTGATTAGTAGCCTGACTGATGCCAGGGAGAAATTTTCACAAAGCTCACCATCAATGCCCAGCTGCAACCCACTGAATACCACTGCCTGGTCCTTCAACCCTGTAACAGATGGTGAAGGAAATTACGGGTGTAAGAAATGATGGACAGGAAAAATGATCATGAAACAATTCCTCTTATATATTTTGATTAACGTAGGTTTAGGAACAGTTTTTACAAATTTAACTCGAAAAAATGACTTAATTTAAAAAGAATGAGAATGAAAATTTTGCATTGTAATTACATAAGAACACTTCAGTTGGTTTAACTTTTAACAAAGTATTTCATAAATTTTAAATTGGTTTTAAAATTTTAGTTAATTGATGAAAATTAATCATTTCTTCACACCAGCGGTATATAGGCTAAGGTTTTTGATAGAAAAATTTAATGCCATGGCTGGGATTTGAACCACGGATATCCTGGTTTCCATCCAGTTTGACTTTATCTATCCAAAACCTTAGCTAGTGTGAACAATTAATTTCCATCAATTAACTTAAATAATAAAAGTTTAATGATGAAGCCTGGGACTCAAGTACTTACATACTAAGTTGCCACAAACTATGTATCTCCAATACAAGAGCCCCAAGTGGTTTACCGGGAAAATATATGAGTCAATTGGAGAATTTAATATTATAATGGCACATTGGCTATGGTAGTGCAATGGGTAAGAGCAACTGGATGGAAACCAGGAGATCTGTGGTTCAAATCCTGTCCATGGCATTGAATTTTTCACTTTGACTAACTATCCGAAACCTTAAACTATACAAAGCTAGTGTGAAGGAACGATTCATTTCCATCAATTAACTTATATTAAATTTGTATTGCCTTTGAATGATAAATTCATCAGCTCTGTTGTGCTTCACAGTTCAGGAACTATTTTATTGCAATGATTTATATTTTCGTGTTAAAGATATAAAGATATCTCAAGAATTTTATAATATACACAATTAATTCAGAAATGTAACAATATTATAAACTTTCCATAAATTCACTAACAGAATAAAAGCGGTGGTCTAGGAAGTATGCCAAAACTGACTTTTTAAATGCTGAAAAATTGCAAGTGGTTTTATTGGCTATAGGCAGTTTATTAAAAAAAGTGATTCCTTGGTTTATTACACTGTTTTGATGAGCTCTTGTGTTACTTCTATGCACATGAATATCCATTCTCTGTCTAGTATTATGATTATGAATTGTCATTAAAGATACAGTGGCCATTTCCTTTCATTAAATTTGTCTTTGTAAATTTTAAAATTTAAAAAATGAAAATACATGGGAGAGGTAAGATTTTAAATTTTTTAAATAATGGTCTGCACGTAGATGTTGGTTTAACTCTTCCAAGTATTCTTAGAATTCGTTTTTGCATTATGAATAATGATTTACAATGTGGTGAATTACCCCATAATGTTATGCCATATTTTAAAATGGAGTGAGCACACGCAAAATACACGCTTCTGAGAGTTTTTATGTTAACTATATGTACCAGTTGTCTGAAATTATAAGAAATTGTACTCAGTTTTTTAATTAGATGATCAACCTGTGTCTCCCACTTTAGGTTACTCTGTATCCAAAGACCAAGAAATTTAGTTGTATTTACATACTTAATTACTTGATTATTACATATTAATTGTGATTGTACATGCACTCCTTTATGTATATGACTTCCAATAAAGGATGAGAGTAAGTCTCAATCTTTCAGTCTTAAAAGAATTAACCACCACATACTAGAAACAAGTGTCACTTTATAAATCACTGTAGATAGGAATGTTGGACACTTCATATACAGAGAAATACCAGCAATGAAATTAGACTTAACAATTACTTCATGACATGGAGGAGTAAAGAAAAGGAAACACCTTCTCAGAAAATGCATTCAGAGGTTCTACTACGCGTACAACTTTATCCATTATGGTTATATGTTTGCAACCAGCTAAAATTATTACTTGTAATTAACACTGTTTCATTATTCAATTAAATTTTACATATAGAGATAACAAACATCCTGTTAGAGGTTTTAAGTGTACCATTAACATTAAAATAATTAAAATTGTATACATTTATATAAGATCATTGACAATTTCATGCTTGCTTGCATAAGCCGGCAGAAAAATTAATTTTATATGACATATTGAAAAACCTATATATGTTTTCTGACTTCGAATTCAGTTTTTAATATTTTGGTATTCTTAGAGGTATTAAGTATATTGTCACGACCCCATTATCGCAATAGTGCGGCTTGTGCACACAAAGGAACTGCTAAAGATAGCATGGACATAAAGGTCTGCCGAAACAAATAAAGTGAGATATATGGAAAATTCTAGTGACATCTTGATTGATAGAGAACATTCGGTTTCTTACTTTCTTGGAAGTGTTGAAAACAGTGTTGTTATGATAAATTAACTTTAAAGAGAGTCGATTAAAGACACTAGACAACACTTACTTTTAAATTTTTCCGGAACTAGTTTCAGAGGCTTTGCCTCTATCATCGGCCAGCTCTCGACTAGTTCCGGAAAAATTTAAAAGTAAGTATAAAAATTATTTGTGGTTGGTTTATTGACACTCGTCACTTACTTTTTCATATATTTATGAGAGACTAGTTTCAAAGGCCCTGGCCTCTCATAAATATATGAAAAAGTAAGTGACGAGTGTCAATAAACCAACCACAAATAATTTTTATATTAATTTGACGTCACTGTTACTAAATTCCTCCAAACACACATTAAAAGTAAGTGTTGTCTAGTGTCTTTAATCGACTCTCTTTAAAGTTAATTCGGTTTCTTGTTTGTTTTAGAACAGTCTAGAATTATCAATGGAAATATCAATTATCAATTATCAAATATCAATTATCAATAAGAGATCGTGACACGCCAGTGGAATAGTTGTAAACAGAGTTGTAAACAGAGTGTAATCAGAACTGAGTATCGTGCAACTGTGAACGCTTTTGTTTGTGGTCAACGACCTTGGAAGATTGTATTTGTGTATGTTACCTAATTCTGCACTGTAAAGATTGACCAGAGTGTATTTCTACGGAAATAAATAACATTTTGAATTTCTGCAAATTGGACTTTTAATTCTACAAACCCACAAAGTTACAATATTATTATTAATTATTATTATTAATAATAATTATTATTATAATTATAATAATTATTATTATAATTATAATAATTATTATTATAATTATAATAATAATAATAATAATAATAATAATAATAATAATAATAATAATAATAATAATAATAATAATAATAATAATATTATTATTATTATTATTATTATTATTATTATTATTATTATTATTATTATTATTATTATTATTATTATTATTATTATTATTATTATTATTATTATTATTATTATTATTATTATTATTATTATTATTATTATTATTATTATTATTATTATTGCTCCATCACCAGAGAGAATACTGCAGGCAATTACAACAATGACAGTCAGACCTTTGAGGTTGAAAATAGAAACAATTGCTCATGAAACTAGCCCCTCAAAAATTAAAAATTAAGTGATATTTTTGTAGTGTTTAGCATCCGCTTTTACTACATGCTGCTATGCACGTGGTGACACTGATACATGAGATGAAGTTGAGCACCGGTGGACTGAGATGGCAGAGGAAACCAGAGTAACTGGAGGAAACCTGCCCTGATATTGTTTTGTCCATCACAAATCTCACATGCCTGGAATCGAACCCAGGCCGCTTTGTTGAGAGTCAAGTGTTCTACCCACTCAAGCCATGGCATGGCCATGAAAATTAAGTGATGCAATGTAAAAAAGCATGCCCACAAAATTTAATTAATTAGGATGTCACTGTTACTTAATTCCTCCGAATATCAGTTAAATGCTTTAGTATTATTCATTTTTGAAACATTTATTAAAATGTAAGACTTGAAGCTTATGCAGTGAGCATTATTGATTAAGACTGATAATACAAAAAGCCTTAATCAATATATTAAAATGCTTCAAAACATGACTGAAATCCCCATATTTCACTTAGAATACCAAAACAAAGATTTTTTAGTAATGGATATAAATACTTTTAATTCAAACTTGTGTAATGCTCCTCTCTGTGTTGTGGACATAGTGTGTCTGCATCACATTCCAGAAGTCCTGAGTTCAAATCTCGGCCAGGACGAGTTATCTGGATAAGGTTTTTTTCTAAGCTCCATGGACTCTGAGCTTGTTTGAATTTCACCCATTTCAACCATAATCCAATATGTTGGAAGATATTAAAAGCTTGTTAAATTAAAAAGTATGTGTTACATACACATAAGTTTCTCTAACCTTCATCATTTACTCTGATATAACTCCTACAAACTAGATATACTGTCTACCTCCCTACTTATAATTAAGATATACTTTTGTAAAAAGGATTAGAAAGTTAGAATTCTACACACAGCTAATGTAAATGTTACCATTTGTAAAAATAGTTCAATATAAATTTTGTTGTATATATGTGGGCAATAAAGGAAACTGAATTGATAATCATTGTTTAAAGAGAAGGATAATACAGGCCAGCCTAGAAATTTGATACACTTTCCACGACATTATGAATACAATTTAATAGCAACAACACTTCAAAAAATAAAATACTGAAAAATTCAAAGAAATAGCAAAGAATGCCTTAAAAATGGTTGATGCGAATATATGAATTAAATTGTGTATTTTAACGAGAACTACTTTGTGTCTATATCTTGATTTATAGTCATTTAAAATTGTAGAAAATTAGTTCAGAATAAAAAAAGCTAACATACTATACTTTGCCAAACTAAAAATTAATATTTTATCTGTGATTTAAATAATTTTAACATACAGTTAAAACTTGTTTCCCGGACCTCTTTAACCCGGACCAGTTTTGAAAAAAAAAAAAAAAAAAAAAAAAAATAGATAGATAGATATATAGATAGATAGATTGATAGATAGATAGATAGATAGATAGATAGATAGATAGATAGATAGATAGATAGATAGATAGATAGATAGAGTCAACATGAAAAATTCAATGCTACGGCCGGGATTTGAACCACGGATCTCCTAGTTTCCATCCAGTTGCTCTAACCCATTGAGCTAACATGGCCAACTTGCCATCATGGCATTAAATTCTCCATTTGACTTGTATATTTCCCCAGTAAACCACTAGAGACTCTCGCATTCAAGATACACAAAATAATAATAATAATAATAATAATAATAATAATAATAATAATAATAATAATAATAATAATAATAATAATAATAATAATAATAATAATAATAATAATAATAATAATAATAATAATAATAATAATAATAATAGTAATAATAATAATAATAATAATAATAATAATAATAATAATAATAATAATAATAATAATAATAATAATAATAATAATAATAATAATAATAATAATAATAATAATAATAATAATAGTAATAATAATAATAGTAATAATAATAATAATAATAATAATAATAATAATAATAATAATAATAATAATAATAATAATAATAATAATAATAATAATAATAATAATAATAATAATAATAATAATAATAATAATAATAATAATAATAATAATAATAATAATAATAATAATAATAATAATAATAATAATAATAATAATAATAATAATAATAATAATAATAATAATAATAATAATAATAATAGTTAATAATAATATTAACTAAAATATTGTGACTTTGTGGGTTCGTGAAATGAAAAGTCCAATTACACAAACTCAACAATGTTCTTTATTTCCACCGACTTACAGTTAAACTCTTGCCAATTACACAGAATTACGTAATGCACACAATTACGATTCACCAGTTCGTCCGTTACAATTTCACTTGCACTCGTAATTACGTACAATCTTCCGATGCTCTCACACAGTCTTCTCGTCGTACACTAGCACTGCATTCTTACACCAAGAACTGACTGACTGACTCACTAACTAACTCCTCTTGCACGACGTGTAGCTTATATAGGGTCCGCTTGCCGGTCTGGAAGGTTCTCCATTAGATGAAATATCCTGTAAGTTCGAGAACACAGGTGGAACAGAAAGAGACGGCGCAGTGATGTTTTTTGTCCCAGCCATCCCTTCTTAACGCTATAAGACAAACGAGGGGGCGGGGCGAACACCGACCCGTCTGCTGCTTGCCCAGTCTACAGGGTGTTCCGACGCTCGGGTGACAATATTAAGAGTAAAATGATGAAGCCTGGGACTCAAGTACTTATGATAGTAAGTCGCCACGAATGGTGTATCTCGAATGCGAGAGCCCCTAGTGATCTACTGGATGTGAATAGGGGCGCTCAACTACGGCGGTCATCAGCGTGATCTACTGGAGAAATATACGAGTGAAATGGAGTATTTAATGTCATGACGGCAAGTTGGCCATGGTAGCTCAATTGGGTTAGAGCGACTGGACAGAAACCAAGAGATCCATGGTTCAAATCCCGGCCATGGCATTGAATTTTTCATGTGTTGACTATCTATCAAAAACCTTAGCCTATATTCAGCTAGTGTGAAGAAATTATTAATTTCTATCAATTAACTAAAAAACAAAAAACAAAAAAAATATAAAGTTTAGCGTAAAAATGAAGACTTGTCTTACAGACAAATTGCTATTCTCAGTAGGTATATTATTCGAATTCTCCTGACAGTGGGCGAATTCACTGCACACACCCCACCTGCTTGGAACCAGCTTGGAAGAGAAACTTTGATAAAGTTGTGGCCTAGTATGTGTGTCTTGCCAGAAAATATGACTGAAGAAGTAAAAATAAGTGTGAAAGAAAATTTTATCTGCATTTTTTAAAATATTAATGGCTGTTCCAATGTTGAAGAAGACATTGACAACTGGTAGTATATCAACAATGATGGAGGTTATAAACCAATTACAGATGAAGGCATTGGAGAGTATTCAGATACAGACAGCATTGATGAACCACCACTGTGGTTATGACCCATGCACAAGCAGTAGTAAACATAGAGAAATTGATGCTTTATTTTGAATCAGATGAAACATTGCCAAATGAACTTATAATGTTAAAGCTAATACAAGATCACGCTGCTCATAAGCAATACACTAAACTGAGACAACAGAAGCTCGCTGCCTTTTTAACTGCCAACTAATTTGTATAGTTATATTGTGTGCAGTGCAAATACACAGGTTATTACAGTACATACATTATGTGTTTTTAGGTAAAGTAAACCGATATTAATTTCTGAACTCCATTAAAAATATTTCGGTGATTTACATGTGTTTTTATATTGTTTTTCTCTCATTTTCTGGATAACCCAGAGTTTTTTTTTTTTTTTTTTTTTAACTCAGATCGGCCCTAGTCTCAGTTGATCAGGTAAATGAAGTTCTATTGTATTGTATTGTATTTTGTTAAAAATCCTTAAGAGACCTTTTTTGAGAAAATAAAAAATTTAAAAAGATTGTTTATGTTAAGAGTAATTTGGTTTGTGGAGGTATTCTTTAAAATCTTTTTCTTGCATCTCTGGAAAATGTAAAACTTAATCAAGTTACACATTTATCAGACATTTTATTTTGAGGTTATGTACAACCACACACGCACAGATTCTATTTTGTAATTCAGGGGTCTCAAAACATGCATTTCTGGTAAAATCTTGGCTGTACAATACAATACCTTCTCTTACCTACTAGATAAAGATGACAGATACATTAATTTTTTTTTTTTTTTTTTTCCAAATTATGAGTCAGCAAAGAATCTGAAATTTCATTAACACTTTTCAGGTATTCCAGAGACTTAATCTTCCACTCTGTATGTAACTGGTGTTCTACTCGACATCAAATTGACGTGGAGAGACCACATTACATATGTGGGAAATAAAGTTAGCAAAAGAATGGGTATGCTCTACCCTCTCTATAACCGACGATCGGTGATGTCTCTGCCTACAAAACTGCTCCTGTATAAGCCAGTACTCCGACCAGCCATCACATACGCTAGTGAAATATGGGGAGTAGCAGCCAAGTCTCACCTACATTGCCTTGAAATTCTACAATCCTGATTCCTCCGCATTGCCACAGACTCCCCTTGGTACATCCCCAATCTAGTTATCCAACGTGACCTACATATCCCCACAATAACAGACCCTTTGACTTCCTTCTATCAAAACCTCTCTCACAACTTCAACTGCCTCATCCGCGGTCTAGGTGAGTATGACATTGATCTTGGAGAGCGCTACAAACGCCCAAGACTGCTTTTAGACACATAAAATAACACATCAGATGGCTTATATATAACTTCAACTTCATTTTCTGCCACATATTATCCTTCCTTACAAAACACCACACTGTCAGTAGAGGGCCTAGCCCTGATCTGGCTTGAGACCGAAGGTCTGACATTCACATCTTCAATGTCCACTCGTTTGTGTGTGTGTGTGTATGTGTGTAACTGAACAATAAGAAATGATATTAGCAATTCTAATACTAATATAGCATGTACTGTATAACCATGAATATGTTTAACTTGAGGAAGTGACCTATGCTAACACTATCAGCACAATAGATCATCTTCTTATTGCCAACTAAAAGCAATTTGTACTGTGGAAAATAACCACAAATATGAGCTAGAACTAAGAATTCAGCCTAACCTAGTGTATCCACATTTCTAAAGCTAAAGATGCAAGTTTTTACTTACATTTCATTAATTTTTATATTTGCCCTACAAATTTTTCTTAATAAGCCTGTTTTTCTGTCTAAATTATGTTAATTATGATAAATAATGTTTAGATACCAATTAAAGATGTGCAAATACTAAGAAAGTATAACTATATATAGGTAAAAAGCCAAATGATGTGGTTATACCGTTATGTTCTTGTATTAAGCAGATATATAGAAATCCAGTAATATATTTATTAGATACATTGATATCACTTTAATATATTACACTCTGCCATTTTCCTTCCTCTGCAAATACAATGAATTCCTACTCGTGTATAAAACTCCTCTGTACCAACTTGGTTATTAAATACAAAAAAGATATTAAATTTAAAGGGAGTCGATACACTAAACAACACTTACTTTTAATATATCGAGATTTAACTGTATTGGAACACCACAGTGAAGCGAAAATTTAATAACTTACTTTTAAATTTTTCCGGAACATGTTTCAGAGGCTTTGCCTCTATCATCAGCCGGCCATCGACTGGTTCTCATTGGTGTAGTTGACGATATTTTGTCACAGGTCTCCTCTGGTGGCGGTTCAAGGAACTTGCTGAACAAATCTTTCTGGGGGAAGTCGAAATTGAATACTTTGTTCCTACAAATCTTCATTTCAAAAAATAGGAACAAAGTATTCAATTTTGACATCCCCCAGAAAGATTTGTTCAGCAAGTTCCTTGAACCGCCACCAGAGGAGACCTGTGACAAAATATCTTTAACTACACCAATGAGAACCAGTCAATGGCCGGCTGAGGATAGAGGCAAAGCCTCTGAAACATGTTCCGGAAAAATTTAAAAGTGTTGTTTAGTGTCATTAATCGACTCCCTTTAAATTTAATTTATCATAACAACCCTGTTTTCAACACTTCCAAGAAAGGAATTACAAAAAAGATATTCCTAAAAAACAAGAACAGCTAATCACATCTCCATAGAATTAGTTATCTCTACCAAATATAGGAAGAAAGGTATATCACAGAGTACCAGCAAAGCATAGAGCAGTCTTCGATAAGACATCACAGTGTCACTCAGTTCAAATATAAACTCTTCAAGTGGAGTATTTGAGCAATACTGTAACTCTCAATAACCACACATAGATAATCTCTGCAGTGCTCATTGACATAATAAATGTTAACCATACACATATACACACAAAATAGATTTAAAGGAAGATTTTATATATTCTTTTTCTATACTTGTGTGCCTACTTTTTATATGTACTTATGCTAAGTAACTTGCTTACCACCCAACCTGTAAAAGGTAGTTGTTACCTGGAGTAAAATGAATATTTTAGTATTAATCAAATAGATTAGAAATACCTTCACATAGTCCACTCTGTTACTACTACTTGGCTTGCTTTAAGCCAGCCTGTTCAAGAAAAACCAGTTTCCCCCTCCCCTTCAATGCTGACCAAGCTTCTGGAAAATTGCTTAGCAAACACTTTGCTCAGGGTATGACTAACTCTACATACCAATGATAAACAATTCTCTCTGGGGATTAGCAAAACTGGAGCGAGAAAGAATTGTCATCTAAACCCCACAACATTGCAACAACCAGTAACTGCTAGGCAGTTACAAGCGCAATTTAATAAAACTTCCATTTGCCATAATACTTAAAGCAACAGTCAACTGTTAGTTATGTTGCACAGCACTATTCTATTTGAGGGAAGTTTCACCTACAGTGGTGTCCTGTATAATCACTTACTAACCACGTTTAAAATATCACCAACAAATTCAAAAGTGGAATGAAGAATGTTTTAGCGCATGTAAAAATTATTCCTAGCAGCAAATCTGTCAGAATATTATCATATTCTTTGATTATTGTATATACAATTTCTACTATTACTTTCTTGGAAGTGTTGAAGTCGAGAGCCGGCCGATGATAGAGGCAAAGCCTCTGAAACTAGTTCCGGAAAAATTTAAAAGTAAGTGTTGTCTAGTGTCTTTAATCGACTCTCTTTAAAGTTAACAATTTCTACTTCTTATTTCCTATTTTGTAAAACCCCACATGTGTAAATATGACACATCCAATAACATGTAGTTATATGTTTAGTTGGGTGATGAAAAAGTAAATTTACATCTTACAAACATAGACACAAGAAGAGAAATTTGTCTACCAAAACTGCATCCCCTAATATTAAGTCATGCAAAAATGTGCATTTAAGCAGTAAGAAAATGAGAGCAGATAGACAACTTACAAATGCGGACAATGTGAACTTCCATTATGTTATATGGAACTTTTTTTTTTTTTGGAATAGCATCAACAGCCAAATATGCAAATTCAAAATTTGGTAAGTTGCATTCTTTAAACGTTTAGAAATAAATTAGCAAAAGAATTTCTTTTATATACTTTTAGTTTATGTTGTATGACTTTCTCTTTCCAAAGGAGTACTAGTTTCTTCTTTAGAAACTCTAGAAGAATGATCATTTAAAAAGTGCAGTTTTTGCGACCATGCACTAATGCTTTAAATGGGAGTGACAAAGGGTGAATTTGTTACCAAACTAAGAGTAGTCTGGGAAGCAGCTTGGTAATATAAAGGAAATTATTTTGCTATGTGTGCTGCCATGCGGTTAGGTTAGTTATAAATTCTCATAGATACTTACATGACTTTACCTGCTAAGTGCTGATTCTAGCATAGAAAGCAGCAGCATACAGAAACTTTCCTTTTTTTTTTTTCTATTTCCATCGCCTTTAACTGCACTGGTCATATTGGTGGCCGTTCTCCTTTGGAACATATTGATGGCGTTAACTGGTAATCGTTGGGTTCTAATCATTCGTACTTCCAGATTTTGGGGAAGATGGGGAATCACCTTGGTCAAAGAAAAATCCCCACCCCCAGCCAGGAATCGAACCTGGGACCCCTAGCACAGCAGGCAGGTGCTCAACTGACTGAGCTATGGGGCCAGCCAGAACCTTTTCTTGTTAACAGCTGCAGGGATTAAAGAACTTGCTTTTCGTGAAATATTCTTACTTAGTTTTATGTGCATGAAGTATATTTAGTTACATGCATTGTTATTCAATATAAATGAATGCATTTTGAACAAATCTTCAGAATAGAAAAGCATTGAAAAGAATTACAGATGCCTTTCACTTAGAAAGTCTGAATGTCTGAAAAGTAAAAGGCATTTTAACACCTCTTGAAATCTTTCAGGTTCTTTGTTCTATGGGAGTGTGACATTGAACAAACATTTTTGCTGGACCTATTGATTTTTAATGAAAAAAGTTTATAAAACCAGATATTGAAATCATTGACAATTTTAAAATTATTTGAAAAATGTTGCATGTCTGGTATGGGAGAATTTTCTTGAAAATCATGTTGCATCCTTGGGAGATGCCGAGACATTGGTGCATCTCATCCAATATAAGGAGGCATTTTATCCTGCATAAACATGGCAGTGTGGATACATCCATTTCGATGGATGCTTCTGAATAACAAAATCGGACAGCAATCAGTGATATCTCGGTGCATTTAGAGTAGAGACTACTGTTATTCCAGCTTCAAAAAATTTGTAGCCCAGTTTTGAACCTTTTCACACTGTCTCTTTTGGTTAGCTTAAAGGATCTCCTCAAATGCATGTGAATCTGCAGAAGCCCAAACATATCAACAGTGTGGTTAATGGTAACAACAGATACAAATGGGCTTCATCACTCCAAAGAGTATACCAATACTTTCATTTCTATCTGAGCTTAGAAGAGCAGTAAAAACTACACTCTATCTTCTATCTGGTTTAGCAATGAGTAAAAATTACCACACAAAAGGAGTAGTGAACAATCATTATGTCTTTCTAGCTGTTTCAACTAAAGTACTTGGTGCTCTATTTTAAATTGTACTCTGATCCAAAATCTGAACTTAATTTGAAACCATTTTATACATAATAAATTAAATTAGATTGGAGTGTCTTTCTTGACCACCTGGTACAAGGACCAAGCTGAGCACATTAGACTATCAAAGTTGCTGTTACCTCACCAAAACTTTCAAGCACTCCTTTCTGTTCATCTCATCCCTGATAGTGCAACTGAATATGAAAACATTCACTTTTTAATGAAAATATTTGCTCTACTTAGTGTATAAGTGTTGAAAAATATTCTGTACACAATGCGCAGAAATGTATTTTGCAATCTATCGAGATTTAACTGTATTGGAACACCACACTGAAGCGAAATAATTATTAATTTATAGATGAGTCGTATTTACTACACATCTGCTTCACTTACGTACCTATTTTGAGTTATTAGTTGGTTTTTATGTTTTTCTATGTATATCCTCTCCCATATGACGAGTTCACTATGTTTTTGTACGTATTTTAGTAATTCGGTGCTATCTTCAATTTCATGATTTTCAGACCAGAAATGAGCTGCTATTGCGGACTTATCAATATTTTTGTATCTTAAGTGCCTGAAGTGTTCTTTCTTTCTAGTGCCTATGTTTCTTTTTGTCCTCCCTATGTAATTTTTTTGACAGTCTTTACACTTAATTTTGTAAATGCCTGACTTTTCCTCTGGTTTTATCTTATCAGTATTATTACTGTTAAGTAGGTTTTTAATGTTGTAATTGTTTTTTGGTGCTAATGTTATATTGTATTTCTTGAATAATTTTTGGAACTTTTTTGTGGCCCAGGGGTGGTAAGTAAATTTAGCAAATCTAATTTCTTGTTTTATTGGTGTGAGAGCTATGATCTGTTTTAATCTCTTTTGAAGTTTGAATGATTTTAGTTTTTTTATCTACAAGGTTTTTTCCATACCCATTTTTAATTGCAGTTTTTAAGATTCAAAATAGGTACGTAAGTGAAGCAGATGTGTAGTAAATATGACTCATCTATAAATTAATAAGTATTTTGCAATGTTTATCTTACGTTCTTGTTTTTATTAATTTGTATATGTACTCCTTTAATCTGTATTTTATTGCTAGATATCATTGTGTCATGGCCAAGCTGTTTGCAAATCTTGAAGTACTTAATGTTGTCTAGACATTGACTTTACTTTTTTTCTCCTCTGCTTCTATTGGATTATATGAATATTTTTTTAATACTATTTATCTCTAAAACAAATTTTTATTGGCAACACATCTGTTCATTTTACTAGTTATTTCAAACGTGTATCTATGGATCTGGGATACCAGTTTATGCCTGAGATAAACATTGTATGTTCAATTAATACAATTTTGAGTCAACCTAATACTCAATGCTGCATTTATTGCTAGTATTTACCTAGAATGTGTTTCGTTAGGATCTTCCTAACATCATCAGCTGTTGTCGACTAATGGATGTTGGTTTGGTGAACTCATTGGAGGTGATAGGTGCGTCTGTCAGTATCTTGATGAACTTAAAATTTGGGTTTTCTTCAAAGGTAGTTTCGAAATTAAACAATTTTCTTTCATATTTCTCCATGAAGATTTTTTCCCACATGGTTAGTGCAGATGGACCTTGGACACTTTTTAATAAGTGGATTTCTTGTTCTATATCATGATTATCCTTCCAAAAATGCTATGCTACCGCCGATTTATCTATTTCTTTGTTCCTAAAATGCTCTTTAGGCCTAATATTCAAGTTCCTTTTTGTTTTTCAATGTAAAAGTTGTCACAGCCTTTGCAGTTTATCCAGTACACACTTAATTTTTTGTCTGTGGGTATCTCCTTTGTATTATGTGATTTCAAAACATGTTGTACACTAAATTTGTTCTGTGGGGCCAAAGTAATAGTGTGCTCTTTGAAGACTTTTTGGGAAAGGTGTGTAGCTCTGGGATGATATGTAAATTTTCTGTATGAAGTTTCATTGCTGATTGGGGAAAGAGCAGTCACTTGTTTGCATCTTTGTTGTCTTTTGAATTTATCAATTTTCTTTTTGACCAATTCAGCACTGAACCAATTTAAAAGACAACAAAGATGGAAACAAGTAACTACTCTTTCCCCAATCAGCAATGAAACTTCATACAGAAAATTTACATATCATCCCAGGACTACACACCTTTTCCAAAAAGTCTTCAAAGAGCACAATATTACTTTGGACCCACAGAACAAATTTAGTGTACAACACCTTTTGAAATCACTTAATACTAAGGAGATACCCACAGACAAAAATCAGGTGTGTACCGCATAAACTGCAAAGGCTGTGACAACTTTTACATTGGAAAAACAAAAAAGAACTTGAACATTAGGCTTAAAGAGCATTTTAGGATCATCAGGAACAAAGAATAGATAAATCAACGGTAGCATACCATTTTTGAAAGGAGAGTCATGATATAGAACGAGAAATCCACTTATTAAAAAGTGTCCAAGGTCCAGCTGCATTAACCACGTGGGAAAAAATCTTCATAAAGAAATATGAAAGAAAATTGTTGAATTTCGACACTACCTTTGAAGAAAACCCAAACTTTAAGTTCATCAAGATACCGACAGAGATGCACCTATCGCCTCCAATGAGTTCACCAAACCCACGTCCATTAGTCGACAACAGCTGATGATGTTAGGAAGATCCTAAAGAAATGCGTTCTAGGTAAATACTAGCAATAAATGCAGCATTGAGTATTAGTTAGACTCAAAATTATATTAATTTTGTGCTTCATTGTATCATAGTCCTTACACATTGGAATACTGTATGTTCGTTTGGTACCAAATGTAAATGGAATCAGGAACAACAGAATTAGCTTAATTCTGAAACTCTTACACTCCGAGACAAAAATTCATTATATTCACAAAGGTGAAACAGTTAACAACTTGTAAAAAATGTACAAATTATTATTTAAAGCAAGACAATATAATAAAAATAATATTTACATTTACATTACAATGCTTGAGTATGTGCTCACCTGCAGCAATAACTATTTCTTTCAGATGATAGCATAGCACCATTGCTAAAATAGAGGATTGGGCATAAGTCATAGTAGGATATTAAAATGCATTATGGCAAAGGTATTGGAACAATATTTTTAAAATATTACATAACATAGATAGGAATATGCCATTTTGCTATACTGGGCAACAAATGTCCATGTTTGAAAATGACACCTGGTAGGTGCTCGCCATTACAAGCAACACATTCTTCCAACTGCTGAATAAAAGCATGCATCACATTATGCAATATGACCATTGCAATGTTTTTCATGGATTGGAGAGTTAGTCATGATATCCTACTGTAAGTGGCACCGAAATATCCTTTGAACCGTAACAGGCAACTCATTTTAGTTAATTGATGGAAATTGATAATTTCCTCATACTAGCCGTATATAGGCTAAGGTTTTGATAGATTGAGTCAACATGAACAATTAAATACCATGGCTGGAATTTGAACCACAGATCTTCTGGTTTCCGTCCAGTCGCTCAAACCCATTGAGCTTCCATGGCCAACGAGCCATCCTGACATTAAATTCTCCATTTGACTTGTATATTTCCCCGGTAGACCACTAGGGGCTCTCACATTCAAGATGCACCGTTTGTGGCAATTTACTATCGTAAGTACTTGAGTCCCAGGCTTCACCATTTAACTCTTATTATTTTAGTTAATTGATGGAAATTAATAATTTCCTCATACTATTTCAAAGGTGACTCGTTCTTAAAATAACTCTCTATAGCAAATGCAACATTATTATTTGTTAACAATTTGCTAATGGCAGTGCTTTCTCAATTCAGTTGACATTTGAAAACATTGTCATCGTACTAAGCAATACATATCCTACTATGACTTATGCCCAACCCTATACAACTTTAAAGGCTAGCAAATGGCTTAATTAATTAATTTTTGAAAATGATAAAATAACTACTCAATGATTACTATATCATTTTACTTGCAAGAATTTTCTCTGGAAAAGTTCAGCATATTTTAAAATGCTAGCCATATTTCACCATATGTTGATTATGTATTTCTACTGAGAGGCAAAATTTTGCTGCTTCACTACTTCTTGGGTAGCATCACAAACACTGTTACCTAATAATCATATAAAATATTTTAAAAGAGGTCAATTCTTGTAGAAGTTCACAATAAAACTCTATAATTTTGACTAAAATTAAAAAAATATAAATAAAAATAATACACAAATCACATAAATAATATATCTTTGTATTGAAGCCTGATAAACTGTTCTTCAGCCTCTTTCTAAATTCAGATGCCAGACCTTAATTTCTTTCTAAAAATAAGAACAAGAAAATACAGTTATTATTTTTAAATATGAAATAATCACAGATGCAATGTCAATATTCAAAGGACTTTAAAAAGATATAAATTTTTGATCTCTATAATAAAATTATAGTAAATGTGCATATTCTACATCTATTTATTGTTGTAGGTAAATCCATTGTTCATTAAACAATAAATATTTTTGCCAGTTCTGATGAATGATAATGTACAAGTGTGCATTCGGTATACCTGAGAATTTGACTCTAATATGCATATTGCTGTGTTTTCCACAGACGTTTTTATTGTATTACACTCATTGCAGTACACTCACACACACACAGAAACATGCAGTATATTATAATTCACAATACTGTAAGCACTTCATGTGATTAGGTGGGAATGAATGAAAACTTAGGCAGACCGTAATTAACACTGTGATGAAGATGGCTGATGGCTAAAATTGGTACTGAACTTCTTACTTGTACCAGTATTAGAAGATCTGCTAGTTGGAATTGGGGGAGGTGGTGGTTTAGATGCCCTAGATCTGGGACAAGGTGGAACTGCTGCACTTGGATCTGTTCTGGGCATTCGATTAACATCTTCTTGTGCTGTACCATTTCTATCCATAGCTGATACATCTTGTAGAAAACTGACAACACGAGTAGCTTGCTGCTGTCCTTTAGGGTCCCCTGAGTCCTGTCCAAAATACATGACAGATGCAGAACTAGCCCTCTGAAGTAAAGAGGACATAGCATTACTAGGTTTATTATAACTACCTGCACTACACTGAGAATCAGCAATAGAACGTCCATCTCCTTCATCACGTCGACTTAACTCACTACATGGTGAACCACCCCCTCTTTGTTTTCCTTCTCTTTCTGCAGCCAATATTTCTGCTGCAGTGAGATCAGCACCACTTTGTTGAAATTGTTGTAATGCACTAGAAGATAGCCAAGGTTTACTTGGCTTCAGCGTATTTTCCGCTTGCTTTCCAGTTTCATCTGAAGTGCTTGAAAGCAGTCCTAGCTTATCTAACAGTGCTTCACTTCCATTTTCGTCCATATCCTGTAACTGCATTTCCTTAGCAGCTCCTTGAGAACTACGTGGAGGAATGAGTAACTTTGTAAGAGGTGGAGCAAGCCCTAGTCCAATGCTGCGTTCATGATATACATCAGATATTGTTGGTGTAAGTTCACGGTTAAGCCTGCGCAGCTGTGTAGCAATGATTTGATCCTGAATACTACTAGGTCCACTGCCACCACCAGGGTTGTTTGATGAAATGACGTCCGGTGCCTCATCAAATGCTTTTGTGATAGGAACAGAGCGATTTTCCACCTCTGTGGTACCTCCAGAGTCAGAAGCAAAAAAGTGTAGCCTAGATTCTTTGTTATTACTGTTTGCTTCTTCACTTGCACTAAGGGACAATGGTTTCCGAGGGACTGTTGCTCCTAAATTTGATAGTTCTGTTCGTACACTCAATCTGTCTAAGACAGAAGAAGACTGAACACTAGCTGCTGCATTTCCACTGCCACAACTACTGCTGCTACTAGTACTGGGAAGTTTTAGAGTAGCTGAGTTATGGTAGTTATTTGATGAGCTGCCACGTGAAGATTTGTATGAAGACTTGACAGGACAGGTGCCACCAAAGTCCGAGTCAGAGCTATGGGATTCAAAGCCCCCTGATACCACTGAGAGATTATTGACAGTGTTATAAAGTCCAGCAGGAGGAAGAGGATGCAATGAATCAACTATAGGGGGTGGTAAAGGAGGAGCTGGAGCTTGACGAGGAGGTGGCAAAGGAGGAAGAGGATGCATCTGTCCAGCACGTCGAAGGACTGTAGCATGGCCACTTCCTTCCCAATCTGTAGCTGAACTGGCACTGCTAGATGAATCAGGTCGGCGATGGTAACCTGATGAACCACCTGTAAGTGAATGAGGTGCATCCATGTATTAATACATGAAGGATAAATAGAGGGCAAATAAAAGATCCATTTATCCTTTAGATTCAAAATTACAGAACAGTGAAGGAAACAATATTTTGTTATACTATGCCAAAAGTTGTTTACATACAAAAACAGTATAGAAATCATGTGCTTATCCCACATTAAGAGAAAACCCATTTTTAACTAAAATATTTTGCTCAGATTTGTGATCATGCAACTTCTTCTTAATATTAGTGCATTAAGATTTTCAGAGCACATAATGCTACCTTCCCAATAACAGGCAATGTTATACCTTTTGGATTCTTTTAAATTAATTAGTTTCTGAGCCTCACTTCGTATTCTGCTTTAGTTCACATTAAACTTTAAAAGTTGGCAGCTGTGCAATCATGCTTTCAAACCTGTAAACTTCAGTATCTCTGTCACATTGAGTTCTAATTGATTTCCACTTGCATTTTAAAATTCATTGCATGGTGTGCTAAGTTGTGTTCTCTTTTCTCTTTGGTAACACTTTGTGATTTATATTTCTCATTTGAAAAAATGGCTTCTAAATGGAAGAAGCCTACCATCCACAACAAGATTACAATAATTCAAGACATGGTAAACAACAGCACAACTTCTTTGACTGATATAACAAAGAAATACGATTTGGCTCCTTCCACAGAACATAGGATATCTTTGTAAACAGAAAGATGCTATTCCGACCACAGAAGTAAGAGTGCAGAACCATGGTGAAGAAGCAAAAGAATTTTTGCAGCTCTCAGTTTTAAGAAATATAAAAATTTCAAGAAAACGTTTTGAAGCCAGAAGAAGCAATAATGTATCTATTGATGGTAACAATATGAAAGAAACAGCTCACCAAATGGCATTAACTTTACAGGTGGATAAACTTTGCGCTTCAAATGGTTGGCTAGATGAAAAATGGCATAATTTTAGTTAATTGATGGAAATTAATAATTTCTTCACACTAGCTGTATATAGGCTAAGGTTTTTGATAGCGAGAGTCAACATGAAAAATTCAATGCCATGGCCGGGATTTGAACCACGGATCTCCTGGTTTCCGTCCAGTCGCTCTTACCCTTTGATCTACCATGGCCAACGTGCTGTACTGCCACTAAATTCTCCATTTGACTCATACAATTCCCCGGTAGACCACTAGGGGCTCTTGCATCCGAGATACACCGTCTGTGGCGACTTACTATCGTAAGCACTTAAGATACAGACGGTGTATCTCGGATGCGAGAGCCCCTAGTGGTCTACCGGGGAATTATATGAGTCAAATGGAGAATTTAGTGGCAGGACGGAACGTTGGCCATGGTAGCTCAAAGGGTAAGAGCGACTGGACGGAAACCAGGAGATCTGTGGTTCAAATCCCGGCCATGGTGTTGAATTTTTCATGTTGACTCTCGCTATCAAATGGCATAATGTTTCATTGCAAAGAATGTGTGGTGGAAGTGCAGATGTTACAGATGACTCCACTGAGTTTTGGAAAAAGAAGACCTTGCCTAATCTCTTCCATGGTTATGCAAAGGGCAATTTCATGAAATGGGATGTTCGGCTCTTCTTTCTAATATGCAATGCGTCAATTTTTTTCTAAGTCCTTCAACACTTTTTGATGTTTTTATATACAAATATGATTTTTAATATAATTTCTTTACTTTTTAGTGCAATTTCGTGTTGGAGGACATTCTTTTAATGTTATTAATTGCTTTTTTATTTACTTACTACCTAATGTAGCCATATTGAAGAATTCAGTGCAGCCAAACTATCCTTTTTCCTCCACTGAATACAATGCTGCCAACAGTCTTACTTGTCCCTAAATTACACTATCTAGCAGACTAACACAAAGTAGTACCTAAATTACATCTAATTGTAGTCCTCGCCAGGACTACAAATGTTGGTATGACAATTTATCTCTTATGTATTGGTGAGAATACAGCCTTATGAAATCGTCTAATAATTTGTAGACACTCTGTATAATAAATTTATTAAGATTAAGTATAGGAAGGTTAAAAATAACCTTCAGGACCCACTATAGTATCTGCCTGAGAATGATACTAAACTAACTTAGTAGCTGACAAATAGTCATAACAACTGATTCCAAATCATATCACATTAATAACCAATAATTTTGCAACAATATATATTTAACTAAATACCCACCATGATGAAGTGCAGGAACTGGCTGCCCTGTGGTTCCACCATCTGCTGGTGGACATGAACCATCTCCTGCAGCACTATATAAGTTACGGATGCGAGTTTGATGTGCCAGAGTAAGAGTAGCAACACAGGGAGAGGTATCTGGTGCTACTACAGGAGGGCTAGGAGTAAAAGCTGCATCACTTTCTCCACCACCACCTGGCCTCCCAACCACCTAAAGAAAATAATCCATCATTATTCACCCTGAAAGTAACTGCAAACTTCATAAGAGGCACATAAATACACACACTAATGGTATAATAAGCACCCTTTTAAGAGCAGTTTTAAATATTTACATATAGTATTTAAGTATCCGGTTATGACCAAGTTTTTGAATCTCCATTTTGATAACTTTAGCAAGCTATTGAGTAATTTAATATAAATTTTGTAATAACTTGCAAAAGGGAAACAGACATCATTAAATCCACACTTCTGTTTACTGAATTCAGTAATGCATAATCAACTCCTGATTTTCTGTATAAATATCATGGAAAACTTGCACAAAAAAGAAACATAAAATACTATGATCCCTATTATTGAAATACTTTTGAATTTTGATATTTGGTAACCAATATCATTATTTTTACAGTCCCTCCAGGCTTAAAGTGGAGATGCACATATAAAGTTTGGTTGTATCACTTGTGCCACTTCGTCCACTCCCCCTCAAAAAGATTCTGTTGGGGCTGCAGCCTTTTCACAGCAAATACTTCAGCCCCAATGAGAGGAATCTCCTATTAGCATTGGCACAACTGTAGCGCTTCTAGCGGCGAAATCAGTTGTTCCTGATACTGTGTGGTTACAGCTGATCAGTTCAAGTATGGAACTTCAAGAGACATACAAGGCATGCTTTAGCAGTAACAGAGGCTGTAGGACTACACTATTATATCATTTTCGGCCTATTCCAAATTCTGTTTTTCATGTATTTGTTTTCGGTGAGTATTAAGCAAAATTATCATTACAGTCCACCTTGCTAAACAAACATTCAACAAGAGAAGTTTCAGGAGAAAGTATTATTGTAAGTTTGGTTGAATGGGGAAGGTCTGAATCTGTGAAAATACAAAATTAGCACATAGAAGAGAATACATATTATTTAAAATGAATTCTTCTATTTTATGAATTCCTGTTTATTCCTGGTTAGGGGTTTCTGTTTTGAGTAACCAGCACGTAACACACTCCACCAATAAACAGTGGTAATATTCTCTGCAGTCAGCTGTTTACGTGTGACTCTTACCAGAACTATCATATCTTTCACTGCAGCTCATGTTTAAATGTTTTGGAAGTTAATTATAGTATTTATACACCTCATTTATTACTTTTATACATCAAATAAGTGATACTATATGCAATGTAGTAACAAACTTTTTCCACTAGCTCAAGAAGTTATGCTATGGCAATAATGCTGACATCCATACAAACTTTAAGGCTAGATAAAGAATAAGTTTTCTAATAATATAATTTTGAGTCAAACTAGTACTCAATGCTTCATATATTGCTAGTGTTTACCTAGAACACTTTTGTTAGAACTTCCCTAACATCCTAAACTAATGTCGACTACTGAATTTTGATTTGGTGAATTCCACTAAGTAAAGTAGATATTTTCAATTTTTCATGGACAAATAATTTATGAAATCCTCTATATTCCTAAATTTTGTATATCACGGAAACTCTAAAGGATAGACCTGAGGAAAATGTAAAGCTTTTGAGGCATTAACATCTCCAAATCATGTGCAACTATTTCCCTCAAGTTAAGTAGCTCTTTTGTTTCTCATTAGATCACATATAGAGTATGTAACATCATGACTGCTCAACCTACGTTTGTAGCAGTTGGCTGCTGTCTCAGCCTGCTATTTAAAAGAACAGTGTTTTATTATTTGTTAATTACTGAATATTCTATGATGATGTCATTAATTTCAGCAACTTCATTGTAGGACAAGCCAGTTTAAGTTGCACTTGTCAGACTGAGCTGAAAAGTAAGCATTGAATAAATTATATAGGGAGAGTAAGTAATGTAATTATTACAGATCTATAGCCTTTAAATCGAGTTTTCCCAATTATAATGATCCAAAGGTAAGAGCTTTCCACATATATAAAAATAAATGTTAAATTCTGACACCCTTTTACTCCATTGAACAGAAAGAAAGGAAGCAAATGTTATTTAAATTCCACATTTTCAAGAACTTAAAAGAAAAACATTTGGAACTTAATTTTGCCAAAAGTGGAAGTTTTCATATGCTTCATTCATACTTACTTTAGCCACAGTGTTTCCACTGTTATTGCTGCTGCTCCCTCCACTATTACTATTTGTCACTGCAGCTGTTTTTGTGGCACTCCCTCCTGTTTCCCCAGCACAGGCAGTTCTACCATCAGGCTCCCCACGACGCCGAACATAGCTTGTGAATGCACCACCGGAACTACGGTGTCCAGGGAGCAGTAGAGGTGGTGGTGCTGGGCGAGGAGAAACAAATGGAAGTGGTGGGGGAGGAATCATCACAGAAGAATGTGAGGAGGAAGAAAGAAGTGGTGGAGATCGAGATCTTAAGCCGCCTCTCACACCATCATCGCCATCTAGGGATGTAAGACTCTCCAGTGAGCTGGAGGAGCCCAAACTGAGACTTTTAGGAGCTTCTTGAGTATCTGCAAATGAACAAGTTTCAGTGAATTCATCAGCATTCATAACGTATTAGAATAGCAGGACCTTTCAACACCATTCATAACAAAAATTGCACATCAATGTCAAACATAACAGCCTGATACTGCATAATATCTTGGACCCATTCATAGTGCATTACATAACCATATGACTAAAATTAATCACATTTTACTTTTGTAGAACATATGAGGTAAATTAACTATTAAAGTATTGTACCTCTGTGCATCACTCACAAAAAAGTCTTCTCATTTGGCTATTTATTTATTTATTTAGTTAGTTAGTTAGTTTTTATTTATCCTTTTGATCATATTACATGATATAGGACACGTCAAGTACTTATAACTAAAAATTATACAATATACATATATACAACACAAGTTTGGAACGAAAATTCAACTGTATGTACAGTATAATAATAATGATAATGATGATAGTAATAATAATAATAATAATAATAATAATAATAATAATAATAATAATAATAATAATAATAACAATAATAATAGTTCACTTGTAGTTAACATATTCAAACAATTCACCTATACTATAAAACATTAACATCATTAACATTAACAAAATCAATTGTCAAAGTAATCATAATATTCTTTTATGCTATAAAAACAATGGAGTGAAAGAAGTTTTTTGAGACAAATTCTAAATCGATGCAGTGCAGGTATTTGCTTCAGATAATTGGGTAATTTATTATAAAGCTGGAGGCCAGTATATACAAAACTTTTTTCAAAAGAACTAGTGCGATGTGTGATTAAATATGTTTCAGAAACAACTTACTTCCATCTCAGCCATAAGCCATTTATGTGTTCCTACCTTAGGTACAGATGTTGTCATGATTTTCATACATCTAATGCTGTCCAATATTTGCAGGTACATTTTACTTACCCTTCTACGGTATTCAGTTTTATTGTACTTGCAAATTTGTACCTAATTTATTGAGCAAAAGGATACAAACAAATCTGTAGAAATTGGTAGGACTAATGTTTCTATGAAATATATCTTACCAAAAAGAGCAAGAAGAGCTTGTAAAACAAACTGGATGTTTCTGCGATTTGCTTGCTTTCCTGTACGTAATGTGACCTCATCTTGTCCAACCTCCATCAAATCAAATCCTACAAAATATTTGAAAAGAAAGCAACATAAACAACCAGCAACTCATATAATCAATTTAAGAAAGTCTCTTAGAAAAATGTATAGATTTTATCCTGTTTAATGTTAAGATAATTTGATGAATAAATAAATACTATAGCCAGTATAAGCACAATTCCAATTTTTGTTACAAAACCCAACCAATGGAGACTAGGTTTTAAAGAGTAAAACTGAAAAATAACTTTCTTTGTAAAGAACTTAGGAAACAAACCTATATGGATATGTTATCTACATATACAGGATGTCAGTAAGTTATCAAGCAGCATTCATTAATAATGAAATACCAAAATTCTTGTCAATTAAACTAGGAATTCCACAAGATCTGGTTTTAGGTCCATTCTTATTCATACTTTACATATATGACTTTGTGGAATAGACAGCTACCTACAACAACATGGGACACAGTGCGCTCTCTAATTCCTGTGTTTCAAGATAAACCAGATTATTTCAGTTAATTGATGGAAATTATCCATTTCTTCATACTAGCTGTATATAGGCTAAGGTTTTTGATAGAGTCAACATGAAAAATTCAATGCCACAACCGGGATTTGAAACACGGATCTCCTGGTTTCCGTCCAGTCACTCTACCCCATTGAGCTACCACGGCCAACCTGCCATTATGACACTAAATTCTCCATTTGACTCGTATAATAAAAACCAGGAAACCAGTGGTTCAAATCCCAGCCATGGCATTGAATTTTTCATGTTGACTCTATCAAAAACTTTAGCCTATATACGGCTAGTGTAAAGAAATGGTTAATTTCCATCAATTAACTGAAATAATAAGAGTTAAATGATGAAGCCTGGGACTCAAGTACTTACAATAGTAAGTTGCCATAAGCGATGCATCTCGAATGCAAGATCCCCTAGTGGTTTACAGGGAATTATACGAGTCAAATGGAGAATTTAGTGTCATGATGGCAGATTGGCCATGGTAGCTCAATGGATAAGAGCGACTGGACAGAAACCAGGAGATCCGTAGTTCAAATCCCGGCTGTTGCATTGAATTTTTCATGTTGACTATCATAAACCAGATGAACTGTAGAAACAGTCTTATTTAAACATGCAAATATTTTTAAGTTTAAACTTAACAGAGATTACCACTTATACAACACTAGAACATGGCTGGTCCCGTAGCTCAGTAGGCCGAGTACCTGCCTACTGTGCTAGGGGTCCCGGGTTCAATTCCCGGCGGTGGGGTGGGGATTTTTCTCTGACCATGATAATTCCTCATCTTCCCCAGAGTCTGGAAGTATGAATGAGAGTGTGAATGTGGTGTGAATGTGTGTGTGATCTAATGATTAAAACCCAACGAATATGAGTTACCAGTTTCAATATGTTCCAAATAGGACGGCCGCTGCTATGACCACTGCAGTTAAAGGCGGGGTATAAATGGAACACACACAGAAGAAAAACTCTAGAACATCTAATTCTATACATCTAAAATGGTGTATCTCGAATATGAGAACCCCTAGTGGTTTACCGGGAAAATATGAGTCAATTGAAGAATTTAAAGTCATGACATCATGTTGACCATGGTAGCTCAATGAGTAAGAGCGACTTAGAGACTGGACAGAAACCAGGAGATCTGTGGTTCAAATCCTGGCCATGGCATTGAATTTTTCAGTTTGACTTTATCTAACCACGTTCTTTTAATTTTATTTCTATTCCTTTGCATTGAATTATAATAATCATGTAATTTCATATTACAATAAAATATAATAATTTGCTACAAACTTCACTTATCATTTTAAGAAACTGGTAAATTTTACATATTAATATAATTTCATGTTTTTCCATGTTGTTTTTGTAAGTAATTTAAGATTAGGAAACTGATAAGGCCTTGCACACACGTTACGTACTTACAGTGAATAAAATATCTATCTATTTATAGGTAGAATAAAAGAGTATGATGTATTTCTCCAAGAATCATAATTTATCAGCGGGCATTTTTAATTAAAACCTATATGCATACAAGTAACACTAGGTACCAATTTTATATATTGTTATAATGAACACAGCTTTCGAAAAAGCTGTACTCCAGTTATAGCTGAAGTATCATCTGTTTCGTCAGCAAGCTTTGCTGATGTATGCTAGTTGAAAGCTAGAGTTGAATTACATTTATTTTTAGTGATTTGTTTAATGGAAAGTAAAATGCGTGGGGTAAGAAGAAAGACAACTGGTTCACCTCTGTCATTTCACAGTAAGTGAAAATGAAAGGCTATATTTAAAAAGAAAGATTGTAAAAACATCCTATTTGAATTCTAACACTTGTTAAATGAAGACAGGTTTGATAATAAAGTGAAGAAAATGTGAAGTGAAAATGCTGTGTATATTACATCTTTTGGATCATTTTAATTTTTGTAAATGAGGAAAAACTAAAAACTATATTGATTAAAACTTAAATTGATTGATTTTCTGTCCATCACCACAAAGTTTAACCTTGATAATCTAATTTTCCTAAAAAAACTCTTACCAAGAGATGCAAGAAGTTCATGGCAGCCAGGAACACGCCAGAGCTTTACACTAATTGGAACTTCTATGCTTTCTGTTTCCAAATTCTTCATGCTAAACTGGCCAATCACTTGTCGAATTACACCTATTATGTCATCAGCCACTTCCACATTAGACATCAACTTGGAGAGAGCATACAACGAGGTTCCAGTAAGACCTATTAAAAAGATGTGTATACATTATCAAACTGAGATAATTAATTGAACTTCAAGATAAATCACTTACATCAAAATCAACATTAAATTAATTCATAGTTCTTAGCAGTTCTTTCTCTTTTCCATATTTTAACTTTTCTGTGTATCCATTGACTTCTTAGAGCACATTGTTCTTAAGGAGTGCAATAGATGAATCTTGGCCAGTTTAGTATAAATGTAATTTTTTTATTTATATTAATGAATAATAATAATAATAATAATAATAATAATAATAATAATAATAATAATAATAATAATAATGATGATGATGATGATGATGATGATGATGATGATGATGATGATGATGATGATGATGATGATGATGATGATAATGATAATGATAATGATAATGATAATGATAATGATAATAATAATAATAATAATAATAATAATAATAATAATAATAATAATAATAATAATAATAATAATAATAATAATAATAATAATAATAATAATGGATGATTATGATTTTTATTGATACAGCAAATTTTATTTTTACGCTTAACATTGGACATCAAAATATAAACAAAACATTATACACTATATAATTTCTGGATAGTTACACTACTTTGTACAGATGTATTTTTTAGACATGGCACATGACCTTGTTCGGATGTGCGCGACTGACATTATGCGACTCAATGGTAATCAATGGGTAAGATCTCTGCTTTCACCAGAAGATTGCTCGTAAAAGCTAGTGGGTTAGATGGCAGATGACTAACCTGACACCCATTTTTCTTACAAATAAACAAGTGGACTCGACCATAAAAAACTGTGCAATATTATGTCATACGCCACGTCTAAAAATACATCTGTACCTATTGACACTCTATGATGTCTTCTGATCATTTTAAGAAATGGCATAACCTTGCATGAAGGAGCATGTGCAGTGAAAGTGCGGATATTGAAAAGGACTCCATTGAGTTCTGGAAAAAGGAGATCTTGCGTAATCTCCTCTGTAGCTACAATGCAAAGGACATTTTCAATGTGGATGAAAGGGGAGTGTTCTTCAACTTGCTACACAACAAACTTGTGCAGTTCATAGTGGAAAATGTCATGGTGGGTGAAAAAGCAAAGAAAGGTTCACAACTCTGCTATGCACTAATAGTGATGGAACTGAGAATTTATCATGGCTAATCATGAGAAAATTAAAAAATCTGACATTTTCAATAATATTTGTACACTTTCAAGCAAATAGGACATCCAGAAAAATATATGTATGACTTCTGAAATAACAGTTGAACCTACTTTATATGTAATCCAGTTCTATGTAATTCATAATTTATACGTAAATTTTTATAGGTCCCAAAAACATGTAATATAGAAATGCGATATTTATACATATTTCATGTATATAGGTAATTTGCTGTTATATGTCTTACATTTCAGTGATATACAACTGTGATTTACACAATTAAATTAGCATAAGGCATTTTCTTCTTAAAAGCAACTCAAGGCATATTTTCCTTATCACTATATCGAGATTTAACTGTATTGGAACACCACAGTGAAGCGAAAAATTATTAATTTTTAGATGAGTCATATTTATTACACATCTGCTTCACTTTCATACCTATTTTGAGGACATGTTTCGCAAATCATCGTTTGCATCTACGGCTCATATGCGACTCCATATGAGTCGCATATGAGCCGTAGATGCAAATGATCATTTGCGAAACATGTCCTCAAAATAGGTACGAAAGTGAAGCAGATGTGTAATAAATACAACTCATCTAAAAATTAATAATTCCTTATCACTGTTGACAAAAACCAAACTGAGAGTGCAGCTTTTGGTATGATAATGTTATAGCAACAAACGAGAAGTAACGATAAAAATTTTTGGTATCTGGTGTTCACCGTTGAACAGTTATTTGTCTTCCTTTCTTGGAAGTGTTGAAAACAGTGTTGCTATAATAAATTAAATTTAAAGGGAGTCGATTAATGACACTATACAACACTTACCTTTAAATTTTTCCGGAACATGTTTCAGAGACTTTGCCTCCATCCTCAACTGGCCATTGACTGGTTCTCATTGGTGTAGTTGACGATATCGTCAATGGCCGGTTGAGGATGGAGGCAAAGTCTCTGAAACATGTTCCGGAAAAATTTAAAAGTAAGTGTTGTATAGTGTCATTAATCGACTCCCTTTAAATTTAAGTCATTTGTCTTTCAGTTCCCAGGTGCCTTTAATCGGCAATGGAGAACAGGAAAAGGAAATGTTATGTGCTAGATAAGAAAGTAAAATTCCTGAGAGGTGGAACTTAATCCACATAATACAAAAACGAAATTGCTTCAAACTTAAGAATTGCTTATACCATGCTATGTACAGTCATCAGTAACAGAAATGCTATTTTGGGTGAGCTTTTAAGATTGGGTTTAAAATCAAAACGAAGCCATTAGCAGGAAGGGATATAAGCTGATCTGGAAATGGTGCTTTTCACATGGTTCCAGCAGAAATCAGCTGCATGCTGAAAGTGGTAACATGCTGAAAGCAAAAGCAATAGTTATCTAAACTTATGCACACTGCAGTTGATTTCAAGGCTTCATCTGGACAGCTGCAAGGATTTAAAGATTGTCATGGAATCACAAGGAAAACAATTTGCAGTGGGTCGGTCGAATGCTGTGGATATCATGGTGCAACAATGGAAAGAAGAGATTCTCCCAGGAATTACAAGCGATTATCAGCTTCAAAATATCTACAAGTGTGATGAGACTGGCCTGTTCTACAAACTGCTTTCCAACAAGACATTGGGTGCAAAGGGTGTCTGTCCTATGCTTTGGAGGGAAGAAACATAAAATTCACATAACAATTCTTCTTGACACCAATGCAGATGGATCAGACTAACTTCTTCCACTTGTGATAGGAAAATCCAAGATGCGAGGTGTTTCAAGGATGCAAACCCAATGATTTTAATGGAGCAATGGTTAAAGAAACTGGACATTAGAATGAAAAAGAAACTGAAGAAGATCCTTTTTATGGATGATGTGCAGCACATCCACCTCCAATAATTTTGGAAAACATTCAAGTGAATTTTTCCCTCCTAACTCTACCAGTCTGCAAATTTAAAGATACTCACACATGTCTGTTCCCAGTGAAGTCTGAATGCAGAAAGGGTTGTGCATAAAGAATTGTAAAAGGATCGTACACAGTTTCTTTTAAAACTAAATAAGATTGATGAAAACAAAAGAGTTCATTTGTTCATTGGTTTAAAGAGTATGTTTAAATATTTTAATAATCAAATTAAAGTTGCCGCTTGAGAAGAAAAGGATACCATTATTTATCTGCATACCACCCTACATTATCTCTCATCTGCGACCACACCCTGAAGGTGAGTCTCAGATGAATACAAGCGCAGCCGAGGAACTTCGAGAACACCATCACTATCTCCAATCCATGTAGGTAATTTCTGTTACAATGGTCACGTCATTTCTAATTCCTTTTACTTCATCACCCTCCTGGCTTTGTGGCTGGCATGATAATATAAAAATTATTGAAGATATATTTTCAAAAATGTAGAAAATATAATTTTCTGTGTATCATATTGATCCTTTAGTGTGAGATTAATTACTCTCAAATGTTCAATGAACTAATTTTAATTAGTGTTGTCATGGATTACCACAGGGCCAACTAAACTATCCTCTATAGAGAATATGTTTGCTGTTAATTTAAGGCAGTTTTTCAAAAGTTCACTGCATGACAGAACATTAAATAAAACTATTCAGCAGTTTTCAAAGTGTTAGTTGGTTTATTGACACTCGTCACTTACTTTTTTATATTATCGAGGGACTAGTTTCAAAGGCCATTGCCTCCATTTTCAACCTCTTTCCAACTAGTATCTGTTGTCTCTGTTACTAAATTCCTCCAAACACACATGTTAATTTGGTATCACCTTGGCAGTGCTTCAAGCAGTAAGGTGGCAAGAACTTACTGAATAGTAATGAAGCACTTTTGTCACCGTTAGACAATGTATCTTGAAAGACTACAGTTATGCTAAGCCAAGAAATTCAAAATGTCTTAATATAAAAATTATTTGTGGTTGGTTTATTGACACTCGTCACTTACTTTTTCATATATTTATGACGAGTGTCAATAAACCAACCACAAATAATTTTTATATTAATTTTGACGTCACTGTTACTAAATTCCTCCAAACACACATCAAAATGTCTTGATTGCCTACATTTCCACTGAAGACATGAAGTAAAATACAGCTGGTCTTTGTATTTTTAAAGCTTTTTTCTAACATATAAAATGCTTACCAAGTAGTGCCTGCAAACTAGCACTACACTGAGTAAGTCGTTCCTCAGGGTCACTCTGTGGAAAGAAGACTGATGATGGTATACCATTAGCAGCAGGCTCAAAACGGAACCCAACAGACATGAGAAGGTCCTTCCATCCATTCACATGACCAACCTTATTTTCAATACTCTTCTGTGTAGTGTACATGGCATTCTTCTGTCCTCTGTGAATTCTCTGGAGAGACTTTTCAACCTGCAGAAATATATATATACAGTAATAAAGGGTGTTACACAGAAAATTGAAGCTAGTTATAGTGGATTATTCAAAATTAATCATTTAATTTTGAGCTGAACCTATGCTCCACTAATTTTGATATCTTACCCAATATGTTTTGTGAATGGTTGCCAACATCCTCGGCTAGCATAAACTATCAGATCTTGGAAATTGACTTGGTTTTCCTGGTGTCAATTGAGATGCTTTGACAGTTTAATGAACTTAAAGTTAGCATTTTCTTCATATGCAATAACAGAACTTCATGATAGAGTCAACATGAAAAATTCAATGCCATGGCCGGGATTTGAGCCATGGATCTCCTGGTTTCTGTCCAGTCGTTCTTACCCATTGAGCTACCATGGCTACAATTTGCCGTCCTGACATTAAATTCTCCATTTGACTCATATATTTCCCCAGTAAACCACTAGGGCGCTCGCATCTGAGATACACTGTTTGTGGTGACTTACTATCGTAAGTACTTGAGTCCCAGGCTTCATCATTTAACTCTTATTATTTTAGTTAATTTCCATCAATTAACTAAAAAACTTCATGAGTTTCCTCTTATTTTTCTTTATGAAGATCATTTCACATGTAAACAGTTCTATTGAGCTCATTTTTTTAGTACAGCAATTCTATTTCTATTAAAATATTTCGCATCCAGAAAATATGCCACAGTTGATTTATGGATTTCTTGTATTTTGAAAATGCTTAGTGAACCTAATGGATATATTTTTAATGGGGATTTTTTTCTGTGGTGATGTTATATTCTTTTAAAATTTAATGAAAATATGAGTCAATCTGATAGTTGACACAGCTGATGATGAGCACAACTGCTACTGAAACAGATCTACATAATATATCAAGGAAGTACTAGTGTAGGTTCAACTCAACATTAAATTATTAATAATTTAGAGTACATTCACTATCAACTCTCCAATAGAGCCTATGGGGTAATTAATTTAGTGAAAACAAGTGTTAAAGACTACTGATTAATGATGTGCCATGTTCTCCATGTCATACTGTTGTCTATGCAGATGACACATCATATCTTAATATAAATAACTCATTTGATCTTATGCCACAGTAGGTCCAAGAGAACATAAAAAAAAGCCCAAATATGGTTTAGAAGCAATGGTTTTTTCATGAACGAAACTAAATCACAAAATATTCTTTTTACATTAAAAAAAGAGTAATAATTTATGCAACAACGCAAGTGAGACCGTAAAATTTCTTGGAATGTTAATTGATAATCGTCTATCTTGGAACTCTCACATTGACTCTGTATGCAGTAGGCTGTCGAGAACAATGTTTTTATTAGCTAACTTAAAGAGGGCAGTCCCAAACCAATTTGTTCGTATGGCTTATTTTTCATTCTTTCAAAGCATTTTTAGGTATGGTTTGATACTATGGGGTTGTAGTCCAACAATAACAGAGGTGCTAAGGATTCAAAAAAAGGTCATTAGAATACTGGCAAACTCTAATAAAACTGATCACTGTAAACCACTTTTTAAAATGCCAGAAATCCTGACTGTCGTTAATCTATACTTGTATGATGTTCTTGTATATATCAAAGAAAACGAACTAAATTATAACACCAGAAGTGAAATTCACACATACAACACAAGAAACCGAAACAGAGTGGATATACTACAAGTTGAATGATATAAAAATATTTAATGCACTTCCTTTGGAAATACGCAATACAAATATTCAAAGATTTAAAGAAAAAATATACAAATGGCTAACAAAAACTCCATGCTACAGGATACAAGAATACCTAGATATTAATAAAATGACTTGTAAAACATGTAAATATTACCATCCCTCAGTGTATATATATGTTTGTTCCACTAGTAATAAGTTACTGACGAAAATGGTAATTATTGTAATTACCAAATGGTGAATAAATCATCATCATCATCATCATCATTACTACTATTACTCATACAAGTTTGTTTACATTTTTTAAATCCATATTCTGTATTCATGAAAAGCTCATCTCTAATCTTGTATACTGTCAAATGAAATACACAATTATTCTGAGCTACCTCTAATAACATTAAATATTAAAAATGGCAGCAATACAGAAACACCACTGATGCAGATTATAAAATTAATTAAGTGCTGTGGACAAAGAGAGCCATTTAACTGACAGAGAGCTGTTTCATTAGGTTTACTTACAGACGAAGCTCTTTCATATCACTTAAGAGTGTGAAAGACCAAATCATTATCATAACTTGAAATTGTTATTAGGTGCATATAGAGCAACTATTATTAGTCCTTTTAAGTAGTTTGGTTTTGAACTTTGTAAAGCAAATTTAATCACAGCATTAATATATGGAAGAAAAAATTGGTTTAAATAAATAAATCCTGTGACACTGCAGCTCGTGAAGGACCTAAGCCTGCCAACCCAAGTGCTCACACACATACAACACAGTTGGGCAATTATCCAATGATATGGATTGGTTTACTGCATTCAAAAGTCTGGAATGCATTAAAAGCAATGGTCCATATCAAGAATAACATGGACATATCAAGATATCAAGAAGAAACTTAGCAGTTTCAGAATTCCTGAACAAAATTAAAAAATAAAACATGGGAAATAGCAATCAAGATTATGAATAATCAAAATAATCTTGGCAAGAGAGAAGGGACATAGCTTGGAATATGGAGGTTTTAACTGAAATGGTTCTATTCCATACATAAATCAGGGTTAAGTTTTGGGAGAGTCAAGCTTTTGCTGTGCTAGATTTCTAAATGTGTTTTATATGAGTTCTTGTTTATTTGACGAAGATGGAGATGAAGAAATAATGTTTAAGAATTAATGATGAATAAATTATTTAATCAAGTATCTAATTAGACTGTTCATGTAGTATATGTGTCTTTCTTCAAATGAAATATCTTTTTATTTACATAATTTATTTTGATTTATGTTGAAAATAATTTAGATATCTCTAGGATCCAGAAAATTACATGTAATACAAATGTATGATATGTCAAGTGCCAGAAAGATGTTAAATTTATTAATTTACGTTTCATACTGATATATTTAAAATGAAAGCTTTGATGAATTAAAGAGTTATAGATGGCCATGACTGAATAGAGTAGGTCACAAACAGATGAAGATAAATGTTAATATCTAATTTAGATAAATGGTAAATATGATAAATTACATAGAGAGATAAAATTATAAAAGAAAATTGTTTTTAGGATTTTATATTTGGAAAATCAGAAAATTATGTAATTCAACATTAATGTATTGGCCACAGGGAAAAGTGATGTAGACTAGAATATTTAGTTACCATGGTGGTCAGATAAAAATCAATAAATCAAAGGAACAAGATAGCATTTTCTGCGATGGGACCACAAAGGGAACAGACGCATGTGTGACATGCATGCAGAATGCTGCATGTATTCAGCAAAAAAAAAGAAAAAGTAGATTGCAAACCTGAGAATTAGAACCATTATAAATATTTATCAACCTGAGAAGTAGCTTCGATATAGTGAAAGTTGGATGTTTGAAAACAAATGTCTTTTGTGTCATGATTTCAAAGTGCACAGACACATGTGTAGGAGAGCTGCATATCTGCAAAAGTCATGTTGATAACCAGAAAAGTTTAACTGTGTTTACATTATTTCCTACGTTGAACGTATGAAAAGTATTATTGTAAATTGTGTGAATATATTGATTCAAAATACAAATTTTATTTAAACTGAGTTGAGTTTAAATTAAAGAAAAACTTTCAACTTTTCCCCTCCTCCCTTTAACTTTAAGTTCCATAATCCCAGTATCCGATACTGTGACTGAGAAAAGATTTCATGCAAACTGGAGCTACAAAGAATGTCACAACCTGGTGTATCATAGCATTTGCATCATTGTAACATCACCAATAGAATACGGCTACAAAAGCTGCGATGCAGGGCTATGAGTACACCATTCATCACTATCGCAACTCGGGGCTTCGAGGTAGTCAACGTGCCGCATATCATCGTTGCCCAAGGTATTTCTGCTACATGTAACATCACTCTGACTTGTCTACTTTTGACTGCTACTTCTTTAATTCATCTTTCAACAAACATTAGCTTTTCACTTTCATTAACAAAATTAAGTGAAGCACAGAGTCATTAATTATAACATGATATGTTTAAGGATTATAGTTAATATGTTTGCCAGTTGAATAAAACAAAGTAAATTAGGATATTTATTTGTACCAAACATCTTATAAAAACAAGTTTTTGATGAATGCCAAATATTAAAACTACTTACGTACTGGTACAAATTGAGTTTGATTTCCTTCCTTCTTTTAAGGGCTACTTTGTAACTGGTACCCTGATCTTTTGGTTTACAGTTAGCCTTTATTCTTTACCATTTGTACTGAAGTACTAATGTAAGCACATTCAACACCTTATTATGGCACATATATAGTTTCAATTGCCATTCACAAATAAGCAAATACTGCAGATAAATTCAAGTATACTTGAGCAGGTATACAGATAGTAGTATTTACTGTTGTACATGCAGTGCAAGTTATAAGGATTAGAAAGTAGAAAGAAACAGGTACCACTGACACTGAGGACAAATGAAGCAGAATGAGTTGGTATAAAGTGAATAGAGGTTTGACCTAAAGCATAATATGTACATTAATTTTCAGTAACAACATTGAAGATTATTAATGGCATGAACTTACCAAATGAAGAGTCACTCTCAGTGCATCACGACATTTTTCAGGATTCTTGAGCAATTCACATAGAGCCTGTCCCATGAGAGCAACTTTATTAGAGAGTCTTACATCAGCTCCAACAAGCATGAAACCAGCCCAGTTAGCAGGATGAGCAAAGTGTTTTGTGTGCTGTACTGTCTGCATTGCTTCTGCTAAAGCTTTACTTACTCTTGAACCCTGTATAAAAACAGATACACTCTTATTATATGACATGAATTAATAAGTTGTGCAAGTTAAGACAAATTTTATGAATTCTCATTTAAATATTGTGACTATAATTACAAGATATTACACCAAACTCACTTTGTCACTAGAACCATTAGCCCAATGCTAAATGAATAAACAATTTATTCTTAAGGAGTAAGTGCTATGATACAATAAAGCACAAAATTTAAACAATTTATAATTATATGTGTTTGGAGGAATTTAGTAACAGTGACGTCAAAATTAATCTCAGAAACTATTTGTAGTTGGTTTATTAATACTCGTCAGTTACTTGACTATTTTTATCAAATTTTACTACTTTTCTGACAAAATTAGGCACTACTTTTTTCTTTATACACATAAGTGACGAGTATTAATAAACCAACTACAAATAGTTTCTGAGATTAATTTATGATTACACTAAAAAGACAAATTGAGAATGAAACTATACCTGCAAAAGAGCTGAATAAAAGGCTCTTAAAAGAATTTTGGTGGCTGTATCTGGAACAGGCCACAAAGAGACAAGAACACATTGAGCTCCTGCAGCTAATAATGCTCTTGTGATGCTCACAATGCCATCAGCTGTTGCCCAACCATGAGGATCCTGTGTGTGGCTTGAACTAATGACAACTAAACGTGCTGATAGCCGCAGATTCAACAGATCAGCTGCTGTCAATAAAAACTCGGTGAGAGATGGCAGCTCCATTGTTGATGACACCTGCAATAGAAACATTATTTAATGGTTTCAAGAAATGTAAATTTGGTTTCCCATAAATAAATTATTTGACTTACAAAAACTGTTATAAGGTTTTTCTCTCTGTCCCTCTCCCTGTCTCTTGATTCTTCCATCTTGACTTATTTGAACCTGAATCTGTTTAGTCTTCAGATTTTTATGAAAGCTTTTAAGCTTTGGAGTGCAATGTATAAACTTAGGAACTAATGAGACATTAATGCAAATTTAGTTTAGCAAATTAGCAATAAGAGAGGTTTAAAATGTTAAGAGAGGTGACAGGGAAATAGAAACCAATATAATCTTCAGATTAGTGCCAGTAGTAACATCTGCTCTGATGAGCATGAAAATGTATTTATTCATAAGCTCTTAAATAAAATTCCCTTGTGACCAGTAACTTAGACAATTTCATTAAACATGATGGTAATTAGTAAGTTAATAGCATAAAAAAATTAGCTAAAGCCAAATTTTATTTTCCATTCAAGATCAGTATATAAGACATCATCCATAACCTAAATCTGTACACTAACGCCTGATTTCACCAACATATGTTAAAATCAACATTGACAAATGTAACGTAACAATTGTCACAGCACTAACACTAATGTTAAATTTCTTGCATTTCACCAACCTGTTTTCTGAAAATGTTAACAAACCTGTGTTAATGCCAAGAAACTTGTAAATATCACAGCTATAGAAGGCTATGGATGAGTCGTATTATTTTCAGAACGAAGCTGAAAAATGGTGGATGAACAAAATCATAAATAAAGCCATGAGACAAATTTCTCATCAATGTGGAAAGAATTTTTAATTGAACTGGTGATCAAGTGTAAGGATATCATGAAAAATAAGAGGACAGATGCGGTGAATGTAAAAGAAAAGATGACATGGGGAAAACATTGGAAACAAATTTAATTCAAATGCATGTGTCACTACTACAAACACCAAACAACTTACAATTACTTTCTTGGAAGTGTTGAAAACAGTGTTGTTATGATAAATTAACTTTAAAGAGAGTCGATTAAAGACACTAGACACTTACTTTTAAATTTTTCCGGAACTAGTTTCAGAGGCTTTGCCTCTATCATCGGCCGGCTCTCGACTGATTCTCGTTGGTGTAGCTGACGATACCTGGTCACAGGTCTCCTCTGGTGGCGGCTCAAGGAACTTGCTGAACAAATCCTTCTGGGGGATGTCGAAATTGAATACTTTGTTCCTATTTTTTGAAATAAAGATTTGTTCCCATGTGGATAGTTCTTGTTTTCCTGATGTATGTTTCAGTAGTTTTGGTTCTGGATTTATGTTGTGGTTTTTTTCCCAAAAATGTGTGGCAACTGCTGATTTTTCTAATTGTTTATATTTTATGTTTCTAAAGTGTTCCTTTGCTCTTGTTTCTAAATTTCTTTTTGTTTTTCCAATATAAATTTGACTACAGTCATTGCATTCAATTTGATATATACCAGATTTTTTGTTTGATGGAATAGCATCTTTGATGTTTGAGCAAATTAGGTTTTTTAAGGAGAAATGGTTGACTGGTGCTAGTTGAATATTTTGTTTTTTGAAGACTTTTTTGAATTTATCATAGGCCCATGGATGGTAAGTGAATTTTTTGAAAATCATATTAGTTTCTTTAGATGAGAGAGTTGTGGTTTCCTTTAGTAGCTTCTTCTTTTTTGCTAAGCTCAATTTTTTGTCCACTAATGATTTGGGAAAGTTATTTTTTTGTGCTATTTCAATTATTTTGTTGTATTCTGTTTTGTATTCTTCTGCTGTGAGAGGGATGTTTACCAGTCTGTGTGCTAAACTATTGAAGATTGCCTGTTTGTGGGATCTTGGGTTGTAGCCATTAGCTTTTATGTAGTTGTCTGTCTGTGTTGGTTTTCTGTAAATGCCAAAGTTTAGTGTCTTTAATCGACTCTCTTTAAAGTTAACCAAACAACTTGTCAGTATTACGTGAAGGACAAGTGACTTAAGCGTTTTAAGACGAGAGGTGGAAAGTGTATTATCCACATAATCCAGTGAATTATAAAATCGCAAAGTTATTAATACTTGAAGCAACGGCAAGATCACCATATTCCTTTCGATGCATATTCTAACTCATTATTACATAAATTTAAAACGAGGTGCGAAGAAGGGCAAGTGACTTGAATTTTTCAAGACGGGAGGTGGACAATGTATTATCCACATAATTCAGTGAATTATAAAATCGCAAAGTTATTCACACTTGAAGCAAAGGCGAGATCGCCATATTCCTTTTGATGCATGTTCTAACCTCTCTTGTACTTCCGCAGTAACCTTCATAGCAATTTGTTTTGACAGTCTATACCTCTGTAAAAAGGTTTCTTCGGATAGCTCCTGAAAATCATTTCTCCTCATAGGCCGTACTCTATTACGAATGCCATTTAGACAGTCTTAAATATAGCAAATCGACATCAACAGCTGCGTTCATGCTCGCCATCTTGACTATTTACAATTGTTAAGGACTTAAACATCAGAAATTTGGCTTGTTAGTTTAACAAGAGATTTAACACGAGTGTTACGCTAACATTTGTTGGTAAAATGCAATTTTTGTTTTAACTATTGCTAAACTCGTGTTAAGTCTTAACATCTGTTGGTGAAATTGGGCATAAGAGTCATCACTACTCATCTTCACAAATTGTTGTTTGTGAACTATGTAACTACTGCAAATATCAAGCTCTGTATTTATATACCAATCAAATACAAGAACATCATATATAAACACTCATAATGAACTGTGAAGTTTAATTAGTCTATTCTATGTTTTGTTGAACATAAAATGTGAATTGACAAATTTACTTTCCAATTGTCTTCACTATATCCATTAGTTTAACACGTTTCGTTCCTAATTTGTGGATCAAAGGCCTTCACAGTCTTGTCATTCAATTTATTACTATCAATATGGCTTCATCTATCAGTTTTGTGAACCAGCCTTTAAATAAAAGAAGACTAACCTCAGAACCTTCCTCATCACCCTGTTCATGCCCTGGATCAGAGGAATTTGGTGCCATTGTAGAACTAGAGGTTTGACCAGAAGATGATGCTGAAAAAAATCGTTTTGGCTGCTGAGAGTCCACCATATCACCACCAGGAGATAAAATTATTGCTGAGAGTTTCCAAGACACATGTGTAGCTAAATGGACACACTCTGCTTCACCAATTTGTCTCAAAACTGCATCTTTACTAGCCTGAAAAAATAATATTTATTTTAGAGATACTGTCAATGCCTGAGATTGAAATGAATAGATTATAAATTAATCTGGAAAAATCAGAGCAGTGAAGTAGTCGCAATAAATGCATATAAACCTTGACATGTAAATGTATCATTATACTCCCTGTGGCAAATATGTTTCTCTGTTTCAATGTATATGTATATTTTATTCTTTTCTATCTTTTTTTATCTGTCATCTAATAAATATACAATCTTTATAAAATGTATTTACAACTGGAGTAATAAATGAACGAATGAAGTTCCTTGAACTCATTTATATATTTAGGTTTCCTCAATATTTCTAATTTAAGGCTTACCCAAAGTTACCTGTTTTAAAGCTTTTAATCTATTTCTGAAAAAACCAAATTAAAGAAAATTCTCTTCTTCAGTTAACAAGTAAGTCTACTAAACTGTTTAGGCAGTCTGACTGCAGTGAGAAGAAAAAGTTTGGGAGAATTGAGCAGCTCAAAAACTCTGAAGTTAAAGTAACTCATTTATTCACTAATAGTTGGACCTTTATATAGAATAAAAAGAAGTATTTCAGAAAGTGGAGTGCCATTGTTACTAAAATTAGGCAAGTGAGTCAACCTTGTATATACTTTTCTCCACTTACAAGTTTTTTATGAAGACTAGTTTCTGGGGACTTCTCCCCTATCGTCAGTGAGTTCAGTCAACCACAGAACTGACGATAGGGGAGAAGTCCCCAGAAACTAGTCTTCATAAAAAACTTGTAAGTGGAGAAAAGTATATACAAGGTTGACTCACTTGCCTAATTTTAGTTGGACCTTTTTCAACAGTGAAGTTAATCACATTAACTAAACATTAGTCAAGTTTACATTATACCTCACTTAACAATTAACCAGCGCCAGCAGAAGATGCAAGTGACTTTTGAGTATAGACTCTCCTCAGTGCGAAGAAAGTAGGTCACCGGCACAGAACTATCGTCACTACTGTAATGTGTACATTTAAAGCAAATGCAATGCAATAACTAGCAGTTTAGTCATCAACTGAGTGAACTAGTATATTGTACTACCTGTTATGGAAGTTCAAAGTTTAAATTGGCACATAGATCCCACTCTTCATATTTATCTGTCTGTCCAGGCACTTATAGAGCTTTCCTTAGTTCTATCAACTTCTTAACAAATTAGCGCAGAAATACAAGCAAAGAAGTATAATCTAATTAAGTGAGCTAAGTTCTACTTACCTGAGAACCAACAAGGGCTTTTGCTTGCAGCATATCAGCAACCATAACAGCTTCTTGTTCAGCATGGGGCAAGTCTCCCCAACCCCATTGTTCAGTAACAGAACCAGGAAGTCTTGGGTTTCCAACAACAAGTGCAGACATATTGTTTGTACTTTGCTGAGGCTGAGTTTCAGCTCCTAAAGGTAAAATAATTTTAAACATTGTATTGATAAATGTTATCAATTTGATATACAAACTTGAGCCAAATTTGGAATTAAAAATAGTTTCAAGTAGAACTTAACACTTTGCATTATTACATGAGTGTAAACCGATAAAATTTTGACGTACAAGGACTCAAAAACTAAGATGCTCTTAATGTATAATATAAATATATTATGCAAATTTCTCAAAATGAAAATTAAGCATTGACAAATCTTATGCCTTAAAAGCATTAGATAATTTTCATAATTTTCAGCAGACAGAGAGAAATGCACAATGCACTTATCTTTCTCAAAGTACAATCTGTTCATCCCTTTGTCAAACTTTATTGGTCAAATTATATAACAGTAATGATGTTAACATCATTTTATGTTTCTCCTAGATACTAAGGAAAGTGTAAACCATAGACTAAAAATTTAGCTATCCCTACTATGTATTTATATTTAGGATACATGCAACAAGACCCAACCATCACAAAATATATGGTGCTTATGTTACAACACAAATTTTAGAAATGGCAAAACATGGCTGGAAAAACCATTTTTGTTCAAGTTTATTTTTTTTATACTATTTTGTCTTCTAATCTCTTAACAATGATTTCCGTTACGACAAAAATCTGCTATAGTTAGAGCATACACAAATTACATCTAAATTATAATACAAGAATCATAAACATTCATATATATATTTTTTAAGATTTCCTTTCATGGAAGTGTTGATGAAAACAGAGTTGTAATAAATTAAACTTAAAGGTGAGTTGATTAATGACGCCAAACAACACTTACTTTTATATTTCCCGGAACACAGTCTGGAAAATTTAAAAAAAAATAAATAATGAAATTATAAGATTTTATATAATAATAACAACAATAATAATAATGATAATGACAATGATAATAATAAAAATAATAATAATAATAATAATAATAATAATAATAATAATAATAATAATAATAATAATAATAATAATAATAATAATAATAATAATAATAATAATAATAATAATAATAATAATAATAATAATAATAATAATAATAACAATAATAATAACAATAATAATAACAATAACAATAACAATAATAATAATAATAATAATAATAATAATAATAATAATAATAATAATAATAATAATAATAACAATTAAAATAATAAAATAATAATTAATAAACCAATGTCCGGTTGACAATGGAGGAAAGTAGCTTCCAAAACATCTTCCGGGAAACTTAAAAGTAAGTGTTTGGTGTCATTAATTGACTCACCTTTAAATTTAATTCAGATATATATTTCTGAAATTTTAATATATTCACATTGCTTTAATTTAATAACTACAAACATATGTTTTCTTGAAATTCTAGTTAATTCATGTTGGACAGTTAATGGAAAAAAATAAATATGAGATAAATTCATACCTGCAGTTGAGGCATTGGTGTTACTTTTATTTGTGGTTGTAATAGTAGCTCGCGTGGATCTCTGATTGGAACGAAGTGATGTAAGAGATGGCACCACAAGAAGACTAAAACGTTCACAAAGGTATTCAGATGAATCCACACCATTTGGTTTCAGCACTGGGAATGGAATAAGGTAAAGATCTCCTTCCAGAACAAGAAGCAGTTCACGGCGACCAGCACAGCCTTTTCCATGTGGCACTGAAATTAATGTCAAGTTCTATTACTTTCCAAAATATAGAAAAAAAGGAAGAAAAGTAAGAAAACTGAAAAGAAATACTCAAGAAATCTACGCATTAAAGGCTCTTCATATAATGTTTGCAGTTGTTCTTATATATATATATATATATATTTAAAGTTAAAAATTAAACAATAAGTTTGAGGACTGAGGCAAACTTGGCAAAATCCGGTCAGAGAGTCTTGGAAAGATTTAAACTTCAAACCTTCCATTCAGGAGCCCACAGCTTAATGACCATGGCTATCTGTCCCAATATATCCAGTTTATGAAACACTCTTTAGAACTATCAAATGATGTACCATATTTCAGTTGTCAAATCTTTAAGACCGAGATCAAACAATTATTTTAAGAATCCTTTCATGGAAGTGTTGAAAACAGTGTTGTTGTATAAATTAAATTAATTAGGAGTCATTAATCGACTCCCAATTAATTTAATTATTTTAAGGTTTTATAGCACATCAGGGAGAGATGCTGAAATGTGTCTTTCTTTTCAAGATATCTTTAAAAAGATATCCTGTTTTGATTATAAAACTTCACCATGACTTCACGAAATTCCATGTAAAATTGTTTCAAAATTCCAGCTTTTTTCTCTTTTGGTAACAAAATTAGCATTTATATTACACATGAACTAAGAGAAAATAATCAGAGATTTAAGATATGTGAATGCTTATTCGCATCAGACTCATCAGTTAGCTTAGAAGCAGCCAAGATTGAATCCAAGAAGAAACTGTAGATGGATTCTAATTTGAAAGCTGGATGTTTTATGCATTTTCATTTCATTCACAGTGAGGTGAGATACGTTTGGCCACAGAGAGAATAAGCTTATATCTAATTAGAAAGTCATAACAATGTGGTTGTAACTTAGACTGTAGAAACATCTGTGTATTGAACATTTTCAGTACTGCAGAGACCATTAATATCCCAACATTGTAAATATCTGTATGTCATAAGAAATTTAATTATGGCTGTTTATATTTGATGCAAGAATCAAAGCAACTCTATTCAGATTGTGCAATTCTTGCACTAACTGGAAATGCAAAGATAATGTATGGAGAAACAAATCTACAGGTTTAAATTTCTATAAAAAGTTAAATAAAAGTATTGTACACTCATAAATAAGTTCTGAAATAAGAAGAGAAGACAAAGAAATATATGTAACAACCAATAAATTCTAGGGTTTATTACTGGATAAAAATATGAGTTGGTAAATAAATATATATAGTAAACTTAACTAAAGACTCACTGAAATATAAAATCTTTTTAAACCACTTGTCAAACTATAAAAAAACACTTTTGCTCCACTTACAACTGTAAGTGTTTTTCTATAGTTTGACAAGTGGTTTAAAAATATTTTATGGATAAAGCTCCACTGTTTATAAATACTTCTATTTTATAATTTTAATCACTGAAATATATATATATATATAAGTCACTCATGAACATCTTCAATGAAAATTTTCTTAGAGCAGTTTACATACTTTGTTGATTTTAATAGCTAATTTTCTTCTGAATATCTCTGTACTGTTTTCAGAATTATCCAAAGATAATACCACAAATGCCCAATGTGAACATCAAAATGCTAAATTTCTAATTAAAAACAAAAACACCCACACACCCCCACACCCCCACCCACCCACCCACCCCCAGCCCCAGCCCCACCCCACCCCCACACCCACACCCACACCCACACACACACATATTTCTATTGATTAGTTTTGTTTTATCTTCTAAGGAAGATGGCGGCCAGTAGTATGACGCTTCGTAGTAATGCCTCAAATAATGCGCAAAATTCCAACGGATATAACAAAAATACGCAAAATATCAACAGAAAAAGCCTAAACAAATGTAAAACAAGCGCTACAAATGAAGGGAAAAGAGAGCAACAGAAAAATCTTGTGAAATCTGCAGTTACAGATGAGGCCTGTACATTGACGACGCGGTGCAAGAGCGAATGCATCAAATCCCTGCACATGGTAATAGAGATATTGAACAAAGAACTAGGTGAAGCACGATCAGAAATAATAAAACTAACGGCAGACAATGTGCAACTAAAAAGCCAGATACAATCAGAAGAAGGATGGAAGCAAAATATCAAGGCCAGAAAATCGAAGAACGGCGATACACAGCACGTGCTCGTAACGGAGAACAAATTCGCCGCCTTGGCAACAAATGAAGAAGAGGGTGTACAAACAGTAATGGAAGAAGTTCGAAAAAAATCTACCACAAAAAGTAAATCGACTAAAAAAAAAGAGCAAGAAAGTCACAATCTACGGAGACAGTCATGCAAGAGGACTCGCGCAGAAAATACGCGAAAATGTTAGTGATAGTGAAGTTATAGGTTATGTGAAACCTAACGCAAATTTCAAGGATGCTACATCAAACATGGGTGAGAAAAGTGAAAAAAATGCAGTGAAAATTGTGGTGGCTGGTGCAAATGATGTTTATAAAAATGAAGCAAACAGTGCTATAGACGCGCTAAATCAAGTGCTGCAAACAGAGGAAATCAACGAAACCCAAGTAATAGTGGTGAACATTCCAAACAGGTATGATTTAAACTACAATTCTTGTGTTAACAAGGAAATTCGGAAAACAAACAAAAAGGTGAAATTGGTGTGTTCAGTGTTTCCAAATGTAGATGTAGTGGACATAAGCAACCTAAAACGTGAGTATCATACTAGACATGGCTTACATTTAAATAATAAGGGAAAGAGCTACTTAAGTTCACTCCTCTCAGAAAAAATTAATACCATTGTGGGTAAAAAACCTCTTGTACTTAACTCAGATGGGAGAGTAGATAGTATGCAGTGACAAAATGTAAATTCGTGTTCATCCTATGCCAATAAAATCAGTCCACACAGTAACTCTACCCTTAGAGTATATCACCAAAATACACAGTATGTTTCCAACAAAGCTGAAGTATTAGAAACGGTTTTAGATGACATAAACCCACAGGTTATCATACTTACAGAACATGGCTTAAGGAAGGAGCAAGTACATTTTGTAAAATTTGTAAATTACGATTTAGTTTCCCAATATTGCCGTATAAATCACAGAAGTGGAGGAGTCTTGCTGTTTGCAAGGAAGGGTATTATTGTAAATAGGGTAGAGTGGGTAGAAAATGGGAGTGAAGAGATGATTTTTGAAGTAGCTGCTGTTAAACTCAGTACAGAATTAGGGCAAGTACTCATTATTGGCATTTATAGATCCCCTAACTCAAGTATACATGATTTTCTAATCCATCTAGAAAAAATGCTCTGCAAAATTACATTTAACCAAAATATAACAATCCTCGGTGACTTTAATATAGATGTAGATAATGTAAATCTTAAGGATATCCTCAATAGCTTCAACTTAAAAATTGTTTCTCAGGGCCCCACTAGAATAACAGAGCACTCAATCAGTACAATAGACCACATTATAACGAACCTGAATAACAGTAGATTTTGTACAATAAATAATGAATTTCATGTGTCGGACCATAGGGGTCAAATTATTGATATCTACAATTGTTTCAGCCAAATTAAGGAAAGTGTATATAGGTATGTTAGAGATACGAGAAAACATAACCTAGAAAAACTAAAGGATATTCTGGCAAAAGAGGAATGGACAGAGGTGTACAATGCTAGTGATACACATGAAAAATGGAAGGCTTTCATAAATGCATTTACTCTCCACTTCAATGAAAGTTGCCCTCAGTCCAAAAGAGCACTTAAACATGAAGTAATTAACAAATTAACTCTGCCACTCGAACTTACACATTTAAAAAATAAAATGAAAGCAATGTATGAATTTTTTCAAATGACTAAATTAAATTCTTACTCAGATGCCTATAATAAATATAAAAAACAATACAGGAAAGCGCTGATTAAATTAAAGGCAAAACAAATAGGGGAAAAAATAATTAATTCTGATAATACCACAAAAACAGTATGGGATATTATAAACAAGCGACTCAAATCCCAAATAGGAGAACATTCAAATTTAAGTCTGAACAAGGATGGACAAGTAGTACATGACCCCTCTGAAATCTGTAAATTATTTAACAGCTTCTTTCTAAACATTGGTGACAATACTACAGTTGACATAGGTAGTAAAGAAAAAACTATTATAAACAGCATGTACTTGCATGAGACGGATGCTGAAGAAATAGACAAAGTAATTAGTAGCTTTAAAAACCAACAGTCCTCTGGGTGGGATGGCGTATCACCTATAATACTAAAACATTGTAAACAAGAATTGCTGACTATACTGGTGCACTTAATAAATTACTCAATGAACGAGGGCATATTTCCAGAGGTATTAAAGATTAGCGTGGTACGACCAATTCATAAGAAAGGTTCATATGCAGATGTTAACAATTTCAGACCAATAACTCTAACTTCAGTATTCAGCAAAACGTATGAGAAAGTCTTAATAGCTAGAATAAATAGTTTCTTAATTGCTAATAAAATTCTTAATCATTTTCAGCATGGATACAGAAATAAATTATCGACCATCACAGCTATAGCGGAATATATTCACAAATTGTTGGAACTAAAAGATAAACACAAAAACACAGCTGGAATTTACTTAGACCTCTCCAAAGCTTTTGACTCTGTATCCCATGATCATCTCATCTCAAAATTGGAGTACTATGGCTTCAGAGGACAAATTAATAAACTATTAACATCATATCTTAAAAATCGTTTGCAATGTACAGAAATAACTTGGAAAAAAGGGAATGTTATAAGCCACATTAAATCAGAATATAACTTAGTGAAATCTGGTGTACCACAGGGATCAGTACTAGGACCTATACTTTTTTTTATTTATATTAATGACTTACCTGAACCAGTAAACAGCAAGGTCATCTCATATGCAGATGATACATCTATAATATGTTGGAGTGAAGGAGAAGAAAGCTTAGAAGAAAAAACAACAAATGCAATTGGCGAAATATCTCGGTACTTTCTAAACAATGGACTAAAGTTAAATATAGGAAAAACAAAATTTATGACATTTCAAAGCGATGATCTAAATATAAACATTAACAATACACCTTTGGAACGGGTAAGAAACTTTAAATTTTTGGGCGTTCACATAGAAGATACTCTAACCTACAGTACAAACGTAGACATGGTTTGTAATAAAATGAACTCGGGACTCTACCTATTACGACAACTAGCAAAATATGGGAATATCAATACTCTTAAAACTGCGTATTATGGCATTATCTTCCCACACTTAACATATGGTATTGAAATTTGGGGGGCAACAAGTAAAACCAATATGGACAGGCTATTAAAAGTACAAAAGAAATGCATACGAACCATGTACAACCTTCGTTTTCAACAAACATGTCGGGATACATTTAAATCACAAAACATCCTAACAGTAGTATCACTCTATGTATTCAAAACCATTATACTTGTAAAAGACCGAAAGCAACATAACATCCTCAATAAAGATTGCCATACATATGTTACGAGGAGAGCAACTGATTACCATAGGGTGAGCACGAATAAAACTCAAACTAATAAAGATCCATTTAAAATAGGAGCCATATTGTATAATAAATTGCCATCTGTAATTAAGAATACTTCTGACTCAAAATTTAAACTGGTCTTAAAATCATACCTAATTAAAAAATGTTTGTATAGTATAAATGAACTGTAATATATATGTATGTATGTAGTATAAATGAGTTGTATACCTATGTATACAATAAGGTTTGTACGTAATTTAGGCATTTTGATCTTTTTAAATAACTTATACTTTTGTAAACAACTCTATATTTTGTAAATAACTTATGTATTTTGATCATTTTGTATTTTGACTGTATAGAGATAATTGACAGTGTCAGATGCTCTTGTAAGAGTCTATTGGCCGCAATAAATTATTATTAAATTATTATTATTATCATATCGTACAACAGAACAAAATTAAAAGCACTTTAAATGCTATTTTATTAGTACATAATAATGTACAAGACTTTTACAAGTTCTTTATGTTGCAAAATTTACTTAAATTAGCTGAAAGTATTTTAATTTTAGGAAGGCATCTAGAGAGCTCAGATTCTAGTTCACCAAATAAAATAAATTGGTATTCATATCTGAATATTATGCCATTCATTTATGTTTGCGTCATGATCGTCATTTGTTTGTCGGGCGCATGAATATTTCACTTGGCGCCGGTTATGCGGCCAACTGGTCATGTGACTCGCCAGCGCGCATGAAAATAGGCTTCTTCCGGTTGCCGGGTCAGACATGTTTGAGACATGTAGAAGATATGTGATGTGCTTCGTTGTGTGGCTGTGTGCAACGTTGTTGCAATGAAAAGACGTTTTTTAGTTTATCTAAATGTTAAATGTATTGTTGTCTTCTTTATGATTATTCATATAAGAAATGTAGCGTGTGCAATAAATTTATCTAGAGATATGAATACAGCTCTATCGAGTACAGTCCACAAAATCAGTTTCCTTGATTTCTGCTAAAATCAAGGTGGTCCTCCGAATTAAATTAATCACGACATGAACAATTTATGAAGCCAACAATGAGCTTGTCACCTTTATGGACTTTCAACATAAATAAAATATTAGGGATATGAAAATAAGCTTAATAATTACATACATGCACCTGAATTTGATTTGCTGCATGTGGTAGGCAAACAATCTTCAAAAGGTGCAATAAGAAGCTGGTAGAGAGCTCCAAGACAAGAAGGTCCTTGCCAGGATTGATGAGGTGGCCTTCTTGAGCGTGTACTCCCTGGACGACTAGCAGAACCACTGGCAACACTGCCACCCACACTGCCAAGACTAAACAACAGACCAATATGATTTGCATCAAATGACAGTGTTATAAATATATTTTCTCATGATTGTCAAATTGCCCATCATATGTGGCTACACTTAGACTAGTTCACAATAACTGACAACAGTAATTAGAATGAGAACAGCAATGCTAAAACACATGTATTATAATGCAACTGTTCACAATTGACAGTTAATGCAAGTACACTAAACTCTCACTAATCCAACCATTCCTTGCACACATGGGTGCCAGATGAGTGGAAATACCGGATTATTGACTTGGTAATGTTTGGCTATACACTGCACTTTATTAATCGAAAGATACATTAATTTTTATACAAAACTTATACAATTGGTGTGCACATAAAGTATCAATCACTATGAAAAATGTCCCAAACTTTTAGTTGCCGCAATGATATGAGACGGCGGCATACTTTATCATGCAACCACTTTACAAGCATTACTCAGTAGCATTTTCCCAACGTCCATTTGGATTACATACTGTCAAACAGCATTTTCTTAATTTTTTATGTCATAAACAGTTGCTTGTCCAATGCTGTACTTCAGTAATGGCTTTCTGCATAGAACTTTGGTTCAGCTTATTGAAAATGTCGAGTTTCTGTTTGAGGTCTAGCATAATCTGTTTCCTTTTAGAACCCATTGTAGTATATACTGAACTCTAAAGAAAGCCACGAATTCAATAACACAAGCAACAATAGTATACATAACTATAAAATTACTGACAAATTGTAAGACCTGAAGCTTTCACAGCAAGCATTACTTATCAAGGCTTCGCGGGTCATCAGCCGTGTCATCCGTGAAGCCTTGATTAGTACTGACAAATTTTTACGTGTCATTTCCGCTTTTAACATTACATGAGCTACAACAAGCTGGATGTGTGTCGGATTACTGAGAGGCTATACCACTAAGGGCCGGAACACTGAGCCCGGGATTAGCGAGAGTTTAGTGTATTCCCAAATCCTGGGAATGGGAAAGAAGACTTGGCCAAGTTTAAATTTTCTCACTTTTATTTCTGGCCTCAGCCAAATCCATATTGCACATATTAAACTCTTTATATTCACACTGTACTTTAGTTCTGAATGGTGGATATTTATTTAGAAGACAACCAATGGCAGGTTTGGATTTAAAAATTAATCAATTGTATAGAACTTCAAGCTTGAAACATGTGCAATGTCTATAAGTGAATGAATGAAGTATATGCTTTTTTTTTTTTTTAAAACGTCCTCCAACGTTAAGTCATATTGGACGATGAATAGAATGGGTGAAATGATGCTCAATTGAGTCCGGGGTCCATGGAGTTTAGAGTTACCCGACGTTCATCTTTCAGGATAAGGGAAAACCCCGGAAAAACCCTTATTCGGGTAACTCATTCTGACCGAGATTCGAACTCGGGACCTCTTGAATGTGAGGCAGACACGTTACCACCACGCTACCGAGGTGGGCAGGAGTGTATGATTAATAAATAAACAAATAAATAAATAAAACCTGAAAATGTGAACATTGGTTCATAACCCACTTATTGGCCTTCAACTGTAAGTATATAGTTTGTACCAAGTATTAGTAATTATATACTTTACCTGAATAAGCTGCTCAAACTGTAATTGCTTGAATTAAACAGATGATTGCGGTTAACCATTCGCAGGAATCCAGTTCTATCCCCATCTTGATTAAGTCTATCTCCTATTTCTTCTAAATGTTGAGACCACATATCAGAGGCATCTACTTCCGAGGAGCCTCCATCCTGCCCTGTAATTCCAGTGTTTCGTACTCTGAAACACGATAACAAAGAAATTACAACTGAAATCATAATTTGCAAAACCTGCTTGCAGTTTACCATTCAAATGTTTGTCTTACCTTGATAAACCTGTAGATACTCCAAGGCTGTCACGTACATTCTGAATATAATGTTCTAGCAATGAACCTGCTGTGGTAAGTAGTTCATCTCCAGCTCCACCTTCCTGTTCTCTTTCTGCTTCTACTTCACTAATAGCAACTTCATGGAATCTCACCACACCTACAACAAGAAAAGCATAAGCCTAGATTATGCTTACTACATCTGTAAACTTATCAATGCCTCTTAACATATTGATCATTTCCAAGCTGTTATGTACTGAATTTCACATTAAAAAGTATGGTAGTTCATTTTAAACCATTAAGCTGTTATAAATAAGCCTTGAAGTTGGGATCTTATGTGGTTAAGCAACCTGTAATCAAGGTCTATCTGCACGCTCGTGCTACATCAAATTGTGTTTCTGCAACACCCTGGCTTGATGACTCCATTTTTGGCCATTACATTTACCTATTTTGGTGACCAAGCCTGTGAATCCAGCAGGAGCAAATCAGTAATTTAAGTGTGAGATAATACAGTACCTGGAAAAATTTGTTCTTTCCTTCCATATATTTTCTTTCCCTCTTTAGTTTGTGTTTTGAAGTCAGATTTGTGTCATGATATACCTTATAGGTATATGCATGACAGATTTCCATAAATATTTTGTTTTACCAATGTACAACACTGATATTGAGTAAAACATGAATGAAGTATGAAATTTTATGAAGTAGACAGTACTAATAATAACAGAACAATGTGTAAGAAAAACATTTTTGTGCAGTTGAAAGTCTCATAACAGAACAAATTTAAAGCACCATTTAAATAAATCCTTTCATGGAAGTGTTGAAAACAGTGTTGTTGTATAAATTAAATTAATTGGGAGTCGATTAATAACACAGTGTTGTTTTGTGTTATTAATCGACTCCCAATTAACTTAACCATTTAAATAGTTATGAATAAAAGCATTGTTAAAATGGCTTTAATCCAAATTCAACCAGAAAAATGATCAATCAGGATTATAAGCAAAAGAAATTAAAATAGATCACTACTCTTCAAAAGAGAGATAAAAATTGGAAGTACAAAAAATGTACTTTCTACCCTTGGGTATTTCCTAAGTTTGAACAAATATTTAATGATTATAACATCAAACTAGCACCACAAAACAGATTTTCACTCGGGAAACTGTTAAATAATCCCTTAAAAAAACACCAGAACAAAAATCAGGCATATATAGTATATATTGTGAGGATTGTGACAAAAAGGACAGACAAAAAGGAATTTAAAAGCTAGATTAACAGAACACTGAAGGAACATAAATTATACACAAACACAAAAATTGGCAGTTGCTTTTCATTTCTGGAATAATGGTCAGTACATCAGAGAGGAGATTAAATTACTGAAACCATTAACTAAACTTGATTGTAAAAACTATTTGTAGTCGGTTTATTGACACTCGTCACTTATCCTTTTTATATTATCGAGAGACTAGTTTATATATAACCTGATGAGTCACCAGTTTACCAGCTTAGGCTCACAATGTAATCGTTATGTGACAAAGATTCTATTCTATTCAAAGGCCATTGCCTCCATTTTCAACCTCTCTCCAACTAGCATCTGTTGTGATCTGCTCTCCTTTCTCTAGTGGTGGAACTATGAACTTCTTTGTCAAGGAGGAGAGCAGACCACAACAGATGCTAGTTGGAGAGAGGTTGAAAATGGAGGCAATGGTCTTTGAAACTAGTCCCTTGATTAATATAAAAAAGTAAGTGACAAGTGTCAATAAACCAACTACAAATAGTTTTTACGATTAATTTTGAAATCACTGTTACTAAATTCCTCCAAAAACACATAACTAAACTTGAATATACAACATGGGAGAAGATTTTTATTGTAAAAAACATTCCACATATTTCAAATTTTTAAGTGCTGTTGGTGAGTGATCAGTCAACTTACATAAAAAATTGATGGTTCTGAGTAAGGTTTTTTCTGAAAATTTGAGGCTCATTTGATATTCCAATAACAAATTATACCATTTACAAATCCAGTATTTGAAAACATCATAACATTTCATGATATTAAAGCAATTGCATTTTACTTCCTGTCTACATCATAATCACTTACTGCTTGCCTAATCACTGTTAATGTTTATTGCATTATATTTCACAATACCGTAATGTCAAGTACAAATGATACTGATGTAAAGCCTGATGTACAGTTATAAGGTTCTGTTAAGACAGATGTATGTTTCTCAAATACGCACTATTACATAAATTGTGCTGGTATCTTTGTGATTCACCCTGTATCCTAAAATTTTTCCCAGATTTTTAGTGTCATGTGACACCATGTTTTGCTCTTAAGGGGAGGAAAAATACAACAGTATTTCTTGCATTAAAATGTGTCCAGCCAGAAAGGGTGATCACTATAAGGAGCTTCAATATATTTTCACAAGTTTTTTCATACACTTTATTCATATTCACATAATGTTGGGAGTTACACCGTATTAAATACTACTATAAAATCTTAACACTTAATGCATTTGGTATTTGGAGACAAACTGATTAACTTTGAACATCTTTTTGTTGCTGTATACTTTCTAAAATTCACAACAGTCATGACAAATATTGCAGCAGGATAACTTCTTTAAACACTATTTAATTAAACTTTTGAACTATTAATCCATGATTCTTTGGCTGGTTTTGTTTCTAATCATTGTCAATAATTTGTATGCATCAATAATACTAAAAGTCACTTTTTTCAAGGCAATGGCCCTGATAGAAAGGTATTTAATATACCCTTATTTATCAAATTTAATTGAAATACATAAGAAGCAAATAAATTGTAATCAATTAACTTTAAAGAGAGTCGATTAATGACACTAAACAACACTTACTTTTAAATTTTTCCGGTACATGTTTCAGAGGCTTTGCCTCTATCCTCAGCCGGCCATCGATGGCCGGCTGAGGATAGAGGCAAAGCCTCTGAAACATGTACCGGAAAAATTTAAAAGTAAGTGTTGTTTAGTGTCATTAATCAACTCTCTTTAAAGTTAATTTATCATAACACTGTTTTCAACACTTCCAAGAAAGGAATTGCAAATTGTAATTAGTTTCATCAAGCAATTCTCTCAACATTTACAAGGAAGTTAAGAGTTTAAAGTTTTATTTATGCATCTATGTGTTAATTTTGAAGTAAACTGGGGAAAAAGGTTATAGCAACATCAATACTTTGGAAATAGCTTTGAGTACTGAAAAGAAATTACCTTTAGTAGGGACAATGAACCATGAATAAAGGTAACCAGCTGCCAGACTGTAATATAACACTGAAGCCTTTTGCCTGTTCACTATTTCTACTAGCTGATCAACTGAAGTAGGCGTGTTATCCTCTAGCCTGGAACAAGATCGCTGCCCTCCAGATTCCCCACATGCTTGCCTTTCCAATAGCAGATCCACAAATGCTCTCGTTCTACCTCGCTCAGCAACTAAGAGGGCTTCTTCCCTCCGCCCAAGGCCCACAAGGACACGCTAAAAACAAATGCATAATAGTCACACAACTGTACATTTTTGCTTTAATAAGATGTGTTTTGTTTTAGCTTTTTTATTTATTCCAGCTTGGAGGCATTACTATAAACTACTAAAATAACACAGAGGAGATTTTGTTAATGTAGAATTTTAGATGTGCAGTTTCTGAGAGATGGCAGCATGTGGATCAGCAGTAGCTGGCACGGAAGCATGGGTACATTTACAGTCAATGGTTAACACTCACTTTTGCAATAAAATAATACATGTTCAATAGTACATATTTATAGTGCTCACTGTCAATATAAAAAATGTCATCCATTTGCTATAACTTGCACCTGACATCTTAGTATGAAAAAACGAAGAACTTTTGGAGTTAAACAACTGTTAGGGCTTTAATTTCCTCTCATATGTAGTATTTCAGGTCATCAATAGAATGAGGATCATTGCTGTAAGTACAACAGGGTGCAATTGAACATGCATTGTTTTACTGTAAGAGTGTACACTAAGCAACCTACCTATGCCCACAAACTAAGCCAGTCTATCATGCCACTTATGTGCCATCGTTCTTTGTAAACCACAATCTAACAACCCTACATTATCAAAAGCTTAAGAAAAACATTTGAAAGTAAAATAAGATTATGCTCCACAAAAGTTTTCACAGATAAAAAATATCCTCTACCATTAGGACACTTTGCTCACCTGCAGTGCTTGGTACGAAGCTGTCTGCAAATCAAAAAGTGATAATTTGTAGTCATTGGAACACCGAGATTCTCTGCGTATGGATTCCAAGAGATTTGCAGCTCTTTCAAGCTGAACTTGTGAGCCATCCAGGTCACCATGACCCCATAAGGCTAAACCCAGTCTATGCCTTATTCGAGCCTCTTCCTCTCGCCTACCAAGATGCTCTGCAATCTGCAGTCCCTGTTGTAAGTATGCCACTGCTTGGCTGGTGTTTCCCAAAGCATGATGAATTCGGCCTATTTTAACACAAAATAACACACTTGAAAACCAAAAATCCTGAACACAGAGGAGAAATCTAATAAAAGATACACAATTAGAGTTAATTGGCAGTGTCAGATGCTCTTGTTAGAGTCTATTGGCCGCAATAAATTTCAAACGATTAGGATTATTAAAGAGGGGATTCGCAACCAAAACCTGTGGTTTATTGTACCTACGCCCCAAATGGGCCATCCCCGGGAGGAAGAATAAGGCAAGAGGAGACAGAGGGCAGCCAACCCAGTCATGACAGTGCTGAGTAACCTGCTGACACTTCTTCCCTGAAAGATACCACCGGATGAGAGCTGATGTAACATGATAATGGAGATGAAATGGAGGGACTGCAAATTCAGGAGATGTAATTAACCTACTCAGCATTAACCTGGCAATCCAGGAAAAAACCCAGAAAAACCCATGGGTCAGGTAGGTCGGCCATGGGAATTAAATCTGGGCCTCCCAAATGCAGGCCACAGAAGAAACTGCCTGAGCCATTTCGTTTGGTTAAAGATACACAACTCACCACAGAAGAAAAATGAAAGTCATTACTTGTACACTTTATCTTAAGCCCTTGAACATAGTGCTATGAATGGTCCGATTCAAGAAAGACTGTGTCTTGCCAAGTACTAATTATTGAGCATTGCTGTCTATAATCCAGTGTCACTATACTGTATTACTTTTATCGCTCTCTTCTTGTGTTAACCACATTTCAGTTACTTTTGTGTTTAACTCAGGGACTTTTAAGTAACAAATAGCTCAGGCAAATCCACGACCATCAGCAACATAATCCCACCATAGTCTTTTACTTCAGCCATTGGTTAGCCTGGAGAGAACAAATCCAGAAACCACAACTCACATCCTTCTGTGATATAATTTAAAGCAAAAGACATGAGTCTTACAATTCCTTTCTTGAAAGTGTTGAAAACAGTGTTGTTATGGCCGGTTGAGGATGGAGGCAAAGTCTCTGAAACATGTTCCGGAAAAATTTAAAAGTAAGTGTTGTTTAGTGTCATTAATCAACTCCCTTTAAATTTAATGAAGAGTCTTGTTACCAATTTTAACAACACCACTATCTGAAAGCTCAAAATAAAGAATCCAAGTAATGCATAATGGTGAAAGAAGGAACATCCATTGAAATATATTCTGCATTAAAAAAATAGTTATAATAAAAATAGTTTAAGTTGTTCATTACCTGGTTAAAGGATGTTAAGTCTAAAAAAACGCACACTTGCCATCACATTAGTTCTGCTGCAACATATTCTACAGATATCTCAGTGGTTACTGACCTGTGATGTTGCACAGGAAGGCAATGTGGAGTAAACATATGGCAAAGGAGAAACTTATGCAAGATGGCAGAATGATTTCATGATAAGGTATATGAGCAATTGCTCTCTCACTGACTAATTTCCTGTGCTTGATATAGATATAAAGTTGAACACTTGGATCTTGCAAGCTTTATTTTCTTTATTAAATTTTAGATGAGTCGTATTTTTTACACATCTGCTTCACTTTCGTACCTATTTTCGTACCAGTTAAATCTCGATTTATTTTCTTTGTTTTTCTTTATTTCTAAGTTTATATTGAACTTAATGGTTAATTTTGTTGAAACAATTATTTTTAATCAGTTTTCTGACACTTCGTCACTTATATTTTTATATTACTGAACGACTAGTTTCGGAAGCCATCGCCTCCATTATCAACCTCTTTCCAACTGTCTGTTGCCGTCTGCTCTCTGCTCTCTGTTGCCATCTGGTGGTGGAACTATGAACTTCTTTGTCAAATTATCTACTGATGGGATTTCAAAGTTCATTACTGGGTCCTTATTTTTCCATATGAATATGTTCTCCCATGTTGTCAGTTTATTGGTCACTTTTGTCCAAATTTATGTCTGATTTTTTCTACCAGGTCTAAAGAGTTTTTTTAAATTTGCAATTTCAAACTTTGGGAAGTTATTGAATTTATTTAGTAAGCATTTGGCCAAATTATATGTGGGGGAATTTATGCTACTAGTGATAGGTCAATGGCTTTTCCTGTTTTGTCAATTTTTAGTAGTCCATATACTCTTGGTAATGTTGGATTATCTACTTTAATTTTGTGAAATTCTTTTTTGTTAATAAAGTTTGATTTATGGATGATTAATTTTATGTTCATGTAATTCATTGGAATGGGACCCAACTGTTACACTGTAACACAATGCATTATATTGAATTGATCATAAACATAATTGAATTACCAGTAATTGGACACTATTTGAACAGTGAGGTTAATCAAAATAATCAATGTTCATTTAACATTTGAATGATCTCATCAGTACAAAGTTCACCTGATATTTAGGAAGAGTGCAACTGAACCTATGTGCCCGCCTCAGTAGTGTAGACGGTAGCATATCTGCCTCATGTTCAAGAGGTCCCAAGTTCGAATCTCGGTCAGGGTGAGTTACCTGGATAAGGTTTTTCTGGGGTTTTCCCTTATGCTTAAAGATGAATGTTGGGTAACTAAGCTCCATGGACCCTGGACACATTTGAGCGTCATTTCACCCATTTCATTCATCGTCCGATATGACTTAATGTTGGTGGACGTTAAATTAAAACAAAATAAAACCTATGATCATTTTATAAAACAGTTCTGGGAATGGAACCATTCCAAAATAATGATAATATAATTTTTTCCCTACCCCTAAAAGTGCTTTTCATTTCATGCACCTATTTATGTATATCTCCACAAGTCCAGATTTTGTACTATCATTTCTCTGAAAGGTTTACATAAATAATTGATAGCTAACTTCATGATGACATTTTTGTTTTTTAAAATTATGTAAACATACCTAGGCTACTATAGGCCATAGTTTTTGCCAGTTTATCATTGGTTTGTGCTGCAACAGAAAGATGTTGCTCTTGGTATCGTACAGCTTCCTCAAAATTCCCCAAGGATTCATGCACAGTGCCCAAGTTACCACATGCCCTGCCCTGCAGCACTGCTAAGCCCAATTCTTCTGCAGTATCTAGGTCAGCCTGATGATACCGCAGTGCTGTGGAGTATTCTCCCATTTGTTGATAAACTGCTCCTAAACCACAAGCTGCATCTGCCTCTGCCACTTTGTCTTTCAGTTCCCTAAAATTATCATCCATTCTTAGTAAACACAAATGAGGCATAATTAAACAGTTACAAATTATAATGTATGTCCGGTGTAAATAAATCTTATTAATATTTTAGGATCATAAATAAATGATTAATACCATGGTAAAACTGAAAATAGATTATCTAATTTATTATCATGTTAGAATATATTTTAAAAACAGTCTGATGTTTATTAATTTTTTAATTTTAAACATTGCTGTAATTTTCATTTTTCCACTCTCTAATGAAAAATAAAGCTAAACCATGGTTATCATTAATTCATATAATTTTGCTATATTCTTTTGTTTTCTTTCCTGTTTTTCTCACTTGTATCTTTAATACTTAGTCTAACTGTTGAACATCAATAGTTAAAATGTTGCTGAAATTACTGTTTAAATGAATTCAAATTCCAGTGCACTTAAATTTACCTAAGGCAGCTACAAATAGGAATGAACATAATGTGGGGCTAGGTGTGGCTGTTCTATGGCTACTAGCCAATGCGGTGCGTGCAACGTTGTACAGTTAAGTACGCATATTAGCTCACTTTGCTGAATCATACGGTTAATTTCTTTGTGCGCTCTAAAGATACTAATTACAGAATTATTTTTTTTTCCATGTTGCAGAGCTATTTTTTCTGAGGATTACTGTCCAAACTCCATGTTTGTAGCACATCTGGTTTTGGAGATATGAAAAGATAAGGCGCCTAACTAGAAAGAAAAGAATCATTAACAGTCAGTGAATAAAAGCACACACATGGTATGCTGCAGTTGCATTTTGTACCTTGCATTCAGTAAAGTGGTGATCTTTGAAGAGTGCACACGTTCTTTTCAAAGTTAGTAAATATACCGCTTAGCAAGCCTAGTACTGGTGCGCCTAGTAGTAACTGCGAAACAACTCATAAGATTTTACATAAGCAGGCTAGAAACACACTTGTTAATGTGTATTCCTTTTTCAAACAGATGCCAATTAAAGACATTTTTGAAAGTACAAAATTTTGCTCAGAGTCAAGAATTAATGTTACAAGCTTGTCATGTGAGTGCTCATTCTGTGACGAACATTATTAAAGAAGGCAAACAGTTAACCAACTCAGGAAAAGTTTCCATATTTAGATCTCCAGGAAAACATCGAGCAGCTAAAAAACGTGCTACCAGCTTAAGACAATTTTCAAAAGTGTGTTTCACATAGGACAATTCATGATTTATATGACAAGGGTGAATATTCAACTGCCAAAAGGTTGACAAATTTAATGAGGGGAAAAATAGAATATACAGATTCTGTATCTTCTATGCATAATATTCCAAAATCTCTTGAGTTCAAATATAGGAGAACTTATGATGGTCGCAAATTTCTGCTTGAAAAAAGCGATATTGTTGCTACAAGACAAATTCCTGCACACAATGCATAACATTAGTACATGAGATTCATGGTGTAAAACTGCTTCATAAATACACTTTAATATCTTCCATATTTATTAAGTATTTTAATGAAACAAAAATTGATCATTATTTTATTGTTCATTGCATCTTAACAGAAATTAGTATGCACCTTTAGATTTGTAGTGATCTCAAAGGGTGCAATTATGGAATTAACTCTTAGCAAAGCATAGTTTGCCTCAAGTTTGTCTGGGCTTTAAAATACTATCAATGAGTGAAGTTCTTGTGTAAAAGGAAAATAAATTCCTAATTTTAATCCTTTGTGCTAGTGACAAGAGTTTAGAAGGCATTCCTGATTTTGAGATCCTGCATATACAGTCAGCATTGTATTCAAATTTATTTTGAGTTCGACCAAATATAAATTGGTTGGTTGGGATCTAATATTAAGCAGTAGGCAATGAAACCATTTGCTCTCTTGCATTCCAGTATTTTAATGTTATGTTGGTATGTTGACTAAAGGTTGGGCACTGGAATAGTTGGTTTACATCCATATCTTCTTTAAGTGCACAGAAAGGACACAGAGAAAATCTAAGTATACCAATCCTGAATAAATGTTTATTGAGACAGTCATGACCTGTTACAACTCTAAAAGTTGCTACAGAGGATTTTCTTGGTGTGACCAAAAATAATTAGCTGCCTGAGTTGATATGACAAACTGAAAAGACGGAAACTTGCTGCCAAATATTACCTCCTGAAGAGCTTACATTATAAAAGCAGCATAATATTTCCAACACATATAGTAAACCCTGAAAAGCTAGCACATTCTTACCTTGCAATAGCCAATTGATGCTCAAGACATGAAATAGCTTGTTCGAAGTTTCCAAGTGTACTATGTATATGACCAAGTTCACCATAGGCAGAAGCTTTGGCCTCAGGATTGTTTAGTTCATGAGCAACTACCAGTCTTTTCTCAAAACATACAAGAGCCTGTTGTAGATTTCCCAAGCACTGATGCGAGTGGCCCAAGCCACGATATGCTCTTTCTTGATCCCTAGCACTTTTCAGTTTCAGACCAATTGCGAGGTGTTGTTCATGACATTTTACTGCTTCTTCAAAGTCTCCTAATGCATCATAACAATCTCCAAGATTACCAAAGGCACGGCCCTGCAGCAATATACAAGTTTAACTTAAACATGTGGCTACTTCAATAACTTTTGTTGAAGTTACTAAAATAACACACTAGTTTTATATTCAATCTTTCAGAATCTATACAGCAATAAATGCTGTAAAATGTACTTGTCACCATTAATGATAATGATGATGGCAGCAGTAGTGGTGGTGGCTGCGGTGATAACAACAAAGTAAATTTTAAGGGAAGCATAAGAAGATGCTCTTGAAGAAACTGATATTAATAAACAATTAAAAATGGCTAAGTGCATTTGTGTTTTGGTTTAATGGGAGTGTGAAAGCATGAAGAGTTCAAAAACTCATTCTTTTTTACCATGTTAATGTTTGGATCATTTTGTTTATTTTAATGACTTTATCTATATTCCTTTGTTGTAACTATTTTTAATAAAATTTTAATTATACCACTGCAAACGCTACTGCCACCACCACTACTTACCACTACTTTTTCTTTTTCTTTATATTACTACTTTCTCTGAACTGTACCTTATCAAGCATTGCTGTTGATGTTGACAGCTGCTCTAGTGTTGCCAACTGTTGCTCAAAATAACCTATGGCATCTTCATAGTGTCCCATATTCAAGCGTGCTATACCCAAATTACCAAAGGCTTGTGCCTCAACAGCACTATCTTTCAGCTCCTTTGCCCTCTCTAACTGCTCTTGATAACATTTCATTGCATTTGTGTAGTTTCCAAGAGACATATGGACTGCACCTAGGTGACCATGTGCCCGGCATTCACCCTTGAGGTCACTCATTTCCTGGCGCAAAGTTAATTCCTGAAAACATTGGACAGGAAAATTAATAATGGCTTTAATAAGATAAATAAGCATTATGATAGAAATGTTTATGCTTAATATTACTTAAAATCTGTTTGACCCAATTTTGCACAATGGAAAGGAAAACAATGTGGTGCAGGTGTAACTGTCACCAAAAGAGCTATTTACTCTTTATAATTTGCAGTTTACCAGATAGCTTTAATTCAAGACTGGATTATTTAAAATATATGTGTAGAACATTAAATGAAGAATAAGTGAGATGAGGATAAAAATACATTTTGAAAATTTAAAATATATGTTTACAATAGGGAGGACACAAAATTTGGTGTCAGAAGATAGAGAAATGATTGAACATTGTGATAAATATAAAGATTTGGTGTTGATAGAAGTGATTCAGAGCTAAGAATACAAATTACAAAAGGAAAGTCTGCTTATCACAGTGTAATAGTAATTTAAGGGATAAAAATATAGAAAATAAATCCAAAGTAAACATTTGTAATTCAAGATTTAACTGTATTGGAACACCACAGTGAAGCGAAAAATTATTAAATTTTAGACTCATCTAAAATTTAATAATTTGTAATTCAGTTGTTAAAATACAGCTCTATAAGATTTGGAATTAACTACGCATATAAACAGACATTTTTAGCAATGGACATGTATTTCTGATTATTTTCTGTTCAATCAATCAATGGATTTTTGCTTCTCTATGCCAACGCTTTCCTGCTTGACCTACTATGGTGATTTGAACATCTTAAGACAAAAAATTAGCAGATTCTTAAAAGGTATATTTATCAAATTCTAAATCATTTGGACTGCAGTTCATAATGGTGATGCAGGATGCACCTTTATCTTCGTTCTACTGTTACCTTTAATAAGGTCTCAGCAACTGAATATGTGCTGATAGTTAAGTGGTTATAAATAGGTACATTATATTGAGGCCTTCCAGGTTCGTATAGTGTACAATTTTGGTTTAAAGAAGAAAACATAATATAATTGCCAAATGCTAAGTCTTAATTTATTTCAAAGTATACATTCTCTCATAAAAGATGAAATACACTCCTTTGTTTTCAAACTATGTATGAAATAAGTAATATTATGTCCCTAAATGAAAAAGGAAATAAAAATATAGATTAACTTAACATTATATGTGCAAACCTTCTGCGTCTATTACTGCCCTCATTCTACAGGGTATGAATGAATTCAAATGCCTGGTCAGCTTTTCACAAGAGATGTCCAGGCATCCTGTATTTGATCCCATAAAACTTTTTTGTCTTATATTGCCTTGCAGGCCAATTTAACCCTTCATCTTTGTCCACCATTTTCAATAGGATATAAATCTGATGAACAAGGACATTTAATCTGCGATATCTTTCCTTTGTGGGAACCAGTTTGAAACCTGCTGACTTGCTGCACAATATGACTATATCCTTCTGGTATTCAATAATTTCATCAGGATATCTAGTCCGTATACAACGAGCCACAATATTTTTGAGAATGCCTTTACACTGCTGGCTATTTAATGTGCTGTCAAGTTTCCACAACATGCCTGGGCTATTTCATAACATCCAACCCCAACACAATATAGATGGGCAATCTTGGTGATCCATTTGTGCCTATATTTTACATTATGTTTATGTCAATGTGGACCATTGTTAATGCATGCATTAAGATAAAGGAATGTGTAAGTTTAACTGGGAACGGTCCCTTACAGAAGAGATTAAATGACTTTCATTCTTTTAGTAACATCATATGGTAAAAACATGAATAAAACTCAAAAAAGAAAAAAACCATTGGAAAAAGAACTGGTATATCAGAAGCACATTATTTGATTATGTATCTTATACTGTATAAGTATTTTAAATACTTTTTAATAGTTACTTTATTTAGCTGTACTTAATATAAGTTGTTGTTATACCTTCTTGATATTTACCAAAACAGCTATGCTCACCTGTGTGTGATATCCCAGAGCCTTATCATAACATCGAAGTAACCTGTGACCGAGACCAAGGGCTCCATAAGCTGCAGCTTCAAGTGAACGATCTCGTCCTTGACGAGCAAAGGATAATTGTCGTTGGTACATTTTGACTGCTTCCTCTACATCTCCCATTTTAATCAGCACATCCCCAATATTTCCCAGTGCTCGGAACTTTCCTGGTAAATGCTTCATCATATGGGCTATTGCTGCAAAATAAAATACATTTGGTGCTAAACCTATCATAATAAGGAAGGCATTTAATGATACCGTTTAAAGTGAAAATCACTTTCACTATAATACATAAGGTGAATATAAATAACTCTTGAAATTTAAAGGCAGATACCAGGGCTAGGAAGTTCGTATCACTCACCGTTCCCTATGCAGGTTGCGACTGACCTTCTCCCAGCATCCAAACAAGTCATAGATAAGAAACACACATGGAGAGGCATTGAAACCGGTCGCCCAGAGAAAAAAATGACAAGACTTTCGTAAATGCACATCTATTTATATCATTATGTACAACACACAAATTCTTATATAGTACATACGGGCTTGCTCTGGCTCATCTCATTATTTAAATAGGCACATTGTGGCAACACCCAAGCAATTATAGCGTGGATTGTAACATGTCCTGATCGAATGTAAAATAATATCCAAATAATAAAATTAATCTCTTAAATATCTTAAGACTCTTACTAGACAAAATGTCAAAGCAGGAATTTTACTATATATTTACTCATCTGCGGCTGTATTACTAAAAACAATAATGTACCTCTGAAGTCTTTGAAATGAAAAACTCATTCTATGTCCCGTAAAACAAGATTTACTTAATAAAATTATAAATATAGAAGTATTTAGAAACAGTTGAGCTTCATCAATAAACCTTTTTAAACCACTTTTCAAACTATAAAAACACTTTAGCTCCACTTACATTTAAAATTAGGAGATGTTTCGAGGAACATGCGTCCTCATCATCAGCTGATGTTTGACTCAACATCTGCTGATGAGGAGGATGCGTGTTCCTCGAAACATGACCTAATTTTAAATGTAAGTGGAGCTAAAGTGCTTTTATAGTTTGACAACTGGTTTAAAAAGATTTTGTTGATAGATAATCTGTTGCAAATTCATTAATGATTTCAGCTAATTTAGTTTCTCGGTTGCAAATTCATTAATGATTTCAGCTAATTTAGTTTCTCGATCTGGCTTCTCTTTTTTCCATGTTTGCTGAAGTATCCCACTGAAATGTAAATAATGAAGTAAATAAGGACATGAATAAGTACACTTCTCGAAAACATACAATGGTTGTATAGCAAATTTAATTGCTCATCTTTGAAGCACAACAAAGATGTTATTCGAATGTCTTCCTTCCCACCAATGTGCTCTGTCATGCAGTTACACCTGTTTAGCAATAATGAGTTCTATTCTATGACAAACCTTGCGCTTGCTAGTAGCGCTGTGTTCTATAGCCATGCCTGGCCGCTCTTACACTGCTCATGGAAATCGGTATGAACTTCCTAGCTCTGGTAGATTAGATTAGATTTATTGTCAACCTTGGGAATTACAAGAATTCATGGTATCGTCAAAATTAATAAACATGAATACAAATAAAATAGTTAATTACATACAACTATAATAAATTACACACCCAGAAGGGGTTCACGGAAAAGCATTTACAAACTCATCAACTGAGTAAAAACAATAGCAGATGTTTCACCTTGTGCTTAAATGCAGTTTCTGAGGTGGTGAGTTTAATATTGTCAGGTAACTTGTTATATAAGGTAATTCCAGAATGTCTTACGCTTTTGCTGAATAGTGAAGTATTATATGTAACCATGCTCAGTTTATGCCTATTTCTAGTATGTTTTTCAGAGTTTGTATGAAAATAAACCTAGTGTTTTCTAACAAACATCACGACTTCTAGTATATATAGACAAGGAAGTGGCAATATATGGAGTGATTTGAATAAATTGATACAAGAATCCCTTTGTCTGTTTCCCATTATTGTTCTGATTACTCTTTTTTGAATTTTAAAGATTATATTTTCTTTATCATAGTTACCCCAAAAAATCATTTCAAATTTTAGTAAGCTATTGAAATGAGTGCAGTATAGATTCCTCAAAGTGTTTACATTTGCAATATTTTTTATAGTTCTGAACATAAAACAAAGCTGCCTTAGCTTAGATGTCAGTTTTTCAACATGCTTGTTCCATTTCAGGTGCTCATCAATCCATACACCCAAGAATTTAGTAGTGGGTTTATAGTGCACCAATTCATTATCTAATTTTATTTGTGCCTTATATACATTAGTATTCTGAATATGGCTGAAGGAAATGGCTACAGATTTATTCTTATTTATTATTAACCTGTTTTTACAAATCATTCCTGCATAATAAGTTTACTGATACTGCATCACTTACATTTTTTGTAAAATGAGACATATGACAGGTTGGTGATGCTGAGGCTCTCAAAACATGTCCCATTTTATAAAAATGTAAGTAATGTAGTGTCGGTAAGCAACTCACATATACTATCTTTAAATTGTTAATCTCACTTAATATAAAACTTCTCATAAAAGTAGTGAGTATTTTCTGAGTTACTTAAGAAAGTACATACTGTGTTATTTGTATGCATGTAAGCAAACAAGCTAGCAATCAGTCATGGAGTGTACATATTATTTCTATAAGTGTGTGTTTTGTAATTTTTTTTCCTAGTCATACAGGCTCAAAACAGATTCTTCTGTTGAAATCTCAGTACTGAATTTTTGTATGAAATACAATACTTCCTCTTCCTATGTACATAGTATAGAAAATAAAAAATTATTACTAAGCGCATGCATGTGTTCCAAGAATAATTCAGAACCTGGAGCGACATCACCATTATTGGACTAGAAGTGTTACGATTTAAAGTGCATTTGCATGTATGAAGTTCACAAAGGGTACTTCCTTAGAAATTTTTGAATGAAGATGTCAGCAAGTATGTTGGTTACATCATTCAAATTCAAATTTATTCATCCTTTAAAATGAAATCTATACATAGTACCTTGATATAGGATACGTCAATAAATTTACACTTAATATTACAAAATTAAACATCAAATATACCTAACCTACATTCAATTATAATGTAACACAAATTGGATATAATTATAAATTAGAGAAATGAACAAGCTAAGTAAATTCATCCTTTCATGGAAGTGTTGTCCGGCTGAAGATAGAGGGAAGGCCTCAGAAACATGTTCCGGGAAAGTTTAAAAGTGAGTGTTGTTTTGTGTTATTAATCGACTCCCAATTAATTTAATAAGTAAATTCATTATTAATTTTTAGATGAGTCGTATTTTTTACACATCTGCTTCACTTTCGTACCTATTTTGAGTCGCATAAGAGCCGTAGATGCAAACGATGATTTGCGAAACATGTCCTCAAAATAGGTACGAAAGTGAAGCAGATGTGTAAAAAATACGACTCATCTAAAAATTAATAATTTTTCGCTTCACTGTGGTGTTCCAATACAGTTAAATCTCGATATAAAGTAAATTCATGTTTTATGAGTATCTGGATTTGTTAAATTGCAGATATTCCTTTACTGTGTAAAAGCAGTGCTCCTGCAAGAAAGCCCTTGTTCTAGTTTTAAACACGTTGTAGTTATCTATGCTTTTGATGTCATTAGGAAGGGAATTATAAACTATTGTACAGGAATGCAGTACTCCAATCTTAAACATTGTAGTTCTGATTGAGGTTATGTGTATAGGTATCCTTAATATGCCTCGTGTAATGCATATAAACACTTCCGTTGTTTTGAAAGTTAAATCTATTTCTTTTTACAAATAAAGCTGTCTCCAGTATATAAATACATGCCAAAGGAAGTATGCAAAGCTTTTTGAACAGTGGCTTACATGAACATAGCATTCTTTCGTTGCCTATAATTCGAATGGCTTGTTTTTGTTTAATAAATACATCTTTGGCTTCTGGTGAATTTCCCCAAAATATTATTCCATATTTAACTATCAAGGTAATATATATAAATACAAACACAACTTGTAAATATTATATCTACAAAAATATGATAGGTATGTTTTATATTTAAAAGCCATTTTTTTTTAAATTTTATGTTCACTGTACATAGATATTTCTCAATATATATTACAAACAAAAACTTGATAATCAGCAATGCTTACCAAGAAAATATTTTTGACATTCCAGAGCTGTTTCAAGGTTTCCAAGCGCTAGATGAGCCAATCCCAAGTTGCAATATGCACGTCCCATGTTCATCTTATCTTGCAAATCTTTAGCTAATGCCAAATCCTGGTCATAATACCTTACAGCCTCACGAAAATTACCTAAGCAGTAATGTGCATAACCAAGAAAATGACATGCTTTCGATTCACCTTCTATATCATGAAGCTCCTGTAACAAAAAGATCCATATAAATTAACATCTTCTATGCACTTGCTCATGCACATATCTAAAATCTTTCAAGGTTATTTATGTATGCAAGAAGCTAGAAACAGTCACATGTTAATTCCATTTCAAAGACATAAAATATTTCAGGCAGATAGTAGGATAAACTTATCACAGGTCAGTGATACCTTTAGATTAAAATATTGTTGCCAAGACTATACTTTGGGTATATACCTCCCAACTTCAGTATGTGTTCATATTCTTCTTTGAATTTGCATTTATTGAATTTGAATTTATTTATTTATACAGTTTGCTATTTACAATATTTTATCTACAATACATACATATTCCTTAATCTACATAGTTGTAAAATTATAGTGCTGTTTCCCTTATTAACCTTGCTAGCTCAGCAAACTTGGCTCCCAGGCCTTTTAGCATTGCTGAGTAGCATAATCACCCTTCTATCCTGTATTCTCACTTGCTGTTTTCCCATATCCCATCAAATTTTCTTTCTTACTCTTTACTTTTCTCATCTATTTCTCTTTAGCTTTCCAAAACATGTTCCCTATATTTCTATTTCTATTTTCATTTTTCCCCGTAACCATTTTTATGGTTATCAACTCACTATGCAACTTTTCCCATACTTCCTGCTTCCATGCTGCTAACTCTTTACATTATCAAAATATGAACTGCACTTTCTGTTTCTCCACATAATTCACATATGTAAGGCATCTATCATATCAAACAATAATTAGCTAATACTAGTTGTTAAACTATGAAGTTTAACTAGTTGTTAAACGTTCAAGAGGTCCCAAGTTCGAATCTCGGTCAGGGTGAGATACCTCGATAAGGATTTTTCCGGGGGTTTCCCTTATCCTTAAAGGCAAATGTCAGGTAGCTCTATGCTCCAAGGACCCCGGACTCATTTGAGCATCATTTCACCCATTTCATTCATCGTATGATATGACTTAACGCTGGAGGACATAAATTACACTTAAAAAAAAAAAAAAAAAAAAAAAACTATGAAACCTGGGATTAAAGTACTAACAGGACAGTAAGCCATCACAAAAAGGATCCCATTGTATATGAGATCTCCTAGTGGTTCACCAGGAAAAATAAAGGTCACTTGGAAAATTTAGTGTTATGCTGGCATGTTGCAATGGTAGCTCAATGGTTAAGAGCAACCAGACAAAGTCTGGGAGATTCGTGATTCAAATCCCGGCTAAAGCATTGAATTTTCCAATATGATTCTACCTATCCAAACCTTGCCATACACATGGCTAGTGTGAAAGGATAGTCAATTTTTATTAGTTACCTAACACACCTCATATCTGCACAGGCCATATTTTAGACTTCAAAATCTTCTTTTTGCAGGTTTGTATTTCAATGTTTTTACATATGACCTATTTTTATCCACTCTTCATATATGCTCATTTTTGTTTAAATATCTAATCATTTGCTAACGTTGCAAAGGTTATTTTGCAAGTTGGTACACAAAGTCAAGTGTATTTTGGATTGGTAATCTTAGTTTGTAGTTGCCTTATGTACCATGTTAAATAACTTGGCAAGAGATGATCTTATATGCATATTTACCTTCCTGTTCCATCTACGTTATTATATTTAGGGATAGACTTGAACTGTAACACTGACATAATATCTAATGCAGTATTTATATGGCAAACATTTTAGAATAATTTTGTTTGATGTATATTTTCCATTCTTTAATCACAATATTTGAATTCTGGTTTTCTTATCTGTGGCATGTAACTGAAACATTATGTACAGAAAAAGAGAATGGAGATCACAGCAGTGGCTGGGATAATGGTTAGGGTTACCACATTATTTATATGAAATATAGGGCACACTATTTCAAAATATAGGACATTAGATAAATAAAATCTAACTAAACATTACTGCACAGATATTTCATATGTTCATGAAATATTCAAACTGTTTGAATCAAATACAAATAACACTATCACTTAACTTCATCAATTGCACATTTTTGATATTATGTAAAATATAAGGCTTGTTCAATGTGAAATTATTTACAACTGAAGTTGTTAAAATTACACTTCATTACAATAATAGCATTACGTGTAGAAATACCAAAAAGCATTCTTAATTTCAGAAGTTCAGAATGACAGTTTTTAAATAGCAACTCACTTATTATTTGAAGCAATGAGCTATGTTGTTGCACTTTCTTTCAGGAATTTTGGTGCACACATTACAACTTAGCAACTATCAAGCCAAGCTTCCTTTGTCTTGATAACAGTCATGTTGCTTTGTTACATTTTAACTATCTTTTTTAAATAACTGAGCCTCTTAAAAATAAGACACTGAGAATTTATGACAAAATATAGGATACTTATACAATTTCAGAAATTCCTCCAGATGCTGAATAGAAAGTAAAAGT